>JARHVA010003659.1:722500-1132500 GCA_037957365.1 Torreya grandis | reverse complement strand
GCATATGTCTTCTATTTCCTTTTCCAATATTTCATAGTATCTCTTATTTTTTATGCTTGATACATGACTAAATAAATAAAAAACTAAGAAAGGATAAGAAACAAGTTTATTTCTACAACTCCTTTTACAATACTATAAAGCCAGTATCTAGAGGCGAACTTGCATGTTCCCAACCCTTTGTTCCACCTAGATCCTATTTAAATGACAACTACCATCACACACCCATTATTTACCCATGACTTATATTAGCTTTTATGGTCCACATTTTCACTACTCAAAAAGGTTAAGGTGACCAACCTATCCTACCACCTGTTGATATCCAAAAGGTCCCTCCTAAGCCTAAACTTATTATCAAAATAAATGGATATGATCTTATTGACCTATTGAGAAACACACATGCTAAAATTCTAATCCTAAAACTCCTAAAGAAATCCACTACAAGGATATTTTATATGAAGCATTGCATGAGGCCCAAGTGCCAAGGGATATTGAACCAACTTATTTTTTAAATATTATGCAATATCTCAAAAACAATGAAAATTTTATTACGTTTGATCCCAAAAAATTACCATCAAAATAAATTATTCACCAAGATCTGCCCTTGTTCATATAAAGGTGTAAGTTGATAATGGTTTGGACCTAAACATTTATGGCATGAATTTATTAATCACCATAGGTATTATCACCAATCTTATTCAAAAATTAGATATGTATATCAAAGTATTCTATAATTCAGGTAGCCCTCTAGTTGGCCAAATCACATTAGATGTGACATTGGGACCAAAAATAGTTCCAACTACATTCCACATAATGTCTCAATAATTGCATTATAACTTACTTTTAGGTAGACCATGGATACATACCATGAAATCTATCCCATCTACATTACATTAATGTGTTAAATTAATACATGATGGGACCTTATTAACAATGCATGTTGATAATAAACCCTTCAAATTTTGCAAAATGATACATTCTAACATATAAGGGATACCTAAAGTGGTACCACCTAAATAATACATTCCACTTGAGAATATACAAACCTATGAAATTGGTGAGTCAAATGCAATGACTTGTTCACCTCATGAAACAAATAAAGCACTAACTATTGAGGTGCACATGGATGCACATCTAGAGCAAGAATTACTACCAAAGAAACTAGTAGTACCACAACTATAAGAAATTCAAACATTTAAACTTCCTTTGTTAGTAAATAATGAACATTGAGATGGATAAGTGACAGTTGGAATGATAATGAGATTATATATCCCATGATATGACATATGAACACTTGTAAAAACTAAGTTTTGAACCACATGACTATCTTTTACATAACCTATTCACATCTACAAGTCCTGGTACATATAAGTTAAATACACTTGTAGAAGATATAAATCCAAATCAAGATAAAGGTAAGTCAAAAATAATGGATGAACATGTGAATGCTAATTATTCAATCCATTCCTCTCGGCTAAAAATATTAATCCAACCTTACAAAGGACCAATGCAAATACACCATGTGAAAAATGTAAAGTCCTCTCAAAAACCTCCACAATAGATTATATAGATATTGGCAAACCAAGACATTCCAAAATGAATTATTCCTATGTTAATTAATCATTACATGATATCTTTACCTCCTAATAGACAAAAATCAAGCAATAAACTTTTTCTTGAAGAGGGATCACTATATTATGATTATCATTGACCATAATACAAATCAATGTGCGACATTACAAAACCATATTCAAAAATACAAAGGTGAGGCGTGCATACAAATTGTGCCTAAGAAATGAAAAATGATCGAATGCTTCCAATATCTTCAAAACAATCAAGGCATGAGACTCTAACCATTACTACAAATGTTGATGGGGTACAATGTACAAATATTGTGATTGATACAAAAAATTGGGACACACTTTGTAATATATCATTTTAGAGCAGTTGGGACATGATATCAATGAGCTAAAATAGTCTCCCCTAATTCAAAAATCTCTTGGGTGCACTTTAATACCTATAGCATGTGGACTCAAAGTTTTTTATTCCCTTGTAAAGGTAATGAATCTAAAACTAAACTTCACCATTCACTTTCCTAGTATTGGTTGATAAATATGAATGTGACAGTGGACACTACACATATGTGTATCATACTTCAATTACAAGATAGATAAATTTGTGTGCCACATGATGGATATGATGATAAACCAATAGTAATAGGTAATGGAACCAACATACCAAAACACATTAAAATATTGGCAATGATAGAGCATAAAGAATGGTAACATAATAAAAAGACAAAAGGGCCACTAGATATTCCTTTATCTTATGAATGGGAAGAGCCATCTCCTTTAACTCTAATTAAGTTTTGAAAATCCTAAAATTTAAAAAAAAATCCAAAAATTTAATATTTCAAAAATACAAAAACATTTAAATATTTAAAAAATAGCAAAAAAAATTAATATGTTCCTAGTCATACTATTTCTTATACATACATTTTTTTCTCCATGTTAATAGATAGCATATCATTATTTTATTATACACGTGTTTCACACATCATTTTAATATGATACATGTATACCCAAATACATGATATATGTGCATATAAATTTTGGACCTTCCCTCTACTCACATCATAAGTAAATTGGGAACATCTACTTCTTTGATAATGATATAATCAGGATATATTATTCTATGATCACTTTTCATTATCATGTTTGAGCTTCTATAATTACCCATGCTTATATCCATGCACATGTCTTTTCATAGTGTATTGGATATGCTATGTACTTGACATTTTTTGCTAACACATATTTGTGCGAACTAGTATGATATGTTCATGTTGGTTGATTTTATTCCATGTTTTCCCTTTTGTACTTCTTTTAGTGTATCACATTAATTGATATTGTCTTACATTGTCTTTCATGTTTGAGCATTTGAATATGTTCCTTTGATTGTGGCCCCCATGCCTTTGTTTACGTATTTGGGCATTTGAATGTGTCATTGTTTGTTATATGGACATTTGAATATGTCATTTTATGATTTGTATACATTTAACTAAGTCATATCCCTTTGATTGTGTGGTATATGAACATGCCCCTTGTATGAGATCTCCTTGGACTATTTCCTTTTGTTTTGATTTTGAGTGCTCTTGTGTGTGTGCTTACTTGTTGATCTTAAACTACTACTCTCTAGACATTGTCATGATATATATCATGCATATTAGGACTTGATGTGATCACATACTACATGTTTTAATGTTATATTTACCTAGACATGTTATTCATATATGTTACATGATCCATATAAAACTTATACAATTATCGTATCCTTTTAAGGTAAGGTAACTACCAGATTCTATTTTACCTCACCTTAAAGGGGGGAACTTTAGTGGGGGATTCATAGAGACATGACTTCCACATTTTCATAATTTCATATTATATTTGTGGCATGTTATAGAAACATGTTATCCACATTTTCACTAGTTCCTATATTTATAGATTCAGTGGGGGCATGTCATAAAAACATGTCTTTCACATTCGTATCAATTTCATTATTCACTAGATTTCATAATTGTATGATTTAGATACACATTCTTGGCAACATTCTATATATTGGTACTATTATTATACCCATAAAACAACTTGAGACATATATGAGGTGCATATGGCATGTAAGGGGTAGATAAAAATTGTAAAATCAAATAATTTTTTAGATTTCAAATACCATTATGGATTGTTATCATACCCATAATAGACTATTATTGAGCCAATCTATTATAGTAGTTGGATCACCTTTGGAAGGTTGAGTTGATTAAATCACTTGATCTTACCAAATTTATAATTTAGATTTAAATAAATCATCTAATTTCAAAATACTTATAGGGTGGATTTTATTAAATCATCCACCCTCACTAGATATATAGTGTGAGTTGATTAAATTATTCACTCTCACCAAGTTATGCACATATTTGGGTTGCATGGTTTGGATGAAACAAGCTTAATGGTCATGTTGTAACTCACCTTTACACAAAGATTGGGGGCATGCTATCCTAAAATATCTATATACATATGCACTTGCATATTCATATTTGTCCTAATCTCAGCTCCAATGCTTCATAATGAGGCATCATTTTGAATCAAATTACCAAAAGGTAAGATGGTTTCATTGACACACAAGTGCACTCCTAACCTTGCTCTTTTTACATTCAAGCATTTCAAATTATTTTAATTTTAGATTTTATACACTAATTATATGTTGTAACATGCTCTTGGTTATAGGTTATTCACCAACAAAGCACTCAAGGTGGGCTCGCACAAAGACAAGGTGTGTTGGACACACCCAAATACACATTTATTTACTTTAAACTAGGGATTTCATTACTATATTAAAGGGGGGGAAATATAGATTCTAAAATCTAATTTATATAGTACCTCAGTCTTGTACACTTGTAAAATACTTATCATGTTTGTACCTTTCTATTATAGACTTTTCCACTGCGAAAAGGCCCACATTCACTACTTATATATGCTTGATTACTTATCTCTTAATCTGACCATTGCTATTTTCATGACCCATACCTTTTATACTACATTGATTATTGTCCTTCACTATCAATTTTTGACTTGTAAATGTTTCATAGCTCCTCAAACACTTGCATCATAGGTGGACACATGCATCAATGCAAATGTCTATTTTCTTATAAAGTGTTTAGTGCCCAAAAGTCATCCAATTTTTAAAATAAATGTATCTAGAAGGTTAGCTTTAGTTATTTGATGTCAGACATTTCCAAAAAGGATTGGTATATATACAAGATCAACCCTCATTCATTCCTCACCTAGAAATCACATACAACTCATATGAAAATTTACTAAGAAGCACTCAATCACGCATTCAAGTGAGCAAATATACCATATTTGTCCCTATTTCCATATCAATCATGGGAGCAGTATTTCCATAGGTTTAAAATAAGAGCAGCTTATGAGCCATATTTGCCAAGTTATAATCAAGGTCATTGCATGTCTTTGTTTATCACATATTTTGCCCTTGTACACACATAAGCCAACACATAGGGGAGAACTACATCAATCTGAGGCCTTCTTCAAAGTAGTGACTATGTAGATAGCACCCATTAAAAAAGGGATCTTTGGGGTCAACACGACACCATGAGCCCACTAGCCCATTTTTTCCCATAGTCACTTTAAGGGTGAAGAGCTAGGTTTTGATCATTTGACAAAATGCAATAACATGTGTGCATGTCTAAAAAAATTAGAATAAAGGCAATATAAAACCTATAAAGATCTAGTTGGTTACATCTAGATCCAGTTGATATTCTATACAATATACATGTGATAGAGTTAGACAACAACATGAATGCAACTATCTAGATCTGACATAAGTGTTTAAGGCTATAGAAAGGATATTTTCAAAAATTGATGACTATTCTAAGATCATCATCCAATCCACTTCCATCTTGTTCTTGTTTAGACCTACATGCACATAGTAAACCAAGTATCATTATTTCAAATTTATTGCAATATCTATCAATAATTATACTTTATTATTTTTATCAATCACAAACGTCTAAATTTAGAATATTATTTGTGTAATTTTTCTATTAATTAGTCTGCTATAGAGGTATTTTATCACCCTTATGCCCTAAATTGCTCTATCTTCTTAACCCTATTCCCCCACACACAATTTTAATTTAGGATTAAACAAGGACATTATTTTTTGACTCTTATGTCACTTCTAAAGCATTCTGACATTCCTTCACTTGTTCTAATTTTGGCCTTGACTTGTTCATAAAGTCTATGCACTACCTCTATATAATCATTTGGAACTCTAAGATCCTCCTTTATACCTCAAATTTTACTTATAGGAATCATGTCAAATGCTTTTTTGAATTCAACAAAACAACATAAAGTTTATTTTCCCTGAGTATCCCATACTTCAAAGAGAGATTATTTCTACATTCATAAATTAAATTGTTAAGGATTTATAGCTAAAAATGTGTAATATTTTTTTAATCAATGTTTCAGCTCTCACTCCATGAACCATCATCACGATGAGAGAATAAAATGATCAGATTGTAGACTTTGTTATTCCATTTAAAGATATGATAATAAAGTCCATTAATATTGGTGTTTAGGAGGATTAAGTCATAGCTTCTGATCCTAACATCTTTTGAATAATGCTAAGTCTATAATCTTTTTTCCCAACTTGATTATCAACTTCTCTATAAGTTTAGCCTTAAGGTAAAATTCTTTCCCATGAAGGGTGTCAATCAAAGAGATAATAAAGTTCTATAAATTAAATTGTTAAATATTTATGGATAAAATTATGTAAGATTATTTAAATCAATGTTTCAACTCACACTCCATGAACCATCATCACGACAAGAGAATAAAATGATCAAATTATAGACTTGGTTATTCCATTTATAGATATGACAATTTAAATATTAGACAGTTTTATCTAGAAATCCTTGACAATTTAATTCATGGACTATGGAAATACTCTCTTTGATCGATGCCCTTTATGGGAGGGAATTTTCCCTTAAAGCTAAAACTTTTTGAGAAATTGAGAATCAAGCTGGGAAAGAAGACTGTGGACTTAGCGTTCCTCAAAATTTGTTAGGATCAGAAGTTGACTTAATCCTCCCAACTACCAAAATTTCTAAACTTTATTATAATATATTTAAAAGGGATAACCAAGTCTACAATCTAATCATTTTATTCTCTCATCATGATGATGGTTCATGGGTGTGCACTGAAATGTTGATTTGAAAACTATTACACAATTTTATCTAGAAATCCTTAACAATTTAATTCATGGATTGTGGAAATATTATCTCTTTTATTGATGCACTTCATGTGATGAAAATTTCCCTTAAGGCTAAACTTCTTGAAAAGTTGATAACCAAACTGGAAAGAAGATTTCAAACTTAACATTCCTCAAAAGATGTTAGGATCAGAAGCTATGACTTGATCCCCCCAACCACCATCATTACTGAACTTTATTGTCATACATTTAAATCAAATAACAAAATCTATAATCTAATCATTTAAATCTCTCATCCTAATAGTGGTTCATAGAGTGTGAGCCAAAAAAATTATTTAAGAACTCTTATATAATTCTATCCACAAAGCTTTAATAATTTAATTAATGGATTGTGGAAATAATATCTCTTTGATTGATCCCTTTCATGAAATGGAATTTTGCCTTAAGGTTAAACTTCTTGAGAAGTTGAGAATCAAGATGGGAAAGAAGATTGTAGATTTAACATTCCTCAAAATATGTTGGGATAAGAAGTTATGACTTAATCTTACCAACAACCAACATTACAGGATTGAATTATCATATATTTAAATGGAATAACCAAGTCTATAATCTAATCATTTCATTCTCTCATTTTGATGATGGTGCATGGAATGTGAACTGAAACATTGATTAAAAAATCTTACATGATTTTATCCAAAAATCTTTGATAATTTAATTCATGGATTGTAGAAATACTCTCTCTTTGAATGATGCCCTTCACGAGAGGGAATTTTTCCTTAAGTCTAAACTTCTTGAGAAGTTGAGAATAAAGTTGGAAAATAAGATTACAGACTTAGCATTCCTCAAAATATGTCAGGGTCAAAAGCTATGACTTAATCCTTTCAACCACCAACATTACTGGACTTCATTGTCATATCTTTAAATGGAATAACCAAATTTATAATCTGATCATTTTATTCTTTCATCCTAATGATAGTTCATGGAATGTGAGTCGAAATATTGATTTAAAAAATCTCATACAATTTTATCCATAAATCTTTGACAATTTTATCCCATATTTTTTCGATCAAATGTCTAAGAGTGATGCAGTGGTTGATAGTGGAAAGTTTCAACCTAAACCTTGCTTGACTTTTTGCCCCTTTACCATCTTTTTTTGCCTAGTTGTTAATATTATGCTTTATCATACTACCAAATAGCTTTCTAAGAATGGGATTGACCATGATAGTTTGATAATTAGATGAATTATTTATATCCCAAATTTTATAAAGAGGGATAGCGATAATAGTCATCCAATTTACTATAATGCGTTCCTGAATGATATCATTGAATATACTTTTAGTGTGTGGTGTGAAGGTTTCTAATCCCCACTTTCGATCTTTAACGTGCACCCTATTTATGTCTTTCATTTTACCCCTTGCTAGTCTCTTTATGCCTTGAGTAATATCCTTTGCAAAAAAAAGCTTAGTTGTTATGTTGATTACATGAGAGTTATCTTTATCCTGAACTCTTTTATAAAGTAGCTTTGCAAACTCTAACCATTGTGGATCTACAATATTATTATTATTATATTTTTTTGTTATAGTTCCCTCCAAAAACCTTTCAGATTATGTTTTCCAAGAAAAAAATAATTATTTCCTTTGTGTGTTCATGTAACTTTTTTAAAAATGAATGATTCTTTCATAAATCTTTTTGTTTTATTTGGTCAATCAAAATCTTCTTAAAGTTCTATTTATTGCATTCCACTCTTTATCATACTATAAATTCATCATAAACTGCTTGCACTTCCACTTTTAAGTTTGTTTCTTTTACATACATTTAGGGTAGGGTCCCATGGAGGGGATTGTTGCTCCAAAATCAACAATGCAGTAGGTCCCATGGATATCTCCTAGTTACCTACAAGAATCAGTGGAATCTTCCCCAATTTTCATGGAGCTATGAAATGTCTATGGGAAAGATTTATGTGGTAGGGGGAAAGGGGGGTTTTATCTATCTTACACCCGTCTAAATTTTTTTGAAACTTGGAAAGCTATTGTTGGTTGAATTAATTTGGTTGGGAATGTATTTGAAGGGAAAATAATCTATATTTTTTAGAAGCCTATGATTAATAGTTCATTGTAATTATATGAGTGCATCAACATCAAACATGTTGCTCACTAGTACGTGTAGATCGCCCTTTCATTTTCAAATTGTTTGTTTATCTATTTTTTTAATTTGTTATTCATACTTTTGACTCTATTTTCAATTCATTTCGGTAGATGCTTAAAGGTGTACTAGGAAGTGTGAGGCTGTCAAATCCGTCAAACTGGGAAGTGCATAAATGGTAAACAATGCATGCTCAATACTATCAAATATGTCATACTTGGACACATACTCAGTATTTAATATTGTTCAATACAATGTTATGTCTTAGGTGGCCTCTATTATATACTAATACTTGTGAATGTATGAAAGACTTAAAACCTAAAAATAAAACATAGGTCCTAAAAATAAAAATAAAAAAAGATAAAAGTTTAAGATTAAATTTACCTTTAGGTTTTAACTGGATCATAATTTGTACATGTTCTAAACTTTATATCAGTGCCTTGAGAAGTATGATACTGTATTGGTTTTTTAGCAATAATAAGAAACCTTTTTGAACATCTTTCTGAAGAAATGCTTGTTATATTTTTTTTTATTTTCTTACTGATATTTGAACTTTGGATCTCTGATCTAAACAACTTAATTATTATTTTTTATTTCTTATTTATTTTTGTTTGAAAGGTACTTCTTATCATCCTATTACTCGATTATGATTATTATTATACATTAATAATAAATTTTATTTTATTTTTAATTGTTAGAATGGAAAGAGTTATAATTTAATTAGTACTATAATATTAAAATATATTAAGAAATATAGAATGTTTAGTTATAATTAATTTAGTTGAATGGATATCCTTAAATCAATATATATATATATATATATATATATATATATATATATTCATACAATTGATGTCCCTGAATTTGGTTTGAATAAAGATATTTATCGTTCTAATATTATTATTATTTTTTAATACAAGATAAATATTATAGTGTGAGCAAAATTCCTATATTTATAATAATGCCAATAAAAAATGTGAATAAATATTATCCTCACCCTAGTCTAATATCTTGTTTATATATATATTATTAATATTAAAATATTTTTAATTATTTGTTTTCAAAATTTATTATATTTATGTCTTTAATTTTAAGAATTTTTTTATTAATTTTTTTATTTTTATTGTGTATATTAATAATAAATAAAAATTGATTATTAATATTTACCATGTTTTAGGCATTACAAGATTAGCTAAAATAATTGCTTTGATTGGAGACCTTAGCTGAAAGAATCGCACCCTGAATAAAATAAAGACATAATAAATTAGCTAACTTCAACATACAAAATACATAACACAATTCAACATGTTTTCTTACAGTGCATATAAAATAAAATACTTGAGAAAACACAAATAATCCATCAAAGGGGTTGTGTTCTATCATATAATCTTCTAAGTAGGACTGAAATTTATCCATGTTTTAGCATTCTGTAAAGAGTTGCAACAAAAAACAAGGCACCCAACACATGAACCACCCAATGGCTATCAATATTTTAGACAAATCAAGTAAGATATAACACATTTAAGGAAAAACAACAAATCTTGAGGTGTGATTGAGACACAGATGAGAGTATCTGATCAATTGATTGTTTGTATAAAGAGATCCAATGAAAAGTATCCCAAAAGCAATGATCAAGGTAACTAGTCATGTTATCATATGCCTTTCAATTTCATTATGTTAGTCATATTTATACATGCAATGTGTTTTTATTTAACATTTTCATGAATTTATTTACTACAAACACAAACACATTACTTATAATTTCCCATGGATAAAGGTGTGCATTGCCCAACCCCTACAAAGGGTAGATTTATGAGGTATTTTGAATTAATTTCAAAATATTAAACACCCGATGAGGTGTACCTTGTAGATGATTATAGCTTCCTAAAATATGTTTGAAGCACACAAGGGAACAATAAGGAGGTGGTCATACCTATTGCAAAGAATTCATTTGTTAGAGAATCTAACCACTCACTAAAATTTGCATCACTTTTTGAATTTTCCCCTTTCAATCAAGAAGATATAGGCATGAAGCACCCTGAAATTATATCTTGTGACTAACCAATAAAGACTAGAGTTCATTGGATCATTTTTTACTTTGGTTCTAATTAAAGTAAAGTGTATTGAAAGAGATGCATAATCAAATGGCAATGCAATGAAAAGGGCCATATCATCTACTACAAAATGGAAAGAAGTGCAGAATTATTGCTCTACCAATGGTGTTTATCATATAACAAACTAGTCTCGAGACCAATGGGAACATATTTTACCTGATTTTAAAAGAATCCAAGATTATGAATCACATATTCCATCTAGTCATGATAACTATTGGAACATGAAAACTTGAGAGAGAATTGATTAAAAACTTCCTGCGAATTATGTGAAAGAACTTTTTGATGCAATGGAAGTGAAATTTGGTTCTAATCGAGCAATCAATCTTTGAAATATAACTATTGTTTCTTCTAACAATAGTTACACCTTTGGTTAGGTTTATTATTTACCAAATGAAAATACCAAAGGTAAATAATTTTTAAACTAGGTGAAGCATCCTACTGAAGAGGACAAACAATCTAACGAAAAAAATAGAAATCAACAAGCAAAACAACTACTATAAAGAATACTTTTGCAAAGAACATTAAGTTGGGGATTTCTACCTTGTAGTTGGTTGAAGAGGGGCATATGAAATTACATGAAATGGATTGTGCTTTGATTAAAGATCAACATAAAAAGGATTGTACTTTGACTGAACAACGTATACAAAAGGAAAATGCAAATAAAGATAAATTAATCAAAATTGAAGATCAAAAAATCAATGTCCAATTCAATTTAGTTTAAACTTTAAATACCATTGGATAATTAATGATGAAGATTAGTGAATCAATGTGAAATGAGAGGTCACCCTTATAGTTCTACTAGTCATGCTTGTTTTAAACCAAACATATGCTTATATTGTTTCTTATTTCTTACATGTACTCCCAATGAACTTGTTAATAAAAAAATTGGATCTTCAAGATCCAATTTGTAATTATAAGTGTAATCACATTAACTCTTTAAATAATTTTGAAGGTATTTTTTATTTATCCTTGGAGGTGGCATTGTCAATGATTTTTTAAGATTTCATATTGATTAGGTTACTAAAATCTTTCATATTCTTGTTATTGTACTATCTATCTTTCATGTATTTGAACTAAGGTTTTTGATATAAATTCCTATTGGGTTATCCCTTGAGTCCATCTTAATTGACAAAAAAGAAATCCTAATTGACAAAAAAAATGAGTTTCATTTTGTTTTGAGTCTAATTTTGTTAAATTATATCTATTTTTCCATCATGTTATCAAGATCATGTGAGTTTTATACATTTCATTTTGTTATCAGTATTCTATTCTTTCAACACATCCATGCCATCCATATTAATTTAAGGCATCTCAAATGATGGTCCCTTCTTCAAAATCTCTAGATAAGAAGTAGCTCTAAGATGAGACATTCCAATAGCCCATAGATTATTTTCCACCACAAATATAATAAGAAGCTTCCAAAGGGAAGATATGTTAAAGCATTCAAATAACTAGCCTTGATTCTAGTATGTAGATACCTACTTGTCTCTCTAATTTATGGATTCATGTATGAGCATGGGATTAGGTAAAGCCCTTATTGTAATATTGGATCTGATTATCTTTCACAAATTCTATAGTTATGAGTATTAATTGTAATCCACCTGTATGATTTTATATGTATATGCACATGCACACACATATTTATCTTCTTATTGTTTAAAATAGAAGCTAATGGTTATAATAACCCTACCCTTTAACACAAAAAAATGAAATCACAATATAAAACTAACTATACATGAAAGAAAAATATAAGATATTGAATGTGTTGTTCAATTTCTATCCTCTACCATAGTCTTCAATGGTATTAATTGGATAGTATAGGGTAAATATACGGAGTTGGGTGATAATTTTGTGAACATTTTAGGTAACATTGTCATGTTAATAAATAACATGATCATTTTATTTAATTAACGTGATCATGTTATTTAAATTATGGCTCTATAATTACCAAACCATAATGCAATCACATTATTTTAAATAATAGCGTGATCGCGTTATTAATGTGGTTATGTTATCATTGTTTTCAATAACATGATCGTATTACTTGTGTTAAAAAAAAATAAAACCTGAATGTAAATTCACCATTTTGCATTTGAATTTCCTTTGCTCTCTTCCACTTTCGTGATCGTGTTTCCTGTGAGAGAGACAAAATATTGATAGGAAGCTATTAAATTCATCCCAAAAAGTTGTTGATTGATGATACCACTACGTAGAAGAGGTAAGTGATAAAAATCTAAACTTTTTAACCCTAATTTTTCATTATTTTCATTATTTAACCATAATTTTTAATTGTAATTTGTTTGTTTTGAATAGGCCACCAAGCTAACCCTCCACAAAACCCTCTTATTCCTCCTCCTATCCCTCCACCTAACCCTCCTATAGTTCCACAAAACCCCTCAGGTAGTCACGAGATTTTAATTGATAACATTGTGGGAAATAAAATTGAAATTGAAGAATTAATTAGGAGAATGAGGGATCCCACTTCCACCAACACCAACCTCACCCAGCTAGACAATTCCCTAGATACATTATGAGGTCAAATTAACTCTATAACGAGTCAAATTGAAAGATGGACTTCATATAGGGATAGTTGAAGGGCTTATTATGCTAACAAATTACTATCACTTAAGGTCAAGAACAAAGAAATATCAAAAGCCTCCATTTGTGCCTTATTCATTGACCTAACCACCAATGCCCCATTTCCCATAACCACTAAACATTTTCCAATCCATCGCTGCCAACATAACTTAATCATAGTGAATTTTTGGGATTGATGGTGGATGGTGTTTAAATATCCACCATGTAATAACCATGAGGTCCCATTGTATTTTTTGAGGAAAATCTAATGTGAGTTTATCCTCAATTAGATTCTAAACTATTTTGATTTTAGTGAGTTTAAAGGATGAGGGAAAGGCTCTACACAAGATCGACCAAGTACAAGTTGTGTGTATAATTAGCCTACAATGATCTATATCCAAAATCCCCTTGAGCCTAAGATCCCCTCTATAGTTCAGTAAGTAGGTCATGGAGATTTGAAACTACTTTTAATTCACTCACTGATACACTTGTTCAACATACAAGTAAGCTCTCATAGACTGATGCTAGAGATACACCACCAATGTGCATACCTGACCCCAACCTTGCAAGTCTTATGGAGCTATGTTCATTGGACCTTCTGATGATGATGGCATTGGTGCTTTAGAGGGCTTGGATAATATTTTTATAAGTGGATGAGTTTTTTACATGCACGTTTAGTGTGTAGACATCAGCCACTACATAGATGTAGGTATATTTTATATAAATTTCATGTTAAATTTAAGTTATATTTGCAAATTTAATTTAGCTAATAATTAATTTACATAGAAATTGAATAATATATGTCATTTTTATGTCATAGGAGGTGACCGTGCCTTTATCATCACAGTCAACATATGCAACATTTGATTTGACATGGTTATTATTTACATTTTTAGATCCAACTACTGGCCCATTAACTATTGCATCTATCTATGTTAGGATAACACCTTTTATTTATATAGAGGTGAAATTTTGAGTTAATATTATACTCTATTTACATTTAGTCTATGTATATTTACCTTGTAAGTTTAAGTTAAATTTATCTATCTAGTATCTTGATGCATAGGTTCTAACAAGATTCCCTGATATGGATGGAAACACACACTTACCTCTACCAAATTCCCATCTCTAATATTTTCTTGTTCTTCTTTGTCTTATGTCTTCAACCTTTTTATCTCTTTGATCGCTATGGATTTACTAGGTCTTTCTTGTTCACACTTACCTACTAAATGGTTCTTAAGCCTCCTTATATTCACTTAATCCTCTTTATCTGCTTGAAGTCATTTTACTAATCAACTACCTCTAAAATATTTCCTTTTAACATCAACCTCCTCAGTTCATACTCTATTTTCATATTCTCTCTCTTTATGTTTGCTCTATTCTTTACAATCTTCTTATGTGTTTTCATAGGATTGCATGTTACTTTGATTTTGTCCTTCCACAATACTCATAAGAGCATCTACCTACTCAATTACATTTCATTTCATGTATCAAACCATTCCACACAACCCCCAAGATTCAACTCTTCACTTAACTCTTCTTTCCTCTTTGACACCTTCCTTCTACTAGCCTTTTTTTTAGGCAAACATCCTTGTTCTGAGTAAACTAAAAAGTTCCAAACCAAACCAAACCCATGTTTAGATACCCTTTTACATCACATAGCTCATGTAGGGACTTTCATAATTTAACTCTCTTTGGATAACACCTAATTCAGCACCCTTTATGACTAATTAGGTCTCCTAGGCCTAATTAAAGGCTACTGACTATGTAACCATACCATACAAACTCAAATTGACTTTAAACCTTAAAAATCCTCTTCCTCTTATATAAATATACCTATCCACAAATTTTAGATATGGTTTGATCATCTTGGGGGTATCATAAAACTTTGGAAGTTGTTATGAGGTATCATAAACCATTAAAGAGGAACCACAATAGTTGCAAGCTATGAGAATGGGCTCAATGGTATTTATATAACTACTTTTGTAAAATCCCATAAATATCCCATGAATAATCTCATTCAATATTAGATAAGGTTATTTCACATGTCATGAGGATACTTATAAAATAAAGAACACATATCTAGGGGTCCTTCTAGGTAACACTATCTTAAAAAATGAAGTTGTTAAGCTCAATATAGTCATATTCTCATTTTGACTTATGCCACCATTACCATTACACATAAATCCGCATGTTACCCTTCAAAATGAGTGGTAATAGCAAGGGAATTTAAGGTAAAAGAAAAGAAATGCATATGAAGGGTAAAAATACAAGGAATTAGATTTAACATGATTAAGACACATCGTAGTGGGCAAATGTAAAGATGACTTATAAATTTGACCCCTTTCTCCATTAATTCCATATAAATTTATACAATGAAATTTTAGTTCATTGGTTGATGTAACCACTAATTATATTGTATCGAATCCACCCAAATCAACTAACTTTCAACCTTATTAAACAATTTTGACTATTAACCTACCTACAACCAACTCATAAATAGGTTATAAATTTAATTAATTGAACTTAAATTTTTTTAGGACTAAAGGCATACTCATAGACACAATTAAAATAGTTGGCTAAATTAATTATAATTACTTTCAAATAATATCAATGCAGACCAAATCAGAATGTTAAAATTGTTCACTAATTATTAAAACATCAACAATCATACTATGGATCATTAACTTAACAATGCAACTCTAAGAGTATTCTTAGACATAAAGGACCATGACTTAGGCCCCAACATTAAATTGATTTATTTAAATAAAGTTAATGAAATAAGGTGTGGTTTTTAGGAAGGGGCCGAGTTAGAAAAAGGGGGACTTCAAATTTTGGTGTCGACCTTACCTTCTCATGTTTGAGCCATAAAATTGTAATACACATGATAATTCAATTGTAATATCTCATTACACCTTTTTATTTGGCCATGACAAAGGTCTATATTTCAATTGTAATTCCTCATTACAACTCTTAATTTGGCTATGACAAAGGTGTAAAGGGTAGACAACCTCTCTACTCAACATTCCTTATGCCAGAAAACATTGCATTGGGTTTCAATAGCTTGTATCCCCATTGAAAAGTTTGGGGATAGAAACAATTTGTGTTGGTACTAAAATATGTGCCAACCTCAACAATTACACCTTGCAGTTTCTTCCAATTCAACATCCAAACTATTTGCCAATTTTTTTCTCTTAAACTAAAACAAGACAATATACATAGATGTCTAAAACTTGATATATTGGATAAGGACCTCCCTTCCTTGACCTATTGGTAGAATTTTATTTACACACACCTTTTTCAAGAGGTGGATTCACTGTGGCTCACTCCTTTCTATTTGTAGGGTGCTTTCCCAAAAATCAAGTCATTTATCTATTATAAATGAATGTGATATCAATCCATGTATTATATATAGAGATACATATGATTGATATCATGAATATAATAGAAGGATGATAGCCATATATGTGTAGCTCAACCTTTCCCTAGTAAATATATAATAGTATTTTACTCTATCTAAAGAAGCTTTACAAGTAAGGACAAAGTTATTGATATGTCTCTTATTCCTTTTCTCTCCCTAACTTTGCCTTCTCAAAGTGATACTATTCTTTCCACTTCTTCCTCTTCCACTCACACTTCTTACATGTATTACAATTTTGATATTACCTCCAACATGAAAACTACTTGATATTCTTGGCCATTTCACATTGTATTATAGTTACACTTCCATGATTCTTGTTTTACATTATCTTTTCATGATATGCACGTTGTATGGTAGTTACACTTCCATGATTCTTGGTTTATATTGTCTTTTCATGATATGCATGGTTCCCATATATAATATTTGATACTTTATATAAAAGTAAGTGAGACCTTGTTTACATGAATAGTTGATGGCTGAAGTAGACACTCCTCCCTCTCTGTGAGCCGAGATAGACATAGGCATTATTGTTGTAATGTCATCTGCATAAGCACTAATAGAGGTATATATTAACTTGTAATTTTGAATTGTAAAATAAACTTGTTTCAATAATTTTAATACATACTTGGGGCAAATATAACTTATTTAAATGTATTGTGTATGTAGGTTTGTCCTATGACATCTGATAGTCCCAGTCAAGTGATTAGTAGGGCAACTTCTCATGTTTCTCACATATTTGAGATGCCTATTTGAATAGTTGAGCCTGCCATTGACTTATTTGAGCATTAAAAATAGATTGAGCAAGACCGTGAGCTTGCATTAAGTGTATGTTTAAATGATTTTTTATTGTAGTTTAAAATTAAATTCTTAACAATTGGTTGAATGTATTTTATGTTAAATTTGTAATAATACTTGTATTTAAACAAGTTTAGCTGCAAGCGAGCTATGAGCGTAGGACCCGTAGTCAGAGCTTGGAGCAATCTAAGGCATTAGAAGGGTATCCATCTACCAGCAGGGCATCCCAGGGATATTATTCTTTGAGGAAGGCAAAGAAAGGGAGGTTATTTGATGAATAGGATGTCTTACATGAGATGTACTTTTTTGTATGCCTATATGGCAATTTATGCATTTTTGGCATTGTATATGCCTATATGACATTCACCCAACATTAGATAATATGTTGGTAGATGTAATTTTTTGTATGCCTATCACAACAATCTATGTATTATTAACATTTCAAACATGTGCCTATATTGTATGCCTATCATGGCAATCTATCTAATTTATATTAAGTTTTTATTTCATTGTGTGTTATTGTATAGTGTTGTTTTTATCTTCCAAACTATTATCTATCGGATCTCATATTTAATTTTTTACACAAATGAGGATTAAAAAATTATTCTTTTCAATGTTATAAATCTCATATCTCCCATATTTTTTTTAAATTAAAGTTTTTATTTCATTCTGTAGAGTGGAAATGACTAATGACACTCTTATCTATTTTGCATTTGCCATCACCCATTTACAACTTTTCAATTGATCATTAACACAATTTGATTACACTTAAAACCCATACCCAATCATGTTAAAACTTGTATAATGCAAAGACATAAAATCATTCATAAATCCCTACAAATTTCTCACTCACATAACTATACCTATAAGTTACCTAATCTTTCACCTTCACCTGGATCTAATGCCTTTTGACTATATTTTCTTAAAACTAGGTATAATTATTGTATACATTTTGATGTAGAGGTATATGCAATAATTCTCTAAAACATCCACTCCTATATCTAGTCTTGTTAAATATTTCATTCAATACTTTTACTTTGTCTTGAATCTTCTATCACCAATCTAGTCTTACGCTTAGCACTTAGGCTTAATAGCATTCTTCTCTTTGTACCTAATTTTTGTAAACTTTGGAGACACTTATTAGTGTCATTATACCTCTTAAAAAACTCTCACAATCATTCTATAACTCATTTCATTCATTCCATTCATAAACTTTCTCTCACTCTTTCATTATCTTCTCACTAGGCAATCCTCTTAGGTTTCAAGCACCAAATCTTGATATAGGTTTCATGAGTAAAATATATTATCATGGATGATCTTATATGATCATATCATACTTGTTTCAACCTACTTCAAACCCTTAATCATATTTCAATACTCATTTTCACATACAAATGTACTGATGACCCCATTAGGCTTGTAGTCTTTTTTTGACATTTTCACTTTGTTTGTAAAATATATCAACTCCCCTCAAGATCCAAAATCATTTTAGACCACCCTCTATCTTAATAAAACTCTCCTTAAAGTTTCATTCTTCAATTCTCTTTGTAGGTACCTTTTCCTTTATAATCCCTTGTTTAATTAGGCCTTTCTAGCCTTCCATTCATGACATAGTCATCAAAACCATACAAATCCATACTATACAGACTCCAAAAAACTTTAATCCTTCATAAAGCATCAAAATGTGTTAAAATACCAAATTTCAATAATTTTACATGGTTGTAATGGGAGTTATAGGGTTTTTGGGTTTGAAACCCTAGCTACCTATCTACAAAGGCTGAGAGGCTTCATAATTTACTTTATTTAGTTTTAAGTCCTTTAAAAGGAACCTAAGACCTTCTTCAAGTTTTTTTTATTAGTCTCCACATTACCCAATAGGTAAGATCCTTTGATCAACCTTCACTCGCTTCAACGAACTCAAAATAAATAAATCTATCACTCTTTAGTGGATTGTGTAAAACATAGGGCTCTGTCTGCACTTTAAAGGCTAATAAACCCCCAATAAACTATTGTCAAAATGCATTTTCCTACTATATGTGCTCATAATTTGATCAAGTTCATAACCATACACTTTCTCAACCATACACATCCTTTCATTAGAACACTAACCGAATAAACATAGGTTACCTGAGCAAAGCATGGGTTTGTTGTGTTGGGTATGTTTGTGTTCAACAGTTCCAAAATCCCAAAATATATTTCTAATGATTTATACTCTCATCCATTACACCAAATTCTACCAATTATATGGATATTTACCTTCTTTAGGCAGACATCAACCTTTATTGGCATTTAATTACATAATAAGGCATTAATTATCTACCAAACTGAGTCCTAACTGTGTAAATAGGGCAACCTTTCAAATAAAAGGGTAATGAATTTTTTTTAATTATTTTCAAACCAACCTAGACATCTAATTACTCACCATGAACCCTGCATGAATGCATATGTGAATCTACTCAAATAATATAATGACTTTCTTAACATGAAGTTTCAAATTAAGATAACACAATTTGGGGACTGTCATAGTCATAATAGAGTTTTCATCCAAGAATGTTCTCTTTTATTTTATCTCCCTTTTGGAGATCACACAAACTGAACCTTACAACCTGACACATCTTTGATCTTACCTATAGAGGACTGAACATTCCTCCTTGCACCATACTTCACCAATCTCATCATTTATTCTCTTCCTTAACTATAACTAGTTAATTACTCATTAGGACAATAGGTCCATAGGTAAATTACTCATAATAGAGTTTTTCAATAGGTAAATTAATCATAATAGAGTTTGTCAGTAGGTCAATTACTCATTAGGTCAATAAGTCAATTACTCATTAAGTTTATAGATCTCTAGACCTAGTTCTTGTTCTAATAGGTTAATTTCTCAAAATAGAGTTTGTATCTCTTAAAATATATATTTATAGTATTATTTTATAAATTTTAACATGTTCTAACCCTTACCTAAGTTTATAGAACTCAAATCAACCAAAAACTCATCTTACCCAAGTTTTAACATATTCTGCAGGGTGAGAGTTTAGAAGAACTATTGTTTTGATGCTTCCCAACCAAAAATTGACACTTTAAACACATCCAATGGGGTGTATAATGTCTAGGATCAGGTTCTTGGCCTCCCATCAAGCCCAATCGACAAACCCACCACCCATTCTGGCCTCAAGAATGCCCTTCCCAATAGGCTAAAAAATACAATTTTTTAGCCTAAGTTTAAACATGCATAAAATGAAACCGATAAGTCGTTTATGTGAACCATCATATCTCTCCCCTACCATTTTAATCATTTTAATTATACCCCAAATTAATTATGTGGAACCTTTTAAAGAAAACTATTGGTCAAGTTGCAGTGATGGGTCCAAAAATGCAACTTTTTGGCACTGAACAAGAAACTTCTTGAGCTCCAACTAGCATTTCTACTCTAAGGCCTCCACCTAAAAATATATTGCTTGGATCACATCCATATATGAAAATTACATGTTATCACACTTCCATGACATTAAAATCCACCTATAAGTGCATTTTCACTACCATTCTGGAGTGTGGAAACATTAACAACAAATGTTGTCAAAGTTTATGTTGTGATTGCAAAACTCTAGTTTTGATGATTCCTGACTAAAAATTGAAACTACCAACACATCTAGAGGGAGTATTATGTCTAAGAATAGTTTTTGGCCTCCCATCAGGCCTAATCAACAAACCCACCACCCATTCCAATCTCAAGAATGCCCTTCCCTAAACAAGAAAAATGCAATTTTTTAGCCTAAGTTCAAACACACGTAAAATGAAAATTGTAAGTCATTTATATGAATGATTATATTCCTCTCTTTCCTCTTTAATCCCTCTAATATAACCTTAGATCACTCAAGTTTGAGCTTCAATAGAAATCTGTTGGACAAGTTACAGTGAGGGGTCCAAAAATGCAACCTTTTGGTAGTGAACAAGCAACTTCTTGAGCTCTAACTGGAATTTCTGCCTTCGAGACCTCCACCTAAGAATATATCTATTTTATCACATCTAGATAGGTAAATTATATGTTATCACACTTCCATGATGTTCAAATCCACCTAAAAGTTCATTTTCACTACCATGTCAGAGCGTGGAAACACTAACAAAAAATATTGTCAAAGTTTAAGTTGTGGTTACATAACTCTAGTTTCAATGCTTCCTGATTGAAAACTAACACTACCAACACATATAGGGGGTGGATAAAATCTAGTTCCAAATTTTTGGCCTCAAATCAAGCTTTATCAACAAACCCACCACCCATTCCAACCTTAAGAACACCCTTTCCAATACAATAAAAATGCACCGTTTTAGCCTAAGTTCAAACATGCATAAAACAAAAATTGTAAGTCATTTATATGAACCATCAGATCCTTCCCCTACCTCTTTAATCCCTATAATATCACGCTATACAACTTAGGTTGAATATTTGAGAGAAATCTATTTTACAAGTTGCAGTGAGGGGTTTAAAAATGCAACTTTTTGGTAGTGAACAAGCAACTTATTGAGCTCCAATTGGTATTTATGCCTTCAAGACCTATACCTAAGAATCTATCACTTTGATCATGTCTAGATAGGCAAATTACATGTTATCACACTTCCATAAAATTCAAATCCACCCATAAGTGTATTTTCACTACCATTCTAGAGCGTGGAAACAATGATAACAAATGTTGTCAAAGTTTAAGTTGTAGTTATAAAACTCTAGTTTCAATACTTCCTAACTGAAAATTGACACTACCAACACATATAAAGGGATGGATAACATTTAGGACCAGGTTATTGGCCTCTCATCAGGCCCGATCGACAAACTTAGAACCTATTTTGGCCTCAAGAATGCCCTTCCCAATACAAGAAAAATGAGATTTTTTAGCCTAAGTTTGAATACGCATAAAACAAAAAATGTAAGTCATTTCCTGAGTTTTGATCACATCCAACCTAAGATTCTCTTATCTTCAAGAATATATAATTATTTACTAATAGTGCCAATCATGTGAAGGTCTAAGCTAATCTGATACCACTAACCTATAAAAAATTGTAAGTTATTAAAAATGAAATTTATATGTACTACCTAGAAAATAAAAAAACATTTGATAAAATTGATTGCATATAATTTTGAAAACTTAACATACCTATGTATTTCAATGTAACAAACCACTAAGATCTTCTCTAACCTTGATAGTATTGAGAATAACTTAATGGTCTGACTCCCAAACTTTTCATAGTCTTTTGTTTAATGGCCTCCCATGATATTTTTGTAATTGAATATTCATTACAAAAATCAAATTTTAATGGTGCAATATCTTCCTATGTGTTTTAAACTCTTAAAAAAACCAATGATCTTAATATTTTATAGGATATCATCAAAACCAAGTTCCAGTGACTACCACTGACCCAGTGGGATAGTCAATGTTTTCTCCATCTATAACTGGGGAAGTCATTTTTCTCTCTCTCTACATACCAACACAAGTAGTAATCAGTGCCCACTTTTTTATCCTCATCTACAATAACTACAAAAACATGCCCTGTATCACAAAAAACCATTTTTAGCAATAATATGAAGACATATAATGAGAATAAATTATACATAATGAAAAATATTCTACTTGATTGCACTAGATCAGTTACAAGGTCAAAGTCATTTGATGATGTCATATTTTTAAGTTGTAATATTTTTAGAACTTGTTATGTGTTGATTGGAATTAGATGTTTAAAACTCCAATCATCCACCCACTCTTGTGACTCACAGTCATTCCAAACAAAGTCCACACATGCAGAACATAAACATGCCAAGTGTCTCATATGAACAATCCAAGAACTTACATTTGAGCTACGAAATGAGTGGAGGCCACTTGAACCCATTAGAGTCATACAATCCTCATACTTTGCCAATTTTTATTCCTCCATTAACCAAAAATGTCTATGAATGGTAGAATTTGGTTGAGCACCATGACACATGTTCTCATTACACCATTCAACCATAGTTTTTGAATTTGTTAAATGAACACCGTCTTCAAATTTCAACTCCTCCCTTGCAATATCTCTTTTTACAAATGCTATAGCACAGTCACGCTCCCCTTTTCCATGGCCAACCTTGTTGAAACTCCAAATGTGTTCTACACTAGTGGTAATGTGCATCCTACTCAACCAATAAAACATTCATGCATTTTTGAATTGTGATGTGTAATTGTCTAACCAAATATAATTTTGATTGAAATTAATCTTCATTTGTCTCAATTGTTCATAGAAATTTTGAAAACAACCTTGCACACACTTCAAATAATATGATCGATCATTACTGATATAGAAATGGTACTCCCTTAATATTTTTTATTGTTGCTCTATACTATTAGGTGCATGCATGAATGTTATATACATGAATATGGAAACTTGTGATGAGTTGTAATACTATGATTAAACTCTCCCATTAAGGGGTCAATGGTAGATAAGAAAGTAAAGAAAAATAGAAAGGATGCAATTTTGATCCCACCTAAACTAGGTTGGTTCAAACTAAATTTTGATGAGGCATGTAGAGGCAATCCAGGAACCTCTAAGGTAGGATGTGTTATTAAAGATTGAAGTGGCTCATTGATAAGAGCTCTATCCCTTATACTTTTTCATGAAACCAATAATGAATCATAAGCACAAGCTATAGCAATGGGTGTTAAAATAGCAATAGATTGTGGCATTTCCTTTTTGGAGATTGAAGGGGATTCATAGGTGGCAATTCAAGCTTTGTCTAATCAAAGGGCAAAATCCTGGAAGATTGCTAAAATTTTAGATAGCATATGATTAAAATTGGAAGCCTTTGAAGAATGCACTTGTTCACATTGCTTCTAGAAAAGTAATAAAGTTGTGGACTTTTTGGAAAATGTGGCAATAGAATAAAGGATGGAAGAAAAAATGGATAATATCAGTGAGAGCTAGGCAGATTGCAGGGATTTTGATCAGATTGAGTTGTAAGATGTTTTTTCAAGAAGGTTTTTTTGGCACCTTTAAACATTTGAAGTTCCCTAGGCCTATTCAGAATTGTCAAATAGAGGAAATTATCTTTTTCATGTTGTTTTTGGTTTTATTGATATTTTCTAAAATATTAATAAAATGTTGATAATATTATATTATAAATTTTTTTTTTAAATAAATTATAAAATATTTAAAAAAGAGTGGGAGTACATTAAAAAAAAAAGAAAAAAAATAATATAAAAAGTAAAATTAAAAAGAAGGAAAAACAAATTAAAATTAGAAAATTAATAAAAAAAGGACAAAAAGTCCCTTTTATTTTCTTGTCCTCCAAGTGTTTTGGCTAACGTTTTGATGAAAATGTGGAATTGGGCTTTGATGGCACTGGATTTTTGAGTTCTAAGCGAGTGGATGGGCCTTAACTTCCCATTATGGATTTCAAAATATATCAAGTGTGTGCATTTATTGATAAATATTGTCTAGCATGTGTATTGATAGCAAGAAGGTGTCTTTTTTGGGTGTTAGTGTTAGGCTTGGTGGCATTGGGCTTGGAGCATTAGAAAGATGGATAATTTTAGTATCAATTATATAGGTTAGCTATTGGCCCTTGGTTGTGTGAAGAGCAGAGAAATGGGTTTTGTTGGCTCCATCTCTATAACACTTCTATTTAATGTGTTTTGGTCTTGATGGTTGAGGTGGCAGAAGTAATTGAGTAAGTGTTAGGAATGGCAATTTTAGCTGACAGTAAACAAGTCAGGGTGAATTTGGACTTGGCCTCACTCTTTGCTATGAATATTTGTTTGGTCATGTCAGATAGAGAGTAAGTCTAGGCCATGGTGTAATTATTTATGTGGCCAGAATACAGATTGGAGCTTCTATCAAAATTAGAAGCCCTTCCTCTTGGGTCATTTCCAATGTTCCCATTTTTAAGAAGAGATAATTTGGGATTTGTCCCACTATCCGTGTTTTGCAAATTGGAATTCCTTTTTTTGGCTCTTATTGATTTTGCAAAAGAAGGGGATGTAGTTTGTTTAGTTCATTCATAGAATATAGAGCATAAGGGTATTTTCTTGCTAGATGTTGAAGAATTGCTTAAACCCATTCCTAGATTAGAGGACTGACGGGCCCTCAGGAGGCTTTTAGAAAGAATTAAGGCAATAATGTGGCTAGGTAAAGGGGTTACGAGAGGATTGTTTAAATCTCCTCCTTGGAGGATAGGAAAAAAGAAAATTTGGTAGGAATCAAGTCATGCCTAGAAATGTTTGATTTTCACACAAGCTAAGAAGTCAATAAGAGGGAAAGATGGATTAAAAGCTATGAAGAATGGAGTTGCTCTTGAGGTGAAGGCTGAAGAATTTCATGCAAATATTTTAAGGAGTTTGGGTAGGCATTAGAGAAGGGAATAAATTTTCCTCGCAGTAGAAAAATGGTGGAACTGGTTATTTTAGAGTAAATTTGATAAGTTTGATCTTTTTATTGAACGTTGAACAGTAAGGGTTAAAGTTTGGTAAATGTATACAAACTGCTCGATAGTAAGTATGGTTTTTTTCAAAACCAATTTTGTTTTTAGGTTGGTCTTATGCCTTAACACTACCAGATGTTAAGCCAGACCTATTTTTTTCTTTTGATCTTTCTATGTTAAAAGGGCCAGGGACCCATTAATTCCCTAGTAATGATCTAAAAAAAATACTACAATTAAACTTCCATTTGGGGTTTGAATGTGTAGTTTTTAGTAAAATCAACTACTAAAATAATCAAACCAAGTGGGAATGTATCCTTGCTTATCTTTAAATGTTCATCCAACCATCTAACCCTAAGTGTGTGCCTTGCATACTCATAAACAATCTTCTCCCTAAATTTGACCAAAAATTCAGAAACATGTATTTTTTTTGTAACAAGCTCACACCTTTTAGATTCTTTGCCATATTTTACTTGATAAGTCACTAATTTATATTTGCTTAAACTAAAAAATTCCTATCCAATTACACTTGAAATCTCTTCATGGATATATTTTTTTAATTTTGGCAATCCACCACAAATGCTGCAATTTTCATTTACACATGATTTGTTGTAAAATAATTATTCATCCAGTCTTTTAAAAAATATAGTTTGAATAAACTCCCTAACTAATTTTGGTGGAAATTCAATGCCACACTCCTAAAAATGTTATTAGTATGCAAAGTACAATGAATATGATGAAAAATATCATACTACATTGAAAATTCAACATATTGCCTACAACAACAAGTGGTGCGTGTGTGATTTATTTTTACATAAAAATGTTTGACCATCTAAAAATAAATTTGATAAATAGAAATTTGTGGATGTTTTTCTAAAAATTTAGAGTATAATTGTGATTGAGTCATATCCAATAAATGTTTTAGATGCGGTTCATAGTTATGAGAACCAACTCTTCTTTTCACAATATCTTCTGCATTAGGCAAAACTCTTGTATTATCTTTCCAAAATTAAGCAAGTAAATCTTTTAGAGTATCAACTATAGCCTTGACCTTTCGTGGAAGTATATCAAAGAATGTCTAGAGCTCATTGGTATTAGGTTCATTAAGTCTTTCACGTCTTTCAATTACTTTCATTCTTATTTTTCTATTTATATTAAGTGTTCGGCTTATTTTTGAAACCATCCATTTTTTCCTTGTTTTGTCACTTATTCCACAAGTTGTAAGTATACGCTGGGCAACATTACAATCTTGGGTGCATGATTTTGGGCCTGAAATATGATATGCATCATGCAGATTTTTAATAATTTCATTGTTTTCATCATCCATGTTAGATGTTCTTAGTCCTAATGTGTACATTATAGGTCTCATCTTAATCAATTTTATCAATGAAACAAATAATTAACATCTTTCACTATCATAATCCAAATTATGAAATAAAGTATCCAAAATTTGTTGAGCCAGTCTTCTTGAATGGTGATCAAACATTTTATTATGCATTAGTTCTAAAATATTTTCATCGACTTCAATTAAGCACTTACCTTTTCTACGCACAATTCTTGGAGGTGTTATTAATGGTGGAATTTGTTGAGAGGGTGTTTCAAAATCATTATTACTTTCTTTTTTTAGAGGTGGGATGGCATTTTATTCATTATTTATTTCTTCATTATAGGTTTCCATGAAATTTTCTTGATGGTTAATTTTATCATTATTTGTTTCCATAAAATTTTCTTCATTCATGGGGGGTGAAACATCATACATAGACTCATCATCAACAAAATAAAAACTTTGAACTTTGAATGTAAACTTCCAACATTATCTAGTTCATCATTGTCAATTTCATTATGGTCAATTTCATCATTATTCAATTCATTATAGTCAATTTCATCATTGTTTAATTCATTATTGACAATTGACTCATTATCTATGCCATTTGGTTCATTAGGATTAGGGTTTGTACCTTGTCTACCATGAACTTTTTGCCTTTGTATCTTGTTTTTCTCTCTCAAATCTTCTAATTCCTCTGGTGTTTTGTTCTTTAATATCTTCCTCTTCCTTGAACATGATCCATCACCCATCAAGGATAATTGATAGCTTTGTAAAGGTGGGGTCAAGTACATAGGTACCACATGTCCCATAAAAGTACACAAAGAATGATTATGGGGGCAAAATTATTGATTTGGGTTAAAAATAGACATTGAAAAATGAGCTTAGTCTATAATAATAACATGATAATGTTATTTTTTATAATAGGTTCTGCTTCAACATACATATTCAGAAGCATATATTAAGAATAACATGATCATGTTATGTAATAATGTGAATGTGTTATTCTTAATACTCAGTTGGGGTTAGAAATTGACATTAAGAACTAACTATTTTCTATATTAAGAATAATGTGATCGTGTTATACTTAATATAGATTAGGGATTAGGGATTAAGGCATTACTACATAAGGTTTAGGGATTAGGGATTACAATTTATGTTTTAGGGATTAGGGCATGTTAGGTTTAGGTTTAAGGGTGTATATAAGGTCTAATCACTCTATGCCATGTGTGAACCTCATTTTTACTACAAAGGATGTTAATTAGAACTAAATTGATTGGTAAATAGGGAAACTTTTTAGTTTTCAATTTAGGGTATAGTGTTTAGGGCTTAGGTTTAGGGTATACAAGGTCAACCGTAAAGATAATTCTTAGTATAAATGATATTAATTTAGGCTAAAATGATTGGTTCAAGATTTAAAGAGTTTATATTTATGGTTTAGAGTTTGGGGATTAGTAACTTTAAGCATTAGGGATTGGGGTATAGGATTTAGGGTCTATAAGGTACAATCATGATGGTGATTGGGGAAAATTGGTGTTGATCAACCACCAAATCACATTTTATAATCATGAAATTAGGTTGAAGGGGCTCGAAATAGCCCCAATTTAATTCATATGCATAATTAAATTGGTACTCCAAAGGCTAAGTTTTGGCCATAGGTTTAAAAGATGCATTTTATGACATCTCGTGATAAAATCAGTTATATCATAAGGCATGTATGTTTGTGACATGTAGTGGACATTAGGGCATAGGGCTTATAATTTATGTTTTAGGGATTAGGGATTAAGGCATAGGGTTTAGGTTTAAAGACCTATATATAATGTCTAATCACTTTATGCCATGTGAACCTAATTCTTACTACAAAAGATGTTAATTGGGACTAAATCAATTGGTAAATAGGGAAAGATTATGGTTTAAAATTTAGGGTATAGTGTTTAGGGCTTATAATTCAGGGCTTAGGTTTTAATGTATATATGGTTTAGGGTACACAAGGTCAATCACAAAGATAATTGAGGATAATTCGAATCACTTGGACCCAATTGTGACTATATAATGTGTTTTTGGGTTATCACTATACCTTGGATGTCATCATGTAGATTGAATGAATTAGTCAAATGAAGCAATTAGTCATGTGATTTAGGCCAAACTAAGCCCTATGAACTTAATTCTTAGTCTAAATGATGTTAATTTGGGTAAAAATGATTGGTTCAAGGTTTAAAGAGTTTATATTTATGGTTAAGAATTTAGGGATTAGGAATTTTAAGGATTATGGCTTAGGGTATATAAGGTACAATCATGAAGGTAATTAGGGAAACTTTGAGCTCCTTGAACCTATATCTATGAGTAAAGAATGTGATTTTGAGCTCAATTAGCCCCACATCATCATAGATTGAGCTAATTAAGTTAATTGTGGTTTAATGAGAGATGTAATTTTGACCAAGTTCACCCCTATGAACCTAATTCTTACTATATATATAAAGGATGTTAATTGGGGATAAATTTATTGGTTTAGTGTTTAGGGTCTATAATTTAAAGGGTTTGGGGTTTAGGGCTTATGGCTTAGGGTTTAATGTAAATGGTACAAGGTTTAGGGTTTAAGATATTGGATATAGGGTCCAATAACTATGGTAATTGAAGAACATTTGAGCTACGTGTTCACCTATTTATGACAATTACCTTCATGTTTGCATTTATAACAAAAGTAGGGTCAATTATCCCATGTACATGTTTCATACATATTATACAATCAATTGAACCCTAAATTTGGTTTAGGGGCTCAATTTTGCCTAGATCACGCCCCTAATTACATAAATTAACTAATTAGATCAATTCATGATAGAATCAATCTTTTAATTTTTCCACAAATCATATCTTGCTCTTGAAGGGGTTCAAATTGGCCTCAAATGCCTCCTCGATTAAAATAATCAACTAGCCTCCTCTTTGGTTAATTAGGTTGAAGGGGATCAAAATAGCCCTAATTTACTTTAGATGCACATCTAGATTGGTACTCCAAAGGCCATAGGTTTTTAAAGTGAATTTTATAACATCTTGTGATAAAATCAGTTATATCATAGGGCATGTATGTTTATGGCATGTAATGGGAATTAGGGCACAAGGCTTGTAATTTATGTTGTAGAGATTAGGGATTAGGGCATATGGTTTAGGTTTAAGGACCTGTATATAATGTCTAATCGCTCTATGTCATGTTCAAATCTAATTTTTACTACAAATGATGTTAATTAGTGTTGGAAATATTGTCATTGATGTCAAAGCTTTAGTATTATTAGTGATAAAGGCCCCAGTGCAATTAATGTGGTTTATAATAAATATATCTTGGCTAATATGAGTTAATATTTATTTAATATTAAAGAATATATTTTTGGTTGCATATGAGACAAAAGAAGGGCCCATGGAGAAGTCGAAGAGCCACGGGGTAAAGACAAAAGAAGGATGGGACGCATTTTCCCATGAAGAGTCATTTTGGGGAATACCAAGAGTCACCAAGTGAAGACAAAAGAGTAAGGGCGAATTTCTCATGAAGGGACACTTTAAGGAATATGAAAAGTCACCAAAGATAAGGACAAAAGTGGGAAGGATGTTTTTGATCATGAAGGGTCACCACATGACTTTTCAAAGGCTTGAATATGAAGGGTCATCCAAGATTGGCGCCATTTTCCATGAGGATTGAAGGGTCACAAAGGGGGAAGGCCAAAGGTCATTTGGAAAGCTATAAATAAAGGCTTGAGTAGCCATTTGTAATGTGGAAGTGAGAGGTTGATTTGATATTGTAATATCTAGCTTAGAAGAGCAATTATGAGAGATGAATATGATCTGTATTTGTTATATCTAGCTTAGAAGAGCAAAGGTGAGAGAGAGGAAGGAGATGTTGTATTGATCTATCATTTGTTGAGATAGCAACATTGAGAGATAGGTGTGTGGTATACACAAAGGGGTTGGTGCTCCTGTGGGTTGGTGCTCACGAATAGGTGTTGGGTTGGTGCTTGACAAAGGGGTTTGAAGCTCCTATGGGTTGGTGCTCACGAATTGTAGCTGAGGTTTATACTCGGCAAAGGGGTATGGTGCTCCTGTGGGTTTATTCTCACGAATATATTTGAGATTGATTCTCTATGGTTTTTCCCACATTGGGTTTCCACGTTATATCTGGTGTCTCTCTCTGTCTTGTGTGATGTTTATTGTTTGAAGTTTTATTGCATATCTTGAATGATTGATTAAGTGGAATTTGGTTAAAGGAATGATTTATAAGATATATAATATACTGACTCACCCCCCCCTCTCAGTATATTTTGTGCTTAACAATTGGGACTAAAGCAATTGGTAAATAGGGAAAGTTTAAGGTTTACAATTTAGGGTATAGTGTTTAGGGTTTATGGTTTAGGGCTTAGGTTTTAATGTATATATGGTTTAGGGTACATAGGGTCAATTAAAAGATAATTGAGGATGATTTGAATCATTTGGACCCATTTTTGAATATAGAATGTGTTTTGGGGTTGTCATTATACCCCATGTCATCATGTATATTGAGTGAATTAGTTAAATGGGGCAATCAGTCATGTGATTTAGGCCAAATTGAGCCCTATGAACTTAATTCTTAGTCTAAATAATGTAAATTTGGGCTAAAATGATTGGTTCAAGGTTTAAATAGTTTATATTTATGGCTTAGAGTTTAGAGATTAGGAAATTTAGGGATTAAGGCTTAGGGTATAGGTTTTAGGGTAAATACGGTATAATTTTGATGGTGATTGGGGAAAATTTGAGCCCCTTAAAACTAGTATGAATTGGAATTGCACCCTTGTGGATGAGTTCTTCAAGATCCTCTACTCCCATTCACAATATGGGAACAACCCCAGGATGTGGGTGTCTTATGATAGGGTTGAACCTCTAGAGAGGGTCAGCTTCCTCTTAATGGATCACCTAAACTAATGCTACTACAAGGAAAAGGGTTAGAAAGGGGCAAAGGGCTCTTAATAAATTTAACCAGGTGATGTACCAAATAAAAATTGGAAACTCTCATAATCTTGAACCCACACTAAAGGAGGACAATGGATGAGGAAGATTCTCCTTCATAATGCCATCATGCACAACTCACTCAATACAAATCCAAGGCAAGAGACAGGTAAATAAAGTCTATTATTACATCAAGAGGTAGTTCTTAGAAATTCTTGATAGGTTTAAGCCTTATCAAGATGAGCATATCTTAAAATATTTTGGAGAGTCCACTACTCTTTAAGATCAAAGATTTCTTGTGAAAGTCTAAAATCACAGAGAGAGATTACAATGTGGAAGAAAATAAGAGATATAGGAGAAAGGGAAGAGAGGGGGATCACACCATCTGAGATCATTAAATGAGCTACCACCATCTTTAAATGAATGTTCCACCATTTTTTAATCAAATTAGGACTAATCTTTCATCAACAAGCTAACCTTGATTTGTTCTAATCACCCTCAAGCTCTTATCATTGGCTGAGAAATACATTAGAAGACAAGAACATATTGAGAATGATGAGTCATGATCCTACTATTAGAGAAAATATTTAAAGACTCTAAAATAAAAATCAATTCTCCAACCACCAGATCCCTTTGCTTTGATCTTCAATGCCATCTTTCACTTGGCCTATTCATGAGAAGAGAATCCTCATATCTACAATTTTGATAGAGCCATCACCATGTCTACTTTGGGCGGCCATAGGTACCTAGTTTTTAGAGCTATGATTGTGTCAAAGGATGAGACACTCCACCATCTACTCCAACATGAATATAGATCTTTATATATTTATTGAAAACCAATCTAATTTATTAGTTTTCCTATAGTCATTAAGTCAATGAAAATCTACGTGTTACACAATCTTGTTCCTAAAATATATTAGGCTCAATCAAACCTCATTATGATTTTGAACTTTAATGACAAGGGAGCTTCACCATTAACAACCTTGACTATATAACTATGTCTACTTAATGGCATTTGATTGAGCTCCAATGGCGGTATATACCTTTAAAACATTTGTTCTTGGTTTGATTAGAACCATGTTCAACATCTACTTGAAATCTCTTGGCTTCAAATTTTAATCTTGGCCACTAATCTTGATCTAGGCTCCCACATTGAGCCAATTTTCAACTCCTCATTCATTTCATGGGATCATGTTATTAGCCTCATCTGGTTCTGTGCTTGCACCACATGGTGTTCTCGCATTCATCCTCAGCTCATTGACTTCTTGACCTTAAATTCAACATCAATATTCCTTTGCATGGATCGAATGCATACCATTGATTTACCTAACAGTTTCCATGATCATGATAGTTGATATCTTCTCATTCATTCTTGAGATATGCTGACTAGTTGACCTTTCACTCGATATTGATCTACTTTGGTACAATGGATCACACATCATTGATTAGCTTGGACCCACTAGCTTTTTCAGTCACCACATGTTGTTATATCTTCATATGGACATCTGATATCTTACCACTTATCATATACACATTCATCTTAAGATACACCGACCTTTTGACTATGAGCTCGTCGTTGATCTTTGATGCACGATTTAACATGATCCATTGGATCTTTCAGACCCACTGACTCCATTGATAGCCTACTTACCATTTATCTTGACTCGATCTTCTATAATTTGGACACTTATTAGCCCTATGTTCACCCTTAAGAACATTTGAATTCAAATGACTATTTTCCACATCTTTAACTTGACGTCCCCATGCATGTCTTACTTTGTTAGTTCAAATTTGAATGCCTATATCTTATGATAGCAAGCTTATCAAGATAAAAAAAATTAGAGCATGATTTAGGAATGAATAAATTCATGTCCATGTGATCCTTTGACTTTGGGAGGCTTCCTAAGTGAACTTATGAAGTGTGCAACCAGACTAACCTATCCATTTTTGCATGACATGTGATGACAGTCTAGTCCATCTTCTTTACTTGCTTAAGTCATTTGATCATTTGGTCAATCAAGAACTTTGCTCAACTAATCTATCCAGGTAGAAGCCTTGTATGTGGGCTAAAATTGGCTAACATCTTTGGTAAGTCATAAGGAAACATGCTTGTTATGCTTGAGAACCCAAACCAGTTGCCTTGTCTAATCTATTGGTCATGGAGTCATAAATCTTTGCTCTTAGCTAACATTAAATGATGCAAGGATACCCCTATGGATAAATCCTCTTAACTAAAAAGGACAAAAGAAACAAAACAAATAAATTAACCAAGGCACTTTGGAAAAGGAAACACACAACAAGAAAATAATGTACACAAGGTGTTTAGAGGAAAACAAGAAAACTATTATAATATGTATAGGGTTGTAACTTACAAGTATCTTCCTCCTAGATCAAATGGAAAATATTTATCATCACTCACTTTTGGTGGACTAGGATGAAAAACACCTTGCTTTTGAGAGCTCATGATAGGTGAGCTAATATGTCTGATTGATGACTCTTTTGGCATGCTCTCAAGAGGATGAAATGGGACAAACATGTCTCCAATGTAAAAATATTGGTCCATTTCTTCAAGTCTTGCTCTAAAATGGACTATAGGATCACTTGTAACCTCCTCATTTGATGGCTCCTTTGAACATGAAGGTTGACTATCTAGGCTTAGGAAAAAAAGCTCTAAGTCATCCCAAAAGGCAGATTCCTCTTGGTCATCCAGGACAATGCCAACTTCAACACCATCCTTGTTTTGCTTACTTTGAAAGGAGCCATATGGTAGCTCATCAACCCATCTGAGGTTTGAAATGTCATGTTCTTGTGGCTCTAGATCTAACCATTCTCCTTCATTCTTAAACACATCAATACTACCTTCAATAGATAATTCATCTTGAGACTAGTCAAATTCTTCAACTTGATTTACAAGTTTATTTTCATGCTCTAGAAGAGGCATAGGCTGGTTTAGAGCCTCTATTTGGTCCACGAAGTCATGGTACAGTTATTTCCATACTTCATCTTGATCCTTTTTTTCTCTATTTCTTCCTCATCTTCATCCTTACCCATACCAAATCGAAGTTCCTAGAATAAATTAAGATCCCCTTTGATGTCAGCTACATCCTTAATACACCTCCCTTCAAATATGAAAGCATCAGTAATTCTTTTAGGCTCTAATTCATCAGTGTCAAAGCCATGCCACAATAGTTGGTCCAAACTTGATTTCTCCTCTTTTGAATGGAATGGGTTGCCTATCATGATCTCCTCATCATAGAAACTTTTGGTATCTTCTTCAAATTTAGATATGCTTACAAGCTCCTCCTCTATTCTTTGCAAAACATGATCTTTATCCAAGAGGGAAATGGTGGGAGGGTGAAGAAGTTCACCTTGCTTGCAGCTTAGGAGAGTATCCTTCTAGCTAGGGACTTTGAAGGCTCTCTTTGTGGATATTGTGGGAGGGAGATAGAGTCATGGAACTTCTATATGGCAAACTCATTAAGCTGAGCTAATACCTCTTTTTCTTGAACTGGTTCCTCTAATACCTCAACTAGCACTTCCTCTTTCTTCTTTGTGCCCTTCTTGATTGATTTCCATGAGGGGAAAGCATAAGGATTGGACACTTCTCCTTTTCCTAAATGGGTGTGGGAGAGGGTGGTTTCATAAGAGATGGTATGACACAGTCAGGGTCATTGGCATAGGAGAAGATCCAAGTTGGGATGGCTTCATGTTCCTCAGCTGAATGGTTTTTAGTGACTTGTTTGGCTCTTGATGAGGATGAGGCTTGACAAATTGGACTAGGGGGTTAGGTTTGAGCATAAACAAGAGTAGGAGAGGGAAATTGGGTTATAGGGTTAGATTATCTCATTACTAAGAGCAATTGATAGTTATTTTCTCTTTTGGCTTGGTCTTGCCTAACTAAGCATTCTTCCTGAAACTTACACTCCTGCTCTTGAACATAAGTTTGGTGTTCAATATTCTCTTGTTACCTATAATACTCTTCCTCCCTATCAACCTCTCTTAATTCTTTTTCAAGATCAAGTCATTTCTCCCTAAGGCTCTTTTCTGGTTGACTAAAGAGAGGCAAATTCTGACAAGGTTGAGACATTGAATCTTAAGGGCCACTTGTGGTGAAGCCATGAACATTGCTAACTTGATATGAAGGATAAGGAATGAAAGAAGGTGCATTTTGATCAAATGGGGGATGATACATACCAAATAATGGTGGTTAGGCACCTAAGCTACTTAAACTAGCTGATAGATGCTTGAAGTCACCATTGGTGTTTGTAAACGTGCCTCTAAAGGTTGATTACACTGAAAAGCAACACCAAGAACCTTTTAGTGAGATGCAAAATGTAAATTCCCACTGGGCATTCCAAAAATTGTCATGACATGGAATTACACCCTTGTGGATAATTTATTTAGGCTCCCCCACTCCCAATCACAATATTGGAACAATCCTAGGCTATGGGTATCCTATGAAAGGTTTGGACCTTTGGAGAAGGTTGGATTCCTCTTGATGGATCACTTAAACTAATGATACTACAAGGAAAAGGGTTGGAAAGGTGGAAAGGGCTCCTAAAAAAGTTAACCAGGTGATGCACCAAATAAAAATGGGAAACTCCCATAAGCTTGAACCCACACTAGATTTGTAGAAGACAATGCTAGCTCACACAACCTCATAATATAACTCAGTTCATAAGTGTTTCATGGACTAGGTTTAGGTATAACACTAATCTATACCTACAATAACTTGAAAACACCCTAAAGGAGGTCAAAAAGGAGGACAATGGATGAGGAAGATCCTACTTCATAATGCCATCATGAATAACTCACTCAACATAGATCCAAGGCAAGAGACAAGTAAAAAAAATCTATTATTACATCAAGAAGTAGTTCTTACAATGCTTGATAGGGTTTAGCCTTATCAAGATGAGCATATGTTGTAATATATTGGAGAGTCCCCTGCTCTTCAAGATCAAAGAGTCCTTGTGAGAGTTTAAAATCAAAGAGAGAGCTTACAATGTGGAAGAAAATAAGATATATAAAAGAAAGGGGAGAGAGAGGGGGACCACACCATCTGAGATCATTAAATGAGCTGACACCATATTTTAATGAATGTTCCACCATCTTTTGATCAAATCATGATTAATCCTTCATCAACAAGCTAACATTCATTTGCTCAATAGCCTTCAAGATCTTCTCATTGGCTGAGAAATACACTAGAAGACAAGAATCTGTTGAGGATGATGAGTCATGATCCTATTATTGGAGAAAATCTTTAAAGGCTCTAAAATATAAATGAATGCTCCAACTGCTTTCTCCAACCACTAGATCCCTTTGCTTTTATCTTCCATGCCATCTTCCACTTGCCTTGTTCATGACAAGAGAATCCTCATATCTATAATTCTGATAGAGCCATCACCATGTCTGCTTTAGGTGGCCATAAGTACCTATTTGTCAGAGCTATGGTTGTATCAAAGGATGAGACATTCCATCATATATCATTTATGTATGTATCTACTCCAATTTGAATATAAATCCTTAATATAGATTGAAAACCAATCTAATTTATTGGTTTTCCTATAGTCATTAAGTCAATGAAAATCTACAACTTGCATAATCTCATTCTTGGAATATATTAGGTTCAATAAAACCTCATTATGCCTCTAAACTTTAATGGTCAACCCTATCTACTTTCACACTTACACCACATGGAGTTCTCACATTCGTCCTTAGCTCATTGACTTCTTGACCTTATGTGCACTATCAATCTTCTTTTGCATGGCTAAAATACGTACCATTGATTTACCTGATAGTTATCATGGTTATGATGCTTGGTAACTTCTCATTCATTCCCAATATCTATTAACTAGTTTACCTTTCACTTACCATTCATCTACTTTGGCATGATGGATCATGCACCATTAATTAACTTAGACCCACTAGCTTTGTTAATCACCACTCATTATTAGATCTTTATATGGGCACCTGAGATCTTGTCACTTGTCATCCACATGTTCATCTTAGGATATGCTGACCTTTTAATTGTGAGCTCATCATTGATCTTTGATGCATGATTTAATGCACTCCATTGGATCTTTCAGATCTACTAACTTATTTGATCTCCCACTCACCATTGATCTTGACTTGAGCTTCTATGATTTGGACACTTGTCAGCCCTGTGTTCACCCTCAGGAACATTTGAATTCAAACAACTTTTGCTATAACTTTAACTTGATGTCCTCGTGTATGTCTTGCTCTGCTAGTTCAACTTTGAATGCCTATATATTGAGATAACAAGCTCATAAAAATATAAAATTTGCAGAGCATGATTTAGGCATGAAGAACTTCATGTCCATGTGATCCTTTGGCTCTGAGAGGCCTCCTAAGTGAACTTATGAAGTGTGTAACTAGACTGACCTATCTATTTTTGCATGATGTGTGGTGATGGTTTGCTCCATCTTCTTCACTTACTCAAGTCATTTGATCATTTGGTCAATTAGGAACTCTGTTCAACTAATCTATCCAGGTAGAAGCTTTGTATTTGGGCCAAAATTGGCCAATAGAACCTAGATCTATGAGTAAAGAATGTGATTTTGGGATCAATTATTCCCTACATCATCACAGATTGAGCCTACGAAGTCAATTATGGTAATGAGTGATATGATTTTAACCAATTTCATCCCTGTGAACCTAATTCTTACTATATATAAAGGATGTTAATTGGGGCTAAATTTATTAGTTTAGTGTTTACAATTTAAAGGGTTTGGATTTTAGGGCTTATGGCTCAGGGTTTAAGGTAAATGGTATAGGGTTTAGGGTTAAAGTTAAATGGTATAGGGTTTATGGTTTAAGCTATCAAATACAGGCTCAAATCACTAAGGTAATTGAACAAAATGTGAACTGCTTCTTCACCTATTTGTGATAATTACTTGAGCATGTTTGCATTTCTGATAAAAGTAGGGTCAATTAAGACATACATGTTGTATATATGTTATATAAATGATTGAGCCATAAATTTGGTTTAGGGGATCAATTTTGCCTAAATCATGCCCCTAATTGCACAATTTGACTAATTAGATCAATTCATGATAGAATCAAATTTTTAATTTTGCCCCAAATCATATCTTGATCTTTATAGGTTCAAATTAGCCTCAAATGCCTCTTGGATTAAATGAATCAACTCTTTGGTTTTAATTATATATAACATGACATTAGGGTTAATTTCACTCCAAATCACATTGAGTATATAATTTAAAATATGTTCACGTGGCTCATCTTGACCCTAATTACCTCCATAATTAAACTAATCGACATTTGCATTTATTAACTTATCACTTCAAGTTTATTGAGCTCAGAACCACATTCTATACATGTATAAATTGCATATAAATAAATTATGTTTCTTTGCTTCAACCAAGACAATGAAATTGGAGTTGATCAACCCCCAAATCACATTTTATAGTCATGTAATTAGGTTGAAGGGGCTCGAAACAGCCCTAATTTACTTCAAATGCACAGCTAGATTGGTATTCCAAAATCTAAGTTTTGGTCATAGGTTTAAAAAAATGCATTTTATGACATCTCATGATTAAAGTAGTTATATCATAAGGCATGTATGTTTGTGTTATGTATATTTTCAACATATCCAAACTTGATAAAAGACAACTTTTATATGCAAAACAAGGTACTAACACATTGATATACCTTAAAAATAGATCCTTATATAACTTCACTTACTGACTCAAACAATCTTATCAGAGACTCAAACAATACTACAAAGTTGATAAAAGTTTTTTACAAGTTCTAAACATCACCAATTATCCACAAAAACTAACGCAGTCCTGTTTAACTAAATTCAACCTCTTTTAGGATTGTATACACTCTTGACATAAAATACAATGACCCTTAATTTATTTTTTATTGTTCCAAAACACCATTTGAATATTTTAAAGACTATAAATTCCTTTATAAATACCAACTTTCAAATAACTAATCCTTAAACATTTATAATATCACTGAAGTCTCTTTCGAACCTGATACTCTAGGTCCGTTAGTACTCAATCAGAGGATCCTTGTACTCCAATTGATTTTTGAACAATATAATTATTTAATCATGTACAAAATGAAATATAAATCAAATTTACTAAATTATGAGTGATTTGGATCATTAGATCACCAAAAACCAACTGTTGACTTTTTGACACTGTCTAGGATGAACTAGGACTATCTATATTTTAAGGAATATTAAACTCATGTCAAATGAATAATAAATTGACTCATAGGCTAATACATCTCCAATTATCATTCAATGCTATCAAATCTTGACAAGAACATTGGTCCCTTAACCAAAATTTGATCTTAAGACTACTAGGCCTAATGGCTCCTTTGGCAGGTCAAAATACAAATTTGGGTTTTAGGGTGTTGTGAATACATAACTTGATCATGTTATTAAGTAACATGATTGCATTACTAATACAGTTAATAATTCAATTTCATAATTACCATGATTGTGTTATTAACGTGATCATGTTATTTAAATTTGAATTCAATTTTTGTGCCTTTTGGCTCAAGAATGGCTTGGATTCCTAAGCCAAAGGCTTGGATTGTCAATGTACAACCAAGTTTTGAGAGTCATGAAAAAAAACAAAATTTAACTTTGATTTCCAACTACGCTAAGAATTTCAACATGAAAATTCATTATTACCATCACAACAAGCATGCTCTCCTCTTTCTAAAAATGTGATTTTTATAATTTTTGGACTAATTTAAGGTTTCAAACTATGTTGATTTATAACTATACCTTTTTAGGCCACTACATACCGTAAACATACTTTCCTATACATGTTCATGTGATTTGAATTTCATTGATCCAAGTGAAAAAAAAATTATATGGTAAAAAACTATGCCTAATTCTACACACATTAAAAAAAAAATTGATTTTCATTTTTTTTGAGGTAGTTAGGTGCATCACACGGATGGCTATCCATTTTTTTGTCAGTTTTCAGGATCTATTTACTTGCAAAATTCATTAAAAAAATAAGTATTCATTAAAAAATATAAAAATATATATGTCACAAACTATAAGATCTTATCTAAATTTAACCCAAAGGGTTTCAAATAATATTAAATGTTGCTAACAAAATGGTGCACCACATAGTCATGTATCTACTCTATTTTTTGAAAAAATAGAAGTTCCTCTTCAAATTTTAGATGTTTGACCTAGTTATACTTAACCATTTTTAAAAAAAATTAGTGTTTTGGAAACTAGACTCACAATTATACATTTTATGTTCTTACACCATCTTCAAATTTGGGGTGTAGATATCTCAAATTATCTACAAAAGTTCAAAATTATGAAATTTTAGGAAAATCATGTCCATGGGTAGGCCACTTTTTGTCCCCCAACTTTGTGCACTTACCCTATATCACAAGTTACAGGATTATAACTACCAATAATTATCTTAATGTTGTGTATAGAATGAAGGCTTATGTTGTTCTTGGATGTTAATTTTTGCCTAAGCCTTTCTTGCCTGATTTAGTTTCCCCTATGTAAACATCTTGAGTTTTATTTACCTAGTCATCTATAATATGGTTGGTATAATATATTGAGTTCTTGGTATCTATCATCGAGTTCTTGGTAGATATCATCAACTAACCCCCTCATTCTCTTAGCATTTCCAAACCTGGCCTCAAACTTTAATACAACTAGCAGATTGAATTTCAATAAGATTTAGGCTGATTGGAACTTATATCTGCCTCTTTGAAGAAGCCATGGCCTCCTCCCCAAGATCTCACCTAACCACTACAACTCAGGCCTACAATGTACATGAAAATTGATTCCTTACAATATCATCCATCTTTATGACCTCATCAAAATTTTAAATCTGCTATCTCAAAGTACATGCCACAGATCTTTAGTGAAGAACTCCTAAATTTTGTGCAAAGTCATGCCAAGAAAACAATCATCAAACCTACCTTCCCATCTAAAAAAGGAGAAAGGATGCTACCTTAAAATGGAAACCCCTCCCAAATTTTCCTTCTCCATGGATGAAATGTTACACAGGATATGGATGCTCAAATAAAGAGCTTTAATATGCATATTCATGGGTTTTCTAGGCCCAAAACACTAAGATTCTAGGTACAAGAAAATTGGAAATTATATTTAAGAAAAAATGCATGTCTTACCTCACACACTTGATTTGCAAAGGTTGATCTAGGATAATTAACATCAAAAAATAAATAGGATTCAAGGATTTGGTTAACATGGTTAATTAGCCTATACATGTAATATCTTTGTTCTCTACAACAACTAGTAGTCTTACCAAAAAGCTCACTCATTATAGCACGAGCAAATACCCCCTTGCTAAGTGCATATGTATGACAAATAAATTGATCCTATTTATAGAAATAAGTAGAGATGATAAATGTTTATTTTGTATGACATATTGAAACCATCTAGGTTCTTGCACTAGGAACACATTCCAAATAGATCAATTCATAGAATGTAGATGAATACGTGATGGATCATATTGGGAAATAATGTGGAGTATGTGTATTGCACAATTAATTTAATGGATAAGTGAAGAACACATTCGATCTAGGTTTGTGAATAGGTTAAGAACACATAATGGATTGGTAGCAAAACATCCCAAACTAATGTTAGAAATTGGGAAAGGTACTTGAACAATTACCATTTAAGTAAAACCCATTTGGTATAATTGCAAAATCTATTTTTTTATACATTACATTCACACTTAAGGATTTAAACAATGGTTGACTTGAATTTATTAGTTTAGAAAGAGCATAGGGAACAAAGATACCTATTGGAATGTTCTGAGCAAATCCAAAATGGATCCTCCAATACAAATGCCCTGACCTCCATGTTCCAAGAGAAATTTTGGATTATCATCAGGTGAACATGAAGCTTCTTATTGAACGTATGGTGCTAGATAGTTGAATGTGTGAGGATTGATGACATGGTTGGATTCATCTCCGACACAAGTATATCCTCTTGACCCATGGTAATTACGACACCAATGTGCTTGGGATGGCCTCCCAATCTAAGAAAATCTACCCTTGGAGCATCATGTCCAAAAAAAATAGTTCTTAAACAACCAACCAAATGCCATCTTCAGTACCATCACAACATGTAATTGTAAATATTAATAGTTTCTCTTCTTATAATGGTAGTGTTCTCAACTATTTTCCTTAAAGAAAATTTGATATCTAATAATCTCAAAATTTGCTACAACGCATTCACAAACCTAGATCGAATGTGTTCTTCACCTATCCATTAAATTAATCATGTAATACACATACTCCACATTGTTTATCAATATGATCCATCACATATTCATCTACATTCTATGAATTGATATATTTGGAATGTGTTCCTAGTGAAAGAACCTAGATGGTTTCAATATGTCATACAGAATAAACAGTTATCATCTCTACTTATTTCTAGAAATAGTATCACTTTATTTGCCATACATATCTTCAAAATGATCTTCCCAAAATCATATCTCCATAGAGCACTAATCCCTCTTCCCTGGTGATTCATTGGAAATGAAGCAATGAACTTAGTAAGCTCTCTTTCTTTGGGATTAGCTAGAGTTGTAGCCAACAATTTACTGTGTAACCATTAATTTCTCAAGCATTTATCGAGATTTAAAGATTTGTATAACTTATGAAGACCATAGTTACGAATCACCCAATGAATAATATAAATTGGAACAACATCCCTTAAAAAATGTTGTATACCACTTCTATGTTATACTCATATTTTTAGAAAGAGAGATAACCTCTTACAAATAAAATTGGATATTCTATAAAATTGAAATCTAGTATAAATAAAGGAAAGGAAAATCATTTTTATCTCAAAAATCGTTTTGTTTCTTTCTTCATATTTATTTCCAATTATTTATAAGATCATATTGATTATATATTTAGTGAATATTTTCTCAATGTAATTATAAAAATATTAAAAACATAATTGAATAATCATTTTGAACAATCTTGTTTAACATTAGATGTTGGATTATAATTTTGGACAATGTTTTCATCTAGGGCACTATATTTAGCATCATCCTTACTCACAATTATGTTATGAAGTACAAAGGAAGAGGGATTATAGGAAGCAATGGATGGAATTTCCCCAAATCAGTAATACAATCCCAATTAAGGAGTCTTGAGAAAATACACAACCATAACAACATTGACTTATTCTTATGATTTTAATAGATGTTTGGAATTTTATTTTAATAAATATTGCATTTATAGTGTATTCATTGCATTATTCTAGTTCATTGATGGAATTTGATTCCCAATAGCATTGATTTGTATCTCTGAATCTTGTGGCGACCATGGGGTTGGGAGGAATTTTTTTTTTATTGGTATTTGTCATGGCCATGTTACATTCATTGGTGATATTATATTTGGAGAATTAAAACCATGAGTGAAAGGAGTTTTGGAGTTATTATTGTTAATCATGAACATATTGGTATCATTATTATTATCAAATCCTTAAAAAGAAGAGAAAAAATGGTTGATTTCATCTTTGGTGTTATCGAACAACTCCATTATGTGAATGTGAACATGAATTTTTAAAATAAGGTATGTTTATTTTTTTTTGAAAGCTAAGAAACTAGAAAAATAAAACATCAATATGACCCAACATAGAAGTGGGGTAAGACCCACATTAGGCGAATCAAAAAATTTAAGGCCTTAAAAAAGTTGTGTCCTCGAGTGCCATTGACCGACTTTTGGTCATCCGTGAACATTAATATAATGTATTTCTTTATTTAATGTACTTAGATAGAGATTGGCATGATGGACCATGTTTCTATAATTTTGTTGTTTGCATATATATATGTGTGTGTGTGTGTGTGTGTGTGTGTGTGTGTGTGTGTGTGTGTGTGTGTGTGTGTGTGTGTATACATATATACATGTGTATATGTATATACATATATACATATATATATACATATATACATATACACATGTATATATATGTATATATACATATATGTGTGTATATATATATATATGTATATATATATACATATATGTATGTATGTATATATACATACATATATGTATATATATACATATATATGTGTGTATATATACATATATGTGTATATATATATATGTATATATGTATATGTATATGTATATATGTACATACATATATACATATATACATACATATATACATGTATATATGTACATACATATATACATATATACATGTATATACATATACATATGTATATACATGTATATATATATATATATATATATATATACATGCACATGCACATGCATATACATATATACATATACATATACATATACATATACATATACATATACATATACATATACATATATATATATATATATATGCAAACAATAAAATTATAGAAACATGGTCCATCATGCCAATCTCTATCTAAGTACATTAAATAAAGAAATAAATTATATTAATGTTCACGGATGACCAAAAGTAGGTCAATGGCACTCGAGGACACAACTTTTTTAAGGCCTTAAATTTTTTGATTCGCTTAATGTGGGTCTTACCCCACTTCTATGTTGGGTCATATTGATGTTTTATTTTTCTAGTTTCTTAGCTTTCAAAAAAAAATAAACATACCTTATTTTAAAAATTCATGTTCACATTCACATAATAGACTTGTTCGATAACACCAAAGATGAAATCAACCATTTTTTCTCTTCTTTTTGAGGATTTGATAACAATAATGATGCCACTGTGTTCATGATTAACAATAATAACTCCAAAACTCCTTTCACTCATGGTTTTAATTCTCCAAATATAATATCACCAATGAATGTGACATGGCCATGACAAATACCAATAAAAAAAAAAATTCCTCCCAACCCCATGGTCGCCACAAGATTCAGAAATACAAATCAATGCTATTGGGAATCAAATTCCATCAATGAACTAGAATAATGCAATGAATACACTATAAATGCAATATTTATTAAAATAAAATTCCAAACATCTATTAAAATCATAAGAATAAGTCAATGTTGTTATGGTTGTGTATTTTCTCAAGACTCCTTAATATGTGTGTATATATATGTATATATATATATATATATATATATATATGTATGTATATATATATATGTATATATATATATATATATATATGTATATATATGTATATGTATATGTATATGTGTATATATATATGTGTATATATATATATATACATATACATATATATACATATACATATATATATGCATATTATATATATATGTATATGTGTACACACACACACACACACACACATATATATATATATATATATACATATATATATATATATACATACTATATATATATATATATATATATATATATATATATATATATATATGTTTCAAAACTTTGAGCTGATGATCACATAATTGACTATAATTCTTTTTTTGGTAGGGAGGAGTACACATTTCATGATATTTATATTCTAGTTTCTAGGGGGCATTCTTCAATAGTGCAATGAATTCTCATTCAAGACAGGGAATAAAAGATAAAAGTCCTCCTAGCATGTGTGTCAATTACTATTCAATTAGCATTTCAAATTTGGTGTGATCTTCGAGATTTGACTTATATTCAATGTATTTCAAAGAGGCATAAGAGAGAGTCAATTGTCACACCACAACCCAACAATGTAGAGGAAGAAGATATGGATATGGAGATTCATACAATCAATATCCAATAAGACAATCTAATGGTTGAAATAGATTTATTAGTTTCTCAATAGGAAGGTAGGATTCAAGGAGAGTGGTATATAAAACCACATTCCTTGCATTGGTAGAACCACTACATATTTGAAGTTAAATGTGATGATCAATGCATTCACAAAATTTTTAGGTTGCCCTATGAATTATTTGAATTACTTTGTGAATCTTTGCATGAAGACCTTAGTCAAGGTGACACACCCATTTCATTTGCTGCATCTATAAAGAGTAGGGTGTTTCTTGTTGAAAAGCAAGTGGCCAGTGCAGTTTCTTGACTATCCTCTAGCATGACGATGATTAACATTAGTGAAATTTTTGTCTATGGAAAGTCAACCATTGTAAGAACTGTGAATAAGTTCATTTATGCAATGCAACACCAATTTTATAGGTATGTCTAATGGCCAAATAACCAATTGGATCTTGATATTTTAAAGGAAGGCTTTCGCCAAAGATAAGGCTTTGTAAATTGTTGTGGGGCTATATATGTAGCTCACATTCAATTCTGACTTCCAGCCAATGAGTGTTCAGTGGATTGGTATGATAGAGATCACAACTACAACATGCTATTACAAGCCATTGTTGATAGCAATATACATTTTACAGATGTTTTCACAGGATGGATTGGTTATGTTAATGATGTTAAACTATTGTAAAATTCTACTTTCTTCAAATTATGTGAAGGTGGGTAGAGGTTAAACGGTCATTCAGTTTCCATCAGTCCTTCAAGCATAAGAGAGAATATTATAGGTGATGATAGATATCTTTTATTACCATGGTTAATCACACATTTAGTGGAGTTTTGATGAATATTCAAAGAGAATTTAACTTTAATTTGTCATCAACACATATTGTTGTTGAGTGTGGATTTAGAATGTTAAAGAACACATAGAGAATCCTACAAATAGAATTTGTCAGCCTAATTTGTAAATGTTACCGAAAACTATTATTGTGTGTTGCATATTGCATAATATGATGATGTTAACAATAATGGAAGATGAAATTGATGGCATTAAAGTTGTTGTTGAGAATGCAAATAATGTACATATCAATGAAGTGGGAGTGGATCCAGCTGCAACAATAGCTCAACAATCCTTAATGGATTTTGTGATTGGTGATGGCAATGTTATATGTGCAAGGTATGAATCCTAAATTTGTTATTTTTATTCCTTTCACTATTTACTTTAAATGCATTTAGTTTAGTTATTGACTACATGTTTCTGTTGTTGCAGAGATGATGTGTAGTTTTTAGATATCAATCTTTCAATGTGATTTTCAAAGAAAAACTATAATGGTTTACACATGTCATACTTCTTTGGATCCATAAAATGGATATTCTCCAGATTTGTATATTTTGATAAAAAAATACTTTTTAAAGGCAATGGTGTATTCAAATTTATCAGTGGAGGGATAATATGTTGAACTAATTTTACTTACATTATGCTGAAATGATTATACTTACAATATTTTGAACTAATTATACTTTGCAAAGATTTGCATATGAGTTAATTCAATACATACATTTCTCAAGGGTTAAATACTTAAGAGTGCACTCAAGATTTGATATTAGGGGTGACTAAAAGATGATGTAATAATTTTTAAAATTTATATTAAGTTATACTGACCAAAGTTATTATGTAATATTTTTTTATTTAACAATAGGTGCATGTGGTTTAACAAAGGTGAATCCAGTGGGAGCTTTATTGCTCAAATGGGTAGTCCAGTCATTTTTGACTCCATTATCATTTGTGCCTGGTATACACCCTACAATTAATGAGTTAACAGAGATGAATCCATTAACAACTTTATTACTCATATGGGCATTCTGGTAGTTCTTGGCTTCATTATCAATTTTGCTCGATATACGCCCTACAATTAATAACCACCTAATATAGTAAATGTTCAAATATATAGTTAGTAACTATAAACAAATACTATGCCAAATTCATAACTTAAATGAGATTGAGAATGGAAACATTAGGCTTAATTACACCCATTTGCAGTTATATTCCACATGATCTTAAACAAAATGAATCAAACAAAGTAGACTTTACTTTAATATTTGTGATTCATAATTTTTTTTGGTGTAAATTCACTTTCATAAGTGTTTTAAAATAATTTGGTTTTATAAGAATTTGAAAAGCATCTCATTGACAAGGATTGGCAAGGTTGGTTTCACTTTAGAACTTGGTAACCAGGCTGAAACTCAAAGAAAAAAAACTTAAGGTAAATGGAAAAAAATCCCTTGGTGGATTGGTGAAACTGAACATCTATAAAATCAGTTGTTGTTAATTCACTTTCATAGGTTTGACAAGCCAACTTAGTCTAAAATATGTTAAAAATCATCTCATTAGTATCTCAAACTGAGACAGATAAAAAGTTTAATCATAACCGAATAAAATAGGTTTTACCATCATCTCATTATACTAAGTTGGCTTGTCTTGTCAAACCTATAAAAATGCATACCGACCAAATTTATTCTGTCAAGATTTCATTTCACTATAATTTGTCTCATTTTATTGTAAATGGTGTTCATTACCATTAGGAAACAATTAAAGAATAATTTAATTTCATGAGTTTTCTTCTATTTTTTCTAGATAGTATTGTCAAAACTTACTTACATGTTTTTTTGATCCTCTTGAACTTGGAATTCATTTTCATTAAAAAGAGACTCCACAAGAGCAAAAGCCCAAACCAAGGTTATGTCAAAACGAGACACACTATCCACATGAGTATTGAGAATAAAATAACACCATTGTCTTTCTTGTAAGCTCATCAAAACTCCTAACTTCTAAGCCTCATTTAAGGAAACTTTCAAAGATGGAAAGGATATCACCAAAGGCGAATGGCCCATTCAAAACACCAAATTCATTTCATGTACTAAATCAGGACCACAATTCTGTATAATAAAGTTTTCCATTGTCTGCTCCAAAATTTACATTCATAACTGTCACTTATCACCCAAAAAGGCCTTGTGGAGAAAAATCAACATTTCTTTGTAATAGAAAACTCCTCTCACCTGCCATCAATATTCTAATTTAGCTAGATCCACTCTTCGAATTAAAAGAACTAGGAGCACAAGATACAATCTACCCATCCATGTCACACTGCTTCAGACATACTAGGCACCTCCACCCTCTTGAATTGTTTCAATCTCAATTTCATCACAGTTGTTCATGTAGATAACATGCAATATGCAGAAGGTAGGAACTAAAGTTTAATTGAAGATCAAAATCATACAAATTGAAATGTCCACTCATATATCATAAAGTTAAAATATATCAAAGCATGATGTACAACATATATATCATTAGCATTTGTAGTCTCGCAAAAATATTGTTGCACCTCATCCATGTAGAGCAAAAAATATTTGAAGAATTATCAAATGATTCAGTCCAAAAATTACTCTCATTCATTTAAAAAAAAGTTTTTTTTTTCATGTGACACTCTTAAGGGACATTCAGGCATTCTGCACATAAACATCTCAGACATGTTTTTGGTTAATAAAAAATATCTTGGGGCTATGGAAACACTAAATATTGTTTATGAGTCCTCAAGAAATTTAAGATAATTAGAATGCACATCATCATTGCAAATTTTATTTTTGAAAATTTCTATCTATTTTGTATTTAAATTCTATTGTAATCCATTAAAAACATCATTGTTTTCATTAACTAGTATAATATTTTGACATTATTATAATTTTCTCTAATGAGACTTTGTCAAGTATCATTATCAGACTGTTAGGAAAATCTTATTTTACTTAATTGTGTAAATTGGTATCTTCTATACACTACGATCAGTAGGTCTCTTCCTTGCTAGCATTTCTAACAACAAAATTCCATCACTGTAAACATCTCCCTATGTGGATACTCTTCCTTTACTCCATACTCTGCATTCAAGACAATCATGACATCACATACTATTCAAGGAATTCATATAAAATACCAAAATAAGAAATAAAACAAAGGAGCGAAGCATAACGGGAAATATAACCCACCGACACTTGAAAGCTTTTGTGATTATTTTCTTGATAGTTGACCCTTTAATTATAATTACAAAGAAGAAATTTAGAGCAAATGTCAACTCCCCTAAACTAATCCTACTCAATTACATTACTATTTTTAGGAGAACACATGCCGACATCCTCTCAACTGTTCACTTGAGAGGTTTACATCACGCTCACTCTTGGATGAAAGGTTCTTCACCGATCTACAAATTTTGCCATTGATGACCATTGCCCGAGCATCTATCATTTTATTCATCACTATATTTTGTTTTGCTAAAATAATGTACAATCTTTGGTGGAGTTTTAGGCCTTTAAGGCTTCTGTTCACTGACAATTCAAAAAAATCCAATAGTCCTTTCATCACTAGTACTACTTTTTTCATGACTAGTTGTCCCAATGGAGACCTAGAAAAACACCCCAAGGTAAGCATTATCCATCTCTTTGCCTCCTCTTCATCCAACTACCCCTGTAACTTTTTGTCTAACAAACTCGAGATGAATTTTGATCCTTGTGTCTAGATTAAATCAATGATAGATTGCAAGGAATATTTCATATTTTCCCATTTGTAACCCATCAATTGCTCTAGTAAAAAAAATGCAAAATCCCGTACATTTATATTTTTTTCATATTGCAATGCCAGTTTCAAATTTTATTGCTCTAAAAAAGACAATAATTTGTTTTTCATATATATGGGGTTTACAGATTAAAAGTCACAAAACCTGGGCATATATCATTCATCAAGGAGTATTCCAAGGAAGCTCGTTATCCCAATGCCATTTTTTTTCTTTTATATTCCAGTTGAGATTACTTATCGGACAAAAAGTCATAAAGCTATTGAACCCATTTCCATGTGATAATATACTAAAAAGGCTTTAATACTTGCGTAAAACCCACACAAGCAAATAGCATTGGGAAGATGTAATTGCCACAACATGCGTATCTACTCTTTTAACATTTGTAATTGCTATTTCTTCATAATAACTTGAGTTCCATCAAACATAATAACTTTTGATATTTTAAAAAAATTGTAAGCAATACTAATAATCAATTAAATATACTTTTTTAAAAGCTTATAAAACCATTCAAATGCCAAGGATCCTAAAATATCTTAATAAATATTATTGAAAAACTTTTAAAAAATAACATGGAACCATATATCTCTTAAAATGTCCCTAAATTTTCTCGACAACAATTAATATTTTTTAGGAGAGCAACGCATAAAACCACTAAATAAAAACCTTTTTGAAGAAGAAGATATTTTAACATCCACGAGGCTAAATAAATAGCCTATGAGACAACCAACCTAGTCATATTTGCTTATGCCTTGTATTTCTTTCTTTTGTTCAAAGAAAGAACGAGCTCTCCAACTTTCTCCAAAGACCCCTCTATAAACAGACGATGTCAAGAAGTTGTTGTCAAGAAGTCCACATATTTTGCCTTAATGTCTGTGTAAGTGTCGCGATCTAAAATAAAATGCTTTTCCGATTCAACTGCCCCCACATTGTAGAATTCACATACTCTCTCTTCCCAAGTTTCTTTAGGGCTTTTCCACTTTCCCGTTTCGCATCGAAGCTGGTGGGAATTAGTTCTAAGCTGAGCAATCAAAATCTTAACTCTCCAAGGGATATTTGCCCCAATGTAAGCCTTTTGTTGATGATCACATGTGGAGTTGAATACCTCATTGTAATAATTCATCTTTCTCCCTAGCATACCACCCCACATAGACTTGCGGAATTTATCTATGACAAAAACTTTTATATCTTTGCTATCAGTAGGACAAACATTTAAATTACTATTCCACTTGATCAACCACTTGCTATTTTGCTTCATCCAAGACTTCTTTCTTTTGCTGGGCACCTCATTGAAAACTACCTTAGGCCACTTGCTTGTTTCCAGCTGCTCAATTCTTTTGAGATATCTTAGGAGACGCACCATTGCCAGGGCTTCCATTAGAATAGTCTCTATTTCAGCTAACAAGATCTCATATGGAGTTGCAACTTTTAGCTTGAACTTGCTGGTGATCATGTGTTTTTGAATTATCTCTATTTGCTTCCACTTGGACTCTAACACGCTGCTAGCCCAAAGCTCACACCCATAAAGCACCATCGAAATTACCAATAGTCCAAAAAGACTCTGAATAGTTTTCCAATCCCATAATTCAACTTCTTTGCAACTATTTTGAAGGGCATACCATACTTTCCAACCTCCTAAAGTTCATTTTTTTTCCAAGTCTCCCAACTAAATTTATTATTAAAATCAAACCCGAGGTACATGTATTCATTTACCTCTTCAAAACTATTTCCCTCGAAGAGAAATGTGTGTTGAATATCAATAAATAAACAAGCATTTGCCCTCTTCCCCTCTTAGGTCTGCTCCTTTTGCATGCATTTAGAGCCTTCCGAATACCAATAAATAAATAAATAAATAAGCATTTGCCCTCCATTAGCTCTTAGGTAATCCGCGTATCGAATAGTACAAACGCCAAATTTCTCTTTTATCTCACAGAATATTTAGCTTGCGAGCGAATGTAGATAATTCATCTTCTCGACAAGGTAAGAAATTGTTGCCTCAGTCATGAATAGCTGCTCTTTTTGCTTGGAAAACAAAAAGATTGTAGCCCCGAGGTTATCGGAGAGCCTTTTCTCAAATTTTGTAACCCTTTTTATTGGCGTTCATTGAGAGGGAATTTTTGCTTATTAATTTCTTGGATTTACAGAATTGAAGATCGTGTTTTAGAAGATATGTTTGATTTAGGCTCTTGGATTTACAGAATTGAAGATTGTGTTTTAGAAGATATGTGTGATTTAGGCTCTCCTGTTTAAATTAGGAATGAGGCAGGGATTGTGTGAAATCCACACGAGTAATCACGTCATCCTGTGAACAGTAAAAGCCTTGTAAAAACACCCATAGTATCCAGGCTCCGACTTGATTTGGACTTGGCAGGCACTTTTTGGGCTCGGACTCAAAACTCGGCAAATTAAACCTGTTAAAACTTAATCAAAATCATTCAAAATGAGTCCTCCGTGCCGCAAATTCCCTTGTTTTCTAAACAGAATTTTAAATTAAAAAATGAGGCAGAGAGGTGCGCTTTTCTTGATGTATTATTTCTGAGTGGGATTCTCTCGAGTCTGGGGCTCACTTGGGTTGGGACCGGTTTACTTTTCCTGAGACTCTGCAGAGTCTCAAAGCTATGGAAACAGTCCTTTACACTTGCAGATAAGGCAGGCTGTATCCATTCCTTTCCTTCAACATGGACTTAATACATATTTCAATTTCACTCTGGAGAGCATATGCCAGTGCATTTCCATTCAAGTGGTCATAGACATTCTGATGCAGGAGCATTCGGGTTCACTTGTAGTCTTATATCAACAAAAAAATATTTAGATTAAAAAATAAGTTAAGTTTTTTGGTGCGCAACTCTTGTTGTGCGCAAGTTTTTTGTGTTGTTTTGTGTCGCCCTTTGCGCACTCACAAACCCCTTGTAGTGTTGTTGCACAGCGTTTTGTCCGTGCATGTTGTTCTTCCGTGTAGCCATGTTGGTGCGTGCAGCTTGTTGTCACTTGCTAAAACATTGCACAAGTTTTTGATTGCACACAAGTGTCTATATGTTATTTTGCATTGCCTTTGTGTGTGCATATGTTTTTATTGTTCTGCGCAAGTTTGTTGTTGCGTGCAGTTTTGGTTTCAGTTTGCAGTTGCTTGCGAAGCTTTGTGAGAGTATGTTTTGAAGGTCCATGTTTGGTTCAGCGTCAATTTAGAAGATCCACTAAGGGAATTGAGAGTCGAAGTTTGGCAAGTTTTAGTGCGTAAGCTTGCAAAATTTTATGCAGGATGTTGGTGTGCAACAATGTGAATATGAGGATCATTGCGTAAGGAGTCTTCTACATATATTTTATTTCTGAATTATTACAACAACCTTGCAAGGTTGCAATCTCTATACAACTTTTTTTGGACGCACATGTTCTTATGATTGGTTGTGGGGCATTGGGATTGTATTGGACATTTAATATTTGTGGCACATGGTGATATGTTACAAATATTTAATGTTTATAGTGGGTTGTTGAGAGCATTATTGCAAGTAGGTGGGTCTTGTGCCTATATAAACATGCCCCTAAGCTTGGGCTACCTAGTCACTGAATTTAAGGATTATAAATCATAGTGAGTATTCTGAAAAATAGCTATACTTGGAAAGACAGTGAGTTAACAAACAAATATTTGAGGATCTGGTGTAATGCATCTCATTTGAGATTGTTGTGTTGTCATTGTTTGCACACGCTGTATTTCCAGTTGTTGAAATTTAATAAACGAATAATGTTGTTTTGCTGTTGCATTATTCTAATGTGTAGATCTGAAGGCTGTTTGGTCTAAGGTATCTCTTCGTTAAGACTCCTAACCGTGACTGCATCATATTAGGTTTTGGTATATCTGAATTTACAATTATATACGCAATCCCAGAATCAACAACCCCCTACATGATGTTGCTTTGTTTGCACCATGAGCCTATGGAAACGTGTTTGTCTACAAGGCCAATCCTAAGACTAATATATCTTCACTTGCACATATATTTGTAATATTTTGTTCTTGTTATTTTAATTAACTTGACAAACCTGCAATATTTTTCTAATCTTTGCCTTAATTAGTTTTAAATTTGAGTGTTATGGCAGCTTTAAACATTATGAAGCTCTAAGTGATGTTAGATTAGTTTTAACCCAATAAATGTACAATTTAATAGAGGCTACAACTTGTCAAACTTGCATTGAACATCTCTTGTTTTTCTCTGTTGGGCTGAAATGTTTTTGAAGATCATTTGTAATTACTATGATGAATTGAGAGAGTATGTGCATATATCTATTTTGTTATATTCCAATAGATTCAAATGGCTATGCATGCTTGTTTACTTATGGCAATAAAGCAAGTTTTAGCGACTTTCTTACATATCTTACCCGCTGGTATTGGTATTGGTTCCCTTTGTCACAAACAGCTTCCCACTCTGCAAACACATTACAGTAAAGCTAGCATTTTGGGGCTAGCTTGGAGTGGAAGTTTTCTAAATCAATTATTGAAGTGTGACGGTTAAGTCTAACATCGACTGTGCACATGACAGTCTCCCCACTTGTAGGGAAGATGATATTCTCAGCCAAGGGTTCAAGGGAGGCCCACCTTCAGTGGTCAATACAACATGATCTTCACTACCTCTCTTAATAGTTAGGTAGCTTGTTTGTGACTCCACCCTCGTATCATTATTACCATTGGCACAAGATAAGTCACAAGGTTTGAGTTTGAGATTGAGTTCGACGAGGATGAAATTCGGTTCGAATTCGAGTTTAGGAAAAAAAAAAAAAATCCTTAAAGAAAAATCGCAAATATGATCTAAAAAATAAACACATAAAAAAAAAAAAAATACATAATATTTTTTTTCAAAAATTAAAATGCATAATATTTAAAAAAAAAATTAAAATACATAATATATTTAAAAACAAATTATAAACAAAATTTATTAAAAATAAATAAACATTGAAAAAGAAAATGAAAAAATGAAAATACATTATAACTTTGTTTTTAAAATTACAAATAAAAATTAATACAAATAAATAAATATTAAAAAAGGAAATAAAAGAAGATTGACATATAGATGGAAAGGAGAATGCAGGGAGAGGGTGAGGCTAGGTTTTGATCATCTGGTAGGCGAAGTTATGTGGATTTTCAGATCACGAGTAGAGATTGTTTGTGCTTTTGTAGGTTTTAAATGTTTTCCATATAGGGAATCCCCTTCCCCCCTCCCTCTCCCTGCGCTTCCCCTGCTCCCCTTAAACCCACTTTCAAGAATATGGTGATTGGAGCTCCATCGGTGAATCTGGACAAAGAAATTGACACTTTGATGAACATGGCAGGGAAGAGGAAGATGCAAAACTCGGGGGATGGACCCAAAAAAGCATGCATGCAAGCATAAGCGATTCCAATTGCCATGCCTTATCCATCTGAAATAAAGAGGAATATTGCAGGGCTCTACGACCGCAGCCTAATCTGCAAGTTCATGGGTGCTTAGTTGTCAATGGAAGAATTATATTCATGGACTCAAAGAACCTGGAAAACGAATGGAGACTTTGGAATTAGGTTATGTGCAAAAGGATACTTCATAAGAGTATTCGCCAATGAATTTGATAGAGATAAGGTTTTTGGGGGAGGCCCCTACTTCTTCAAGATTGCGGGTCTCTACATGAAGCATTGGCATACAATTTTCAAGCCGACTGAAGAACTCTCGAGCACGGTCTCGGTCTGGATTCGCATGTATGCGCTGCCACAAGAATTCTGGTCTAGGTATGTATTTGAAACTATTGCTAATTTAGGGTATCCTGTTGACATTTCCAAACCCCATCATGGTAGAGGTCTTTCAAGCTATGCGAGGATTTGTGCTGAGCTAGATCTATCTCAGTTGCTACTAAAAAACATCACCCTGAAAGCCGACAAGTTGGAATGGATCCAAGATCTAGATTACGAAAGCATCCCTTTCAAGTGCAGAAATTGCCATGAGCATGGTCATTTATTCAGAGAATGTCCATCTCTACAAAAAAAAAGCCTAGAGGGCAAGGAGTTGGAAAATAACGAAAAAGATACAAAAGGGTTTATGAAGCCAAAAAAGAAGCATGTAGTCAAAGAAAAAGGCAGGATGATCAAAAAATATATCCCAAAGGGAGAAATGCGACAGACAATAAGGAAATACAAAAAGAAGACTCGGAAAGAGTGCTTGAAACACAACAACAGAAGGAAAATGACATTGTTGAATCAAAGGTTATAGCAACTGAGTATAGTTTTAAAGAAGACAGAATCTTTTAAAAGAACTTGAGATAGGCAATCAACCTAAGATAACTGAGAAAGAAGCAAAAAAGAAATAGGAAAAGGATACCAACATCATAAATAGGAACAAAAGGAAAGAAAATTGGACAAACATGGAGGATTCAGAGGAAATAGATTTAGAAGGCATGGAAGATAGTATTGGGGTTTCACAGACCCCCAATCTAAATAGAATAGGCAAATTCGAAAAAAGGAGAAGAGGGAGACCTAGCAGGAAAAAGAAAAGATAAGATGAAGCCATGGAAGCCATTGGGGCAGGCGCTCAAATCCAGTTGGAGACCATCTTGGCGAGCACCAAGACCCCTTATACATCCTGATGTAGATCTTATCTTGGAATATAAGGGGTCTGAACACCCCCACTAAAAGAAGGAAGCTGAAAAATGTTATTAAAAAGCATAATGCAGAAGTGATAATTCTTCAGGAAACAAAGATAGAGAATCTAAAATCTTTTGATAAAAGTTTTGCTAAGTATTTGGGTAGAACTATTAGTGGCAGGAATGCAATAGGCATGGTAGGGGGAATGGCTTTTCTCTGCAACAATCATGAAGTGCAGCTCTAGATAGTTTATCAACAGGAACAATTCATTATTGCCAAAGTGGAAAGCAAAAAGAATAAACTCCATTTCTACTTAGTCAATTTTTATGGATCCCAAGACAACGAGGAAAGAAAACAAGCATGGGAGCAATTGGAGATTAGGATCAACAATGAGAAGGAAAGTTTATGGATAATTGGGGGAGATTTCAATGACAGATTGACCTCTTTAGAAAAGAAAGGGAGAAAAGGAAAAGATAAGGAGAATGGAGCCTTCCACAATTTTCTGGAAAAAGCGGAGTTATGTGACATAAAAACCAAGCTAGGATGATTTACTTGGAGTAATAAGAGGAAAGGAAAGGATTTGATCGTGGAACGACTTGATAGATTTTTAATCAACAGAAAAACTATGGAACACAACATCATCCTTGAAGCGGAAGTTTTAAGAGAAGCTGGATCAGATCACTGGCCTATTTCATTGTCCATAAACTGTGTTGCAGGGATATGCTCCTCGGCTCGACGCCTCCTGTTCGGAGACGCATCCGGCACGGGGACTTCCCTCCGGCACACCGGCGGGTGCCTCTGGGAGTACCCGGGACTTTTCCGGCGCGTACCCGAGGGATTCTGGCAGAAAAATGGCGAATTTAAAAAAAAAAATAAACCTCAGAAAATCCTTAAAAAAATCCCTAAAAACTAAGCAACCCTAAATGTAAATCTAGTCCGAACACAACCGTATAGAAATAAAATAAACATATAGAAATAAAATGTTTAAATAAACATTTAAGTATAAGTTTACATTTAGATATGGACATCTAGTTTCTTAGACTTTAAGTTATATTTTATTTATATACTTTCAGGATGTTTGAGAGGGGTTTCGGACTGCTAGGAGCTATAATGCAAATTCTAGGTTTTGGAGGATCCTGTCATATTTCAGAGTTAGTCAGATTCTAGGGTTTCAGGGTTTCAAACTTAGCCATATTTTAGGGTTTCAAGATTTCAAGGAGACTCATAGGAGGTATGAACGCTGCATGAAGGGATGTATGCGTGATAGAATAGTATGGGAATATCTCTGGCAAAGTGCCACAAGCCGATCCCACCCCATTCCCTGTGCACCCCTTAAGGCATGCACTCGTGAGATTCAATGCACCGATGAGCCCTTGTGAGAGAAAGTGTCAGTAAATGATAAAGTTGAAAAATAATGGGAGTGGCATTCATGATTTTGTGGACAATCGAGATGATTTATTCTAGATTTGAATGCACATCTTGTCTTTGAAGTAATGAATGAATGAATATTATATATTTTTAAGTGTTTTATCATTTATAGACATATTTTCACACTATGTAGTTTCAAGTGTTTTACTAAAAAAATGAGTAATATACAATATACACACACACACACACACACACACACAGACATACCCACGACGTATCCAAATCAAGGTTTTTGAAAAATGACGTACCTGCGTACCCGAGACGTCCCCGTATCTGTACCCGTACCTGTACCCAAACAACATAGTCCATAAATAATGAGGACCATCCAACTAGGGTGCCATTTAGATTCGAAAAAATGTGGATGGACCACTTTGAACTGGATGAGCTTGTAATTGAGCAATGGAACAAGCCCAGTTCTATTTATGGAACGAAAATGTATATTTTTCATAAAAAATTAAAAGATCTTAAACTAGCTCTAAAGTTCTGGAATGAGCACACGTTTAAGAATATATTTCAGCAAAGGAGAGATCTGGAGCGAAGAAGCAAAGAAGTTCAGGAAAAGAGAATGGAAGGAAACTTAGAAAGAGCTCTCCAGTTGGAAGAAGAAGTAGATAGAGCTCTGGAAGATATCTATAAGAAGGAAGAAATCTATTGGAGGCAGAAATCTAGAATAAAATGGCTAAAAGGAGATAGGAACACAAGGTTTTTTCACCTATCTTGTAAGATCAGGAGACAAAAGAATTATATCAATAAGTTGGAAACTAGAGAGGGTGTCATAATAGAGGAACCTAAGGCAATCAAAGAACATTTGGTAAACTGTTGGACTGGGATGCTTAGTCAAGACAATGAGGGAAGAGAAGAGCAAGACGAGTTCTTGAACTAGATACCAACTATAGTCACAGATCTAGACAATGAAAGGTTGATGAGAAATATAGAATTGGAAGAAGTCAAAAAGGTAATTTTCGAGATGGAAGGGGACAATGCGCCAGGATCAAATGGTTTCCCCACATTCTTCTTTCAACATTTTTGGGACCTCTTGGGGGAGGATATAAGAGATGTGATACAGGAATATATGGAATCACAAATTATGTTAAAAGCTTTAAACACCCCTTTTATTACGCTCAAACCAAAAAAATCTAACTCCGGATCTCCTGAAGATTTCAGGGCTATTTCTTTATGCAACTCTATATATAAGTTTATCTTGAAAATTATTGCAACTAGACTGTAGGGCATCCTTCCTAAATTGATTTCAGAAGAGCAAGCAAGGTTTGTATAGGGAAGACAAATCTCGGATGGTTTAATAATTGCTCACGAGGTGATTCACTCCTTGATGGCTAGTAAGAGACAAGGGATGATGGTCAAGCTAGACATCTCCAAAGCTTTTGATAGGGTTAATTGGTCATTCCTGGATAAGGTTTTGGAGAGATTTGGCCTCAGTTCGCTTTGGAGAAAGTGGATAAGAAGCTGCTATTCATCACCTATGTTTTCGGTCATGGTGAATGGCTCTCCGGAAGGATTTTTTTCTTCCTCGCGAGGACTAAGACAATGGGACCCGTTATCTCATTATCTGTTTATATTGATGATTGAGTCACTAGGAAGGAGATTGCAGTCCTTGAAGAATAACAATCGACTTCAAGGCTTACAAGCTACCACAGATGGTGTTAAGCATACTCATCTACAATTTGTAGATGACACTCTCCTATTTGTTAATCCTTCCATGCAAGAAGTTAGAACTATTAGAGATGTTTTATTCAAGTTCGAAAAAGCTTCAGGGCAAATAATCAACAACGATAAATCAAAAGTTTTTTGCCTTAACATGTCTTCCAATTTGTACTCTTTCTTGAACAGGTTTTTGGGATTCACAATTGCCCCACTCCCAGATAAATATCTAGGCTTTCCTTTATTCCATGGCAAAGGAAATGAGAAAATGTGGGAGGAATTAATTGAAAAATGGAAAAGAAAACTTGGGGTCCTGGAAAGGGAAATATTTATCCCTATCAGGAAGGATAACTCTTATCCAATCGTTTTTTCAGGCTACAATAGTATACTGGTATTCTTTGTTGAAGGCCCCTGTAGCAGTGCTCGACCAAATTAAAAAAAAATGTTTAGAAATTTCCTTTGGTAAGGTACTGGGGACTCAAACAAATTTTCCTTGTTGGCATGGGATAAGGTGAGCAAACCAAAAAGTCAGGGGGGGGCGGGATTAGAGATATGGATATACTTAACAGAGCTTTAGCTGCCAAGATTGTATGGAGGTTGGGCAAGAGCCCGGGATCGAGTTGGAGCAAGATTTTAACAGAAAAATATTTGGATAGCAGTGATCAAGTTAGAATCTTCACTGCAGAGAACCTTCCTCCTGGATCTGCAATTTAGAATAGTTTGAGAGAAGTCCGCAACATTATTCTAAAAGCTCTGTTTTACAATGTTAGGAATGGAGAGGACACAAACTTTTGGGAAGATTGCTGGATCTCCCCAAAGCCTTTAAGCATGGACCCAGATTTCAAAGACTTAAAAGAAACTAGAATTAGGCAATGGGGATGTAAAGTCAAAGACTATTGGACAAAGAAGTCAGAATTTGGTTTCAGAAATTTTATCTGGAAAACCTTCAAGAATAGGGCAGGGAATCAAATTGAGGCTCATAGTAAATTAACCGCCTTGTTAGAAGGATTCAGAATCCCTTGGAGCTTAGAGAAAGATGTCATTAGATGGAATACTCAAGGATCGGGAGAGTATTTGGTCAAAGAAGGCTATAATAGACATATTGATTCTCAGTCCAATTCATTAGACAAGCAAATTTGGAGCGGAATTTGGAGCTGCAAAGCTTGGCCGAAAGCCAAGTCCTTCCTATGGCTAGCAACTCAAGGGAAAATTCTTACATGGGAGAATTTAAGGAAAAGAGGATTCCATGGCCCATCTAGGTGTGTATTATGCTATCAAGATGAAGAAAGTCTGGATCATCTACTACTGCAATGCCAATATACAACTAGAGTTTGGAATTATTTCATTAAATAGTTTTAATGTAAAATGGAGCTTAAACCAAAATTTAAAAGGGCATCTTAAAGCTTGGAAAACCAATGCTAAACTGAATATAATTCGAGATGTTTGGAATATGGGCCGAGTATGATAACTTGGAAAATCTGGCTAGAAAGAAATGCCAAAATATTTGAGGATAATGTGAAGAACAAGCCACCTAAGAGAATATGGCTAGAACTGAGAAACAATGTCAAACAGGTAGCAGGACTAGTCCGACAAAAGAAAAATAAAGAAGCTAGCCCAAAAGAGCTAAAAATAATGGAAAAATGGGAAGGCCTCAAAACAATATACGAGACATTAAGGCCCAGTGAAAAAAAGAAGAAAGCTTTAAGGAAAGAAGCAAAATGGCTTCCTCTTGAAAAACGCTGGAATAAATTAAATTTTGACGGGGCATCTAAAGGCAACCTAGGGCACTCAGGAATTGGAGTGGTCATCAGAGATCATATAGGACAGTTGATCGCTTATGAGGCCCGTTATATGGGAATGAACTCGAACAACATAGTGGAGGCAGAAGGCCTAGTAATGGGCCTTAAACTGGCAATAAAAGCAAAAAGAAAAAAATTATCTGTTGAAGGAGATTCGTTGTTAATTATTCGAGCTTTGGAGAGGGGAGATGTAATAAATTGGAGAATCAAAAACATTTTAGAAGAAGCAAAGAGGTTAGGAACATATTTCGAAAATCTTGAGGTTAATCATATCTTCAGAGAAAGCAACATGGCGGTCCATTGGTTGGCTAGTTAATGCGCAGAAAAAAGACAAGCAAAAATACTGGAAAGGACAGGAGAATATACCAAGGATACCGAAAAGACAATGGGTTTCCATTCTTAAAAAAGAATGTATATTACCAGAAGGAGAGCAATCCGAATGGATGAGATGAAAAGTAGAGAAATAATCCAAGTTAATTTTTTTTTCTTAGAATGTGGACTTGAAAGGATAAACTTGTAGAAGCATCTATGGGAAAAACTCAGTGTAGGCATAAGCAACTGGTTAGAAGTCTAGGAATATTCAAGAAAGAAGGTGATCTTTTTGCTGTTAGTTGTAGTCTGGGTTTATTCATGAAAGACGGTTATTTTTCCCACCCGAGTCAGTTTTGGTCATTTGATTGTTGCTTTTGTCTGGCGTCAGTGTGTCGATAGTTTCCTTTTGCTCTTTTATCCTTTATAGCATGTTTCCTTAGCTGTTGGTGCAGGTTATGCATGGGCACCCCTCTTTGTGCCAACTGTCTTTCTTTTTCTTTATTGCTGGGTTATTTTCGCCCTCTGTCATTCTTTCCTTCTTGTGCTAGTTGGCCGTTGCTTTTTAGAATCTCCAACTCATCTTGTGGATTATCGCTAGACCTGGATCAAGTGGCCCGATTGGGATTTCACTTCTTTTAGCAAGTTGTGTGTAGTTCGTGTCATTTTTGTCAAATGTCTATAGCCTTTATCCTTCTTCGTTGTTTTGGACAACAGGGAAAGTCCTGTTGATCGACATATTCTAAAAACCTCCCTGTGGTCTTTAGTAGGTTTCTACTTCTCTCACCTGTGCATCAGCATATTAGATTTTAGAATTTTTCTAGCCCGGTTGCCCTTTATATGGGTCGTTTTGTTGCGGTCTCTTCTTGTCAATTCCGTAGTCATTTTCCGTTTCATGCTTTGTGTTTTCGTGACTTCAGCGTTTGTGCTTTCATCAACAGTTACCATGTCGCTGGTGAATGTGATTTGTTGCGCTCTTTCAATCACTATAATCATGCTGGAACAGATTAAATCTTTGATTGAGATTGCAAATGAAGATCTCGTAGGAGGGGAAAAGAACAAGGAGGTCCATCCTCACATTTCCAGAGCGGGCGGTCTTGGACAAGGAGTGAGCGAGGAGCAAAAGATAGGAGTTAACTCCTTTGGAAGCCGTAGAGATAAAGAACCTTTTGTTTCACCAAGATATAAGAAAGAACAAGAGGGAAGCCTGACAAACTCTCCCCGGGCTCACTTGGAAGAAGAGCATAGGAACAAGAGGTTCCACACCTTTTATCAGGGGGGAAGAAAATGGATTAGGCGAGCTAGTGAAGAAGGCAGACCGATGGAGAAGAATAAAGGAATTGTAATATCGGAAAACAATGCCAGGCCAGATTTTATCAAAAGAAAAGCCATTCAGGTTGAGGTTGGTCCTTTGAAAAAATCATCTTATAAAGAGGAGGGTGGTGCAACGAATCGTGGCATAGGAGAAAGTAGCTCCGCTCCTAAGGAAAGCAGTTCAACAAGAGGCAAACAAGAGATCTTGCAGGAGAAAAGTCTCAGGATGGATAAAATAAATGATACTTTAATTGGTATCAATAACCTGCTACTCAAACAAAACAACGAGAATCTTGAACATCAAAGGGAGATGGAATCGGCAACTAAGCGTTTCAAGGAGTTTTTTGTTGCACATTATAATATGACGGAAGCAATAAATGACAACTTGTTGCACCTGGAAAACTTTATGGAATGCATTTTAAAGGAATCAAAACTCCAAACACAGGTATTGTCGATGATCCGTATAAATACAGATGAAATTGAATCTGTTCAGAGTTAGATCGAAAAGTTGGTGGAAGACACCACTAGCATCAAAATCCACCTGCATCACTGGCACTGCATCCAAGGACGAAGGGGGCAGGCGGCTCAACCTGAAGAAATCATTGTAGTCACTGAAGTCACTTAAGAAGCTCACGACTAACTGTTGCAACCATGTTCCTCAATCGCTATCTGGTCATAGACTCTCTTGAGTATAGTATTAAGTTTATAGGGGTTAGGTATACTTGTCAGAGGATATTGTACTGCCTCTTTAAGAAATAAATAAAACTTTTTACTTAAAAAAATAAAGGAAATAAAAAAATCAAAATACATATTTAAACAAAAAAAAAAAAAAAAAAAAACAAAATAAAATAAATTAAAACAAATTGTAAAATAAAAATTGAAAAAAATTATAATCAAAATAAAATCAAAATATATAAAAACAAAACTTTAAAAAATGTATAAAAAAAAAAAAAACAAAACTTATAATCAAAATAAAATAAAAACATATAAAAACAAAACCTAAAAAAAAAAAATAAATTATAATCAAAATAAAATAAAAATATATAAAAACAAAACCTAACTTTATAACAAATCGTATTTAAAAAAAAAAAAACAAAAAAACTAAATTTATAAAACAAATCGTATTAAAAAAAAACCCTTCCTGGACTGCAGATTGTGAACGGTGGACAGTGCTTGTGTTTGGACCTCTTCAAATCTGCCGATGCCTCGAAGCTCCTTTGCCTCCTCTACTCAGTGTCACGCGACCAGGCTCCAACCACACGCGGCCCTCACATTCGCCCTCATTGTCATCCTGTGGCTTTGTTTTCTTTGTTCCCGAACTTTCAAGCAATGCAGACCAGAATACTCTTCAATGAAGCTTTCAGCCGGGGCCGCTAGATTTCATGCATCCTGGTCAGCAAAAAGACTCACTGGTTTGTAAATTTGCCCTCGTTTCTGCAGACACGATTTTTTGCTTGAACTTGGCGATTTTAACCAAACTTAATGCCCAGCTGTAAAAATCGGTGAATCTTGTAACTTAGGCCGCACAAGATATCTTGTTTTAGTGAACTAGAGCCTCCCAAGAATGATTTAAATTGTGTAAGGGGATTTTGGGTTCAACATGTATAGATATTTAATTCTCAACAAGTTTTAGTTATTATCTTACGGTCCATATTCATTGCATTGACATTAGTTTTTTTATGGAATAGAGTTTTTACAAAACCATATGCTCTCAAAGATGGGTTGAATCATCATATATGATTCAACTTGCAACTTGTTGAGGCAAGCCGCAATTCAATTAAAATTTATGAAAGTAAAAAATTAAAACAAAATGTTGAAAAGAAAGGTAGAGAGTTGAAAAAAATTAAAATCTCACGTGTGTTTGAATTTTTATTACAAGTGGCTGGAGGTGGGTGGATGTTTGCCCATGGAAGCACCACCACATATGAGCGTCCTTGTACTTGTCACGAAGAACGCCAAGGGAGTGATCCGTGGAGGCTATGAAATGCTCAAACTCTCCCATAATTGCATCTTCTACTTTTGGATCAGGGAAAAATCTAGAGAATGTTGTATTATATCCCTCACTAACCTTAATATCCCTATATGGTGAGACCCTCCTAGGCAAAGCAAGTATCTTTGCACTGTAGTATTTGGGAGTTAAGGCAAAAACAAGAAAATGCAATGGGGTGGTCATTTTGTTCCACCTTTTATTGAGATATGACTGTACTTCCTTGAAAAACCTCTTTGTAGGATCTTGCTCTTTGGCATTTACGATGGACTTAATCTTCTCAATCATTGAGTTGATTCCATCATAAATCTCACTCAAACATGGATGATCCATATCCACAAATCTCAACTTACTCACGATGGGATCAGTAAAACTGAGCAAATACTCCATACATTCTCATCACACATCATCAAAAATCCACCCTTTCACCTTTTTGGGCCTTTCAATGTTTGCCTGCCTTCGTACACCCCAAAGGTTGTTGATAACTATGCTGCTCAATGCCTCATGCACCTTGACAAGCTGTCTCAAGATGAGTGTGTGTGAGGCAAATCGAGTCTCGACAACCTAATGCAAAATTAAAACAAATAAAATTGAAAAAAAATGTTTGAAAATGAAAATCCTAAAAATTACAAACTTACAAAATTAAATTAAAAATATACATGATTCATGAATGATTAAAAAAAGTTAATTTCAACAATTGCAACTTCGAGAGGCCTTGAAGATGTCTTGGGATTTATGATGGTTGCTTATGAACATTTGGATCTCGCTCACCTCCTCATAGACTTTTTTGATTTAGTCAATTTTGGTGCCCAATTTTTGCAACGTAAGGTTGAGGGAATGAATGACACAAGGTTTGCAAAATATGTACCCATATCTTGCCTCAATCAACATGCCTGCAACTTTGCAATTTTTTGCATTATCTATTATAATGTGGACAACATTTTGAGGCTTCATCGTCTCAATGGATTCTATCAGGATGTCGACAATGAATTGTCCATCCTTAAATTGCCCCTTACAATCAACCACTCAAAAAAACATTGCCCCTTTAAGGTACATTGTGACCACATTAATCGGTGGCCAATTTATCGTATCTTTCCATCCATTGGAAGCGATTGACACCCCTATTCCGATCCATGAATCCCTGATGGGATTCAATGCATCTTCAACACGTTTTCTTTCTTTTGTCAACAAGATGGTGTTCACCTTTTTATGCCTTGGGCCAGTAAACCTTTCAGATTATTGATAGATCTCACTGTATCCTGTCGATATGGTGGTTTAACAACATTAAATGGCAGCCCACATGTGTAAACACAACACACAATGCTCTGCTCCGCTATGTCCTTGGATTCATTATCGAATGCCCTTTGTAATGGGTCTACATCTTTTGTTCTCTTGCGACTAAGAGGTGAATCCTCTTTCTCTGTGGCTGTGATGGGTGTAGAAAGAAATTGGTGTGATGGGGTCACAACATTAACATGAGATGGATCAACAGGTGGCTCAGTAGATGTAGATCATTTTTTTTCTCAAAGGATGCTTTGATCTTATGGCAACAATGGCATCTGTTTCTTTTTGCTCTCTGATGCATGCAAGGATCTTTCCCTGTGGCAAGCCCTTTTTTGGCTTTCCATTTATGTTTGGCCCACCACAAGCTTTGATTCTAGAACTAGGAATCACCCACGAATGGGCTTTCACTTGACTATAGGTGATCTTATATTTACATTTTCACTGAGCGAACCCAAATATAATACCCTCCACCTGATAGCTGTTTTAATATCGTCACATACTTTCAAATGGGTGCTCGTGGATCGGCTTTGAAGGATGTCGCTTGGCCCATTGAACTAACACTTACAGAGAGACATTATGGCAAATCCCTATAGCCCTTGGTTAAAAAGAAATAATCATTTTGCTACTAAATTTAAAGCATTTGAAATTTGTTGAAAGAATGTTTTTTCTTCGAAGCATAGGGAGTGATAGATATGCATTCATGAAATATTGCTTTTCCCAAGATGTTTCATCTCTTTGTGTTTTTTGGCATGGTTACGTGGGAATGCATCCCCCTATTCTGCAACCATCCAGGATGCCTTGGGGACAACAAGACGGGGGGGGACGTTAAATATCCTCCCCCACGTTTCCTTTTGGGCTGAAAAATAGAGGGACGTCTTGGAGATTCAGGGGACATCTCTTAGATGTCCCCTTTTTTGTAGATAATGAGGACGTCATGACGTCCTTGCATTAAAACACGAAAAACAAAAAATAAATAAATTTAAATTTAAAAAAAATAAAACATAAAACAAACCAACCCTAACCATAAATGTGACTTTCTGTAATGTCCCCAAACTGGGACTAAACTGCAAAACTGAAATGCTTATCAAACCCCAGGCAAATAGGTGAAATTTAGATTTTAATTTCCGGCAAACCCTAAGTGCTACAATGCCACAACAAGGCTGCAATAAATCATTTGAAACCCTAACAGTAACTTCACCAATTTTCAATGAATAAACTAGGGCAAATAAGAATGATTTTTCCTTCAAACCCTAGACTCCACAAGCTGGGAAAAATACAAAATTAAATGCTTGCCTTTACCCTTTAAAAAATGTGATTTTATGATCCAATAATTTACCCGAATAGTACTGAATTAATAGTTGGAATTAATACCAAATTTCCAGCAATAATGGAGCAATAATTACTGAAAACCCCCCCCAATAAAATATAGTAAAATTATCCAGAGACCAGATCTGGATATTATGAATAAATGCAGAATTTTCCAAGCATCAATGGCTGGAAACACCTTACAAAAATCATCAAAAATTACTAACAGCTGTTTGACCCGAAAAATGGCCAAATTAGGCCCTAAAACTTGCTCGCGCAGCCCTAGGGAGAGGTCGTTGACCCTTCTAGGAACTTGCTGCCCTACCAAAAGATGACATTGATGTTTGGAAACTCCTTACTAAAACCTACCTTAAATCAACACTTCTCTTCATGGCAAGCTCCTTAAACTCCTTGGCGCCAAATCGGTAGAGGCAATAGTGTAGGATTAGCAAAAGGAACGAGTTTCAATCCTAAGCAATTGAAAAAATGAAGGCGAGAGAACAAATGTGCAATGAGAGGTAAAAATGCCATGAAAGGTAAATGTGTTGTCTTCTTTTGATAAAATGAGTGTGAAAATTGTTTTTAGGGTTGAGAGTATACTTTATTTTGTTTTTAATTTTTTTTAAAGTCCATGTTTGACTTTTGATTTGGCGAAATTGAAAAAAATTAAAAAAACTCTTTTTTTGCATTGAATATGTATCTGGTACAAACAAGGTATCGCAGGGACCCTATGGGTATGCCCGTATACATATTAGGGTGTATCTGAATGTCCCTGTAGGGTCCCTACAGTACCCTATGCTTACATAGGTTTTATCCCTACAGGGTACATATTGGGTACGTATTGTATCCATATCCATAGGGTTGGGAGGACGTATTTGGTAACATAGGAACAAATGATATATTTGGGCGTACCTGTAGGTTCCCTGCAGCACCCTGTGCGTACCTATGTCGTATCTCTATGGGATGCATATCATATCCGTACCCGTAGGGCTGGGAGGATGCATCCGGTAACATAGGAACAAAGGCTTTATTAATATCTTTGCAAAAGTCGACAAAGGCGTTATTAAAATCTTCTTGTTTAGACACCAGATTTCCATCTATTTCAATTGTGTCTGTCTTTTCCTTCTTGTGCTTTGCCTTCAACATCCTAAAATAATACTTTGAGCCTTTGTACCCCTCTTTCAGCAAAGTCAGCCTGGGCCTCACCTTTGCATCTTATAATTGAAAAAGGGCCTAACATCAGTTTTGCATTCTGTGGGTCATCTCGCAACTATCTTTCTTTTGAAAGCAAATCCCCTTGGTCTTTGCTGAAGGTCCTCCTCTCAGCTTGAGCTTTAGTGTTACCATTTACTCTCAGGAATTTCTGAACAATATTGATTAAAACTCCCTCTTGAATAAGAGATTCCAATCTAAAGGTGTCTGCTGAAAATTTCGCAAGTGTTTTAATACCTTCCATGCATTTTGTATCTTTAAGATGAGATACATAAAGCTTATTAAGTCTTGAGAACTTAAATTTCATCTTTCCCTTTTCTTTAGAGGCCAGTTCAAAAACTAGTTTAATGGGACCAAGGACAATGATCAGAAAGGGTGAAAGGTTAAACTCTGACTGTATCAAGCCTTGGATAAACTCTATCTCTACATTCCTGTTTTTAACCCCAAGCATATCATATCTCCCACCTATAGTTTCTACATAGTGGATCTTGGAGATTTAAGAACCTTTTCATTTTATACCAATCGAACAACTCTTTGCCCTTTCAAGCAAATGGAAGACCACCCTCCTTATCCTCGTTGTCTCCCACCATATCGTAGTCTCCTCTTATAATCCAAGGGATTCTTTTCAAATTGGCAACATTTGCAATCCCAAAGCTTCGTTCTCTTTTGATAATCATTTGCAACATATAAGAAAACTATTTCAAATTGTTCCTCGTTGCATTTTAAAATGATCTAAACAACCTTACAATTCTTTTCATATCTGGGAATTCCAAGCTCCTCACACTCCAACGTATCACTTTCATTTGGAATCTTACTATCTATAATGGGATTTTCCTTTGTCAAGGGCAACATTCTTTTCTTGATGTCCCTCACCCTATTGCTGCTTAGGGTTTTCATGTTGTTCTATTACAGGAGGATGTGCTTAAGGTTTTCATGTTCTATTACAGGGGAATTAGTGTTTTGATTAGAGGAAACATTTTGCCTAGACCTCACATTCAACCACCTAGGACAAGCTTTTTTAAAATGACCAGTTTGTTTTGAGAAAGATCATGCAGACAACCCTCCCAAGACCACAAAATCACAGGCAAATGAAACATCATAGAATTAAATTTTTAACACATCTCCATTGAATTCAACGATTCTGGGAGTATATTCCAAAATTGAGAAGGCCGCATGCGAATTTCAGGCCACATAGATTGCCTGAATACAATAATTATCAATTTCTACATTAGCTGCCATAGCATTGCTTTGAACAAAGACTACCCGCAATACCAAAACTCCTTGTCCAGAACTTTCTTTGCCATTTTCATAGAATTAAAAGAAATCAGAAACAGACCTGGCTTGATCATCCTGCATAATGAATACAGCCACCTATTTTTTACCCAGGTAGATTCAAGACATTCTTCAATTTTTTTATAAAAGGGTTTGTACCCAAACGTACAAAGTTTTTTTTTTTTTTAATGATTCGCCTCTTCTTTTTGAATTCTTATAACCATGGCTGGGTTAGGATAAATCAAGAGCAGGTCCTAACCTAAGTCTGCTTGCTTCTCTTTTGAATTTTCTCCTTGGACGTTCTGCTTCAGAACTTTGAAGCATGCCCTGCTGCCATTTGTTGCCTCTTCATCATCTCTAAGGGCCTCTACAAACATTTTAGCACTTGGGTTTGAGGTTTTTCTGCAGATAGGTCCAGGATAGATTTTTCGTCTAGGGTTTTATGCTTATCAGAGCTTGATGCCGGGAATTTTTAAATAAGAAATGAGTAGACATGTTCTTGTTTTTCCTTATATCCCCGATTCCACCTACCACTTTCATTGCGTTAATTGCGGTCAGCTCTTAACCAACCTTTCCCCATCTAATCCTTACCACTTATCAACATCCTCTAATCCCTTAGGCTTTGAACTCAAACACCATCCACATTAACTCAATCACATCCATAAAAAAATTGTAATACTTGAAGGGCAATTACATTAATTTATTGCCCTTTATTCAGCTGGAAAGTCTCCCTTTGCTGCTCCGAAATATTTGACTTTTGTGACGTAGAAATTACAACACTAGTCTGCCCCAAAGTTTCTTCTTCATCCTCTATTGTCAAGTAAGGCCTCGACCTTTCATCACATTCTTTTACAATATATTTGATCAGTGCATGTGCAGCTGTAGAGAATTTCTGTCCTTTTCACCCATTACCCAATAGGATAGATAATAACTGTTGGGAAATCTCATCACTTCCATTTAGAGTCAAAGCCATAATTGTTTTCATAGATGTTACAACATTTTTTGCATGATTCTCATTGATAGCTGCAAGGACAAGTTGAAACATTTCAGAAATAAGATCATCACATTCTAAGTCCAACATCAAAACACATGATCTGATTTTTGCCATGGTTTCCAAAATTGTAACCCTCGTAGCAAAAGGTTCTTTGTTGTCCTCTAGACCTTGGAAACTCTCCACAATCAGTTGAAATATCTCCCTTATGATTTTGTTGTTGTAAGGTACCTTGGGAGCTGTCATTCTTTTACTAATGCAACTAGTAACCAAAAGCCTTACCTTTATGTTTGGATGTCTCAAGAGTAAGGGTTGGACCAAACAAATCTTTGAGGGCTGTACACCCATTCCATTGTCACATATTGTGATTGATTCACCTTGGATGACCTATCTTCTACTTCTCCCAAGTTGCTGATTAGATGTAATGTCCCCATTTTTCCCTCATGAATAAACAAGTATTGAAGACCCTTAATCTATCTCCCCATAGAATAAAGGAGCCCTTTTTGGGGAATGTTATTTTATTAGTTATTTATTAATCGTCGAAATAGTGATTTTTATCATAAGACAATTATTAATTAATTATTAAAATATTTTAAAAGTGGTTTTTATCACTAAAGTGCTTAAATGAATTAAATATTAATTTATTTGCCTTAAAGTAATTTTAATTAAGGCCAATAATTAATATATTATTAAAAAAAGAGATATCGACATGGGAGCTAAAGCAAAGATAAGGAAATGTGTTTTATCTTTCCAAAGTGGCTCACCCTCTTTGGAAAGTTATAAATACGTGGTGAAGGCTACAATGGAGGATATGTTGAATTTGATATTTTTGTTCTTCATGCTTGAAGAAAACTATTGGGATGCATGTCCATTAGAGGTTCGCTATTGTTGATGATTGATCAATATAAAATGTGTCTTTTGACACCACCTTTGCGAAAGATCTTGTTTATGCCCTAAGGAGTGGGGAGAATTGCTTTGGAGGGTTTGTGTGCATGTTTTTGAGGGTTTCGTGGTATTTTCCTTGCATCTTGAGTTTATTAATTTATTGTGTTAATTTTGCAAATGGAGCAAACTACTTGGGGAGTTTGGAGCTAGGGTTTGAAGGCTTCAATTGGACAAAAATTCACAAATTAATTAATCTGATTTTATTTGATATTTTTCTGATTATCGTTGTGAAGTTTTGGACTATTTGGAAAGGGTTTGGAAGGGGAAAAATTAAATAATAATTTGTAGAATTATTATTTAATTATCTAACAGGGTTTCGAAGGATTTTCCACTTGTGAAAGGCATATTATTTTCTATTTTTTCAGGCACTTTGGAAGTGGGATGATTGACCTAGAAGGACAAATTTGGCATTTTTCACACTCAGACAAGTTGCTGAAATTTTCTTGATATTTTTCGGAGGATTACAGCAATTTTTGGCAAGGGTTTGAAGGGGAATTTCACTTCGAACAGCAGCTGTAATTTTGATATTAAATTAGAATTTTTTGCCATCGTTTGTGGCATTTGAGCTTCAGAAAAAGGGTAAAAAAGTACTTATTTGTGCAAATTTAATTCTGAAATTTTCTTGGCACATTTTTTAGTTATTTCGGAGCCAGTTGTTGGCTGAATTTTATCCTCAAAACCCTCTCTTTTTGGCACCCAGGGTTTTCTGGGTTAATTAAGGGTTTTGGGAAATCTAAGGTTTGCTGATTGCATTTTTAGATTTAAAGATTTTGGAGAAAACCCCTTTTGCCTTAATTCGTCCCATTTGTGATTATTACATTAAATCACCTATCAGTTGACCTAGATGCTCTAGCTTCCTACCTGCTTTGTAGAGCTTCTCTTTCTCCACTTCTTCCATTATGCCACATTAAAATTTGATCTAGCCCACAAGCTAGCAAGATCTTAAGCTTTGATACCATTGTAATGTCCCCAAACCGGGACAAAATTGCAAAACTGAAATTCTTATCAAACCCTAGGCAAATAGGTGAAATTCAAATTTTAATTTGCAGCAAACCCTAAGCACCACAATGCCACAACGAGGCTGCAATAAATCAATTGAAACCTCAATAGTAACTTCGCCAATTTTTAAGGAATAAACTAGGGCAAGGAAGAGTGATTTTTCCTTCAAACCCTAGATGCGACAAGCTGGAAAAAATATAGAATTAAATGCTTGCCTTTACCCTTCAAAAAATGTGATTTTATGATCCAATAATCAATCCGAAAGGCACTGAATTAATAGCAGGAATTAATACCAAATTTCCAGCAATAAATGAAGCAATAAATACTGAAAAAAACCCAATAAAATATAATAAAATTATCCATAGTCCAGATATGGATATTATGAATAAATGCAAAATTTTCTAAGCATCAATGGTTGTAAACATCTTACAAAAATCACCAAAAACTACTAACAGTTGCTTGACATGAAAAATGGTCAAAGTAGGCCCTAAAACCTACTCGCCCAGCCCTAGGGAGAGGTCGTTGACCCCCCTAGGAATTTGCTGCCCTGCCAAAGGATGATGCTGATGTTTGGAAGCCCTTTTTGCCTTCGTGGATGCCTCAAACCTGCTTGCCAAACTTGCTGCAATGAAGATTGGTGTTTAAAACACCCTTGGCAATCAATGACGCTCAATACAACTTCCTTACGACGCTGCCCTAGCTGGTCTTAAGGGTTTTCATCCTTAATTCCAATCCACTTTGAAGGGTTTGGTCTTCAAGGAGAAAGCCAAGCGTTTTTGTGCTTAGACTTAATGAATTCAATTATCAAAATCATAGATACCTCTTTCCAAATGATCCTCCACTCTCTTTTATATCAATTTCCTCCAAGGGGTGCGTTCCATTTTGGAGGGAAGACCTTTTTCAAATATATATTAAAAAACAATCCTTATAACCTTCACTTAAGCCCTTGGGTGCCCATGACCCTTAAGAGACCCCAACTTAAGTGAAAACTAAAAAATAAAGTACTTTTTGCAAATTGTCCTTAGAAACCCCAAACGTTTCCCTTTTCTTTCTTATTCCCTTTGCCTTTGGGAAACCAAACAAGGCTAAGGGTCTTTGTTCGTTCTATGTCCAGAAGGGGGACATGACACTTTCAAACTTATAAAAAACCCTAAGCTATCATTTTAAATCATACTTAAGTAAAAAGAAGAGAACAGGACAGGAGAGGAGTGGAGAGGAGAAGAGAGCAAGGACACATTGATTCCCATTTGGCATTGCCATGACCTATTTCAAGGTTGCATTTTGTTTTGTTTTACCTTTTCAAACTTGCAAAACCATTTGGCCCTTAGGCCTTGTCTGTATTTTAAAACTGTTTTTCATTTTTTTACAAAATACAAAATGGGTGGGCCAATGGCCATGGCCTTGGCTGTTTTTAAATTTTTTAATATCTATTATTCATAGTTTTTTTAGTGCAAATTGGGTTAGTGTAATGGATATTTTTTATTTTTTCAAAATGCAAAATGGGTTTTTAAAATTTTTGCCCTAACTACTAAAAATTAAAAATCAAAGTGAATCAATGATTTAAAATTTTAGATTTTTAACATTTGTTATAATAATTTTTTAATTTTTTATTTGTTCTTTTGTTTATGAAACCATCTTAAATTTATGACAAATGAAGTATGAACATTAAAATATCAAATTATTTATTGTTGTTTTTAAAATTTTTTTTAGTCCCAAATTGCTATTTTTTTAAATTTTTGCAATCCCAAATTTCAAAACGAGTTCTAATAGTGATTATGAATTTAATGAGAAAATGGTTGAGATGGATGGTATTGATGGCCTTAGTGGGGGGCCCAAGGAGAGAGGCAAGATGCAACACAAAGTGGTAGTCTAGTTGCGAGTGCTGAAAACTAATTGCCCCTTTGAGTTATTAGCCAAATGGGCCAGGTGACTATTCGACAAGAAGAAACCTTTGCAACAATTTGCTCATATAGTTGCGTACCCCAAAAGTGGAGGGGGGAGTAAACTATGGAAGTGTAATGTTTGCTCAGACACTGGGAATGACAACATCACTAGTACCAATGCACATTTTTTTTCACATTCCAAGAAAATGGGTTGGCCTTTGTAAGAAACTCACACTTGATGAGAGGACAGAGATGGTAAGGGTTTATAATAGAGATATCACGAGCGACATTCCAACAGTTCGTGGCATTGGCATTGGCACCCCTACCCTTTGTTGCTCTCTAGGGCTTCCAAGAGTTCTTTCTCCCATGTTGCAACGTGTTCTAGCTGTGGGGTGACTAAAGTGGAGGTTAGGGGGAAGAGGAAGGCCATGGGCCCCAATTTAGTTTTAGACATGTTTGATACAAAAGTTGAAGAGGAGGCTGATGATGCCATCAAAAAATTCTTCTAGTCCACTGGCATAACATTGAATGCTGCCCACTCTCCTTATTACAAGGAGGCTATGGATAAGGCAACCAAAGAAGGTCCAAGTTATATGCCCCTGCAAGACACCCAATTGAGGTCTACAATCTTGGATACAAACTATTCCAAGGTTAATTTATTGATGTAGGAGATTAAGGCTACATTAGTGTCTCATAGATGCAACATTATCATTGATGGGTGGACGAATATTAAACACCTCATTCATCAATATCATTGTCTCTTGCAAGTATGTACTATACTTCTTGAGGGCAGTTGACTGTTTTGGGAAGTGCAAGGATGTAAAGTTTTAGTTCCATATTTTGAGGTATGCCATTGAGGAGGTTGGCCCTTCCAATGTTGTATAGGGAGTTACAAATGCAACTTACGTGTGAAAAGCAATAGGTAATCTAATGGAGGCTACCTACAAGCATATCTATTGGACCCTATGTTGCGTGCATGCCATAAAAAATGCATTGAAAGACATTGGAAAAATTCATTGGGTCAAAAGGATAGTGACCGAGGCTAGGGAGGTGTAGATGTTCATCTGCAATCACCACCTATCGTTGGCTCTCTTCCAAAACTACGAGGAAGAAATTCTGACATTGGCTTTGCATCCTACTTTGTTTGTTGGATAGGATGGTTGAGTTGCAGGAGCCCTTGCAACTTATGATTATGACATGAGTGGACTTGATGGTCAGAGTCTAAGACAAATCAAGGGAAAATGGTGAGGGAAGTGGTGGTGAGAGACACATTTTGGGTAGATATGAAATACATCACATTGATTATATCTTCGTTTTTTAGTGTCATTAAATATGGGGGATTATAATAGCCTCAGCCTTGGTAAGATATATGAGTGCATTGACAACATGCTTAGCTAGGATAATGTTGCTATTCATATATTGGCTCCCCCTAGAGTTCTACAATCAACCGAGATGATAGAAATCAAACAACTTACTATATATGGCCGCATATGCACTTAATCCTAAATAGTATGTGGAGAGCCCTGGTAGAGTTGTCGTCTTAGATGATGAGGAGGTGAAAAGGGCTTCTTGTAGGCCCTAAAAATATATACTATAGAGAAGTCCTCATAGGTCAAATTTGAGTGGCTCAAGTTTACTGAACTTGATGGCTACAAGTCTTTAGCGAGGATAAACATGTTCACATTGGCACATGAGAAGCCAGTGAGTTGGTGGTGACTTTATGGGCCTCCAGGACAACTGCAAACACTTACCATTCGCCTCCTTTTGCGGATTGCTAGTTCCTCTGTTGTTGAGAGGAGTTGGCTGACATGTAGCTGGATCCACTCTCTTAAGACGAGCAAACTTACCTCTAAGAGAGTGGAGAAGCTTGTCGTGGTATAGAGTGCATTGCATCTCATGGATCACAAAACACATGAGTACAACCAGAGCCCAACATTACGTTGGGATGCATATCCCGAGGAGCCGAGGTAGGTTGAAGAGGACCATAATGTGTAGTAGGGATTGATTGGGGTTCCCTTCCAGGATGAGGATGAGGATGACAGTTCTAGTATGGAGCAGTTCTTTGATTTTCTTTCAGATGGTGACTTTGATTTTTTAATTGTGCCTTTGCAGACTATGTTTTCTGTTTTGTGCATTAGCATGTTGATGTATCAATAAAAAACTTTAAAATTATAATTTATTTACTATCTTGTACTCTTGAGTCTTCGTATCTTCTCATTGTTATATTGTATTGACTCTTAGTTTTGTGTTGGACTTTAGCATGTTATTGTTGATGTATCTTTATCATTTATGATTTCAGATTAATGATATTGATCAATTACAACGGTTTTATTTTGTAATTTATTCATATTGTTTAAATTTATTATTTTGAATTTCAACTAATTTCTTTAAGTTATTTTTTTAGTTTGTTTGTATATTTTAAATATTTATATATTATTGTAATTATCTGTAACCCTATTGTCCCCAAAATTTGGATTTTTTGTTGCTGTTCCACTATCTCGGAGTCTTAGGTAACTGTGATTTTTGGTATTAATGACAAGGCAATGGGACCCACTTAGCACACAAACACCATAAGCATTGTTAGTAATGGGGAGGAATGGTGAATGTAATCCACCGCATTGGGCTTCTTACCCTCTAGCCTCTTTCCCTAGTGGCAAAGCTTATGGGGCATGCAATGCTTTATAAGTCGCCCTTATTTCACGATTATTACTGGTGTGGAATCAATTCAATTACAATCCAATCATGTATTTGTGTGAGTAATTGAAGGCTTCCACGATCAGTTTAATTAGACATTTAATTTGTGGTATTTTACTTGTGTGTTTTTAAGTCATCTCAAGATGACCTACATGAGTAGTCATTTACCTTAATGACATTTTTCCTTGTGTGTTTTTGGTAATAACCACAAAGCAAGTGGAGCCACTTAGCACACAAGCAGTGTGAGCATTTTAGTTAGGCTATCAACCATAACAAGAATTCTATTATTATTTTCAGAAATAGGCAGTCTGTCAGTAAGGTCCATGAAATCTCTTCCTATTTTTGATAGGAATGTGTTATGGTTGGAGCAATCCTAGATATTGTATTTATTCGCTTTTCATTCTTCAGCATATATCACATTCTATGACATACTTAATATCAGCTCTCATTTCATTTCAATAAAAGGAATGTCGCACATTGTAATAGGTTTTGGAGAACCCCACATGTCCAGAAGTTGGCGAATCATGATTTGCATTCAATACTTGCATCTTGACTTTAAAAGTTGGAGCCAAGTAGATATGCCCCTTGAACCATAATATGCCACTTTTGTTGTTTTCTATAAAAAGTCTTGCTGGAGCAAATATTTAAGACTCTCATTATCAGGTTTGATGAGAAATTGGCTACCTAGCAAATAGTTCCTCCACTTAAGCAAAGCACATAATGGCAAGCAATTCTTTGTCATGTGGATTGCGGTGTCTCCTTTGGCTTGGGTTCGTGACTTCCAATAGCTATTGGATGATTGTCATGCATAATTATTACTCCAGTCCCCGAGCTTGAAGCATCACATTCAATGATGAATGGAATGAAAACTTCTAGTATGGTGAACACTAGAGTTGATGACAATGCCTTTCTTAGTTTCTCAAGCTTTGCTATGGTTCCTTTGTCCATATGAACGATTTTTTGCTCAATAAAACTGTTAAGAGGCGCCACAATATGGGCATAATTCTTGATGAAGTGTCGATAATAACCAGCAAAACCAAGGAAGCCTCTTAACTTGGAAATGTTCTTTATTACTAGCCATTCCACTATGGGTTTGATATTTGCATGGTCTACTTTAACACTTTTTGCTGAAATAATGTGGTCCAAACAGGGTTGAGATTTGACGGTATGCCATAGTCATCAAAGGGAAATTTGAGGATGGCCAAACATTTGAACTGCTGGTCATTTTCATAATTTATAAATTTAAATCAGAATACGATTAGATCAGCTTTGTAGAGCAACATGAATTTCAAGTTTATTCACATATATATCAAATTATAATGCGTACTACTGAATGCACCTGAAAACAAGAGCTCTGTTATGTTTATAATATTAATGCTATGGATATGCGATATTAATGAATTGGACGGTTTCTAAAAATAAGAACAAGTAATCAGGAATGACTAATATTGTTGAAGGGCATCAAGAATGTGCAAAACTCACAAAAACACCTGGGATGGGCATCAAATCTCAGACATGGGGCCAAATTGTCAACTTATTTCTTGCCAAAACTACATTTGGACTTCACATATTAGTTGTTTTCTTCCAATTTTGAAAACACGTGGTGCACATGATGAATATGGTCCTTCCAAGCCTTGCTGTATATCAAGATATTGTCAAAAAATACAAGTTTCCTGAGATATGGTCAAATCCATAATGAAATGAAATTTTGAGGGTGCATTAATAAGTCTTTGCAAAGGACATAACTTTGAATTTGTAGTGATCTTCATGTGTGCGCAATGCTGTTTTGAGAACATCTTTTGGTTCCATGCAAATCATATAGTATCCCGATTGAAGGTCCGACTTAGTGAAATACTTCAAACCATGCAGCTCATCCAACATCTCATCGGTTAAAGGTATCAAAAATTTGTCCTAACTCAACAATTATCTTAATGTATCCCCTAAAATTAATATAGAGACGGTGGGATCCATGTTTCCAACTGACTAATATTACTGGCACTGATTATGGACTTTTACTTGGAACTTTAACACCTAAATCCAACAATCCATGCACCAAGTGCAATTTCTGTTTTGTGACTATGAGGGTAATGATAAGGCTTGATATTGATAGGAGCAGGTCCTCCTTGTATTTTCAAGACTACTTCATGCTTATCAATGATGTCATTCATTGCTTGTTTATTCTCATCTTCTTTCTCTGTAAAATCTTCAATCATGTAACATCTTGCTACGAAAGTTGGAGCACCTTTCTGAATCATATTCTTAGTTCTTTGAGATGATACTGGCTTAGTTAGTGGAGGTTACTATGCTGTGGTGCTTGTCTTGCTGCAACTTAATCCTATCTTGAGCCAAGTTGAGGTTTTCCTTTAGATGCTTCAATATTTGCTGCTTTTCCTCTAGAAAATCCTTAACAGCTGGCAACTAGCAAAGGCGAACCATAACTATAGAGGGCCTTAAATTGTGACATTCCAATGGATGTATGGTATGTTGCGTTATACCGATTTTAATAATATATATATATATATATATATATATATATATATATATATATATATATATATATATATATATATATATTATTAACAATCTCTATTTGCTATTTTCCTAATGGTGATAACTAGTTCTTGGGGTTAAGGCAGTGCCAACCATTTTTAAGCAATCCCTAGCGAAACTTGCTGATTGCTAACAATGTTCTTCGGAATAGCGACTTAAAATTTTACAAGGTCTTATCTGTGGCATCCACAAGAATAAAATGGGAATACTTTTCAATTGGTCAATTACAGTAAAGATAGGGTTTCCCCTCCCATCTTAGGCAAACTTATAATAAAAGCTTTCTTGATGGATTCCGATTTTTGTTAGGAATAGATATAGGTTGCAAGACCTTGGATCTTCACCTTCTTTGTTTTATAACTCTTGTCAGGTCTCCCATGAAGCAACAAATATTTTCATTTCTGCATTTAGGTCTCTGCAAAAGAATCTACTCCTTATATTGTATTAGGCCCTAAAGAACCCAATGTGACCAGTGCCTATTGAGGAACAACATTCACTTTACACCTTCTCCTTGAATTTAGAATTTGGTACAAGATATAAGATTGATTTGAGTCATTTGGTGAATTGTCCCATTAGCAGGGGAGGGGGGAAATGAGTTTCCGTCTTACAACTATTTTTTATCACCTCTCCGGGGAGAGGTCACTTCAAGTTTTCCAAGAGTTCACCAGCTCCGAAAGTACAGCATCAATTTTACTTGAACTCCTGGTTTTCCTCCTGAAATTTCTGCTGTTACTTTCTAACTGAAATTTCCAGCTGATGATGGCTGGAGCAATCTGCCCGAGGAGCTGAAGGGTCTGGCTCCTAAACTTTCCATTCGAAGCTATGATTCCCAGCCAAATTGATATGAAATGGAGTTTCTTTTCTAAGTTTTGCCCATTTTATTATTTTTTTTGTTTTCTATATTGTAACGGGTAACTCTTTGTTTCAAATGATTTTTGTGAATGCGTTGAGTTATTTACTATGACATCTTTTTGAAATCTCATTGTTTTTGTTGAACTTTTACAATTGTTCAATTACAACAAAGATAGATTTCTTTCCTCCCACCTTAGGAAAACATGTAGTAAAATCCTTCTGATGGATTCCCATTTTTGTTAGGAAGAGACTTAGATTGCAAGACTAAATTGGCTCAAAACTGGAAACCAACTATATGATCACTCTGGCCTTGTCTGCCATAGCCACATAAGTAAAAAAATAATGACTCTTTCAATCAATTGCCCAAGGCAACAATTTCTTTGCTCCCACTTGCTCACAAGGATTTGAATGTACCACAATTACCCATTCATTTGATTATACCACCAAACTGAGCAATTGCTTGCAATCACTCCTTCAAAACCATTAACTATGACATGGTGATAAAATCACAAGAAAGTAGTGTAATCAATGTCAATATGTTTAGTCATCATATGATCTGAGAAAATTCAGATATATCTTGTCATCTCAACTTTAGTGAACAACTACTTGCAAACTATAGCGAAGTATCAAGTGTAGGTCTGGCAGGGTGCTTCAAGTATGACCAGAAGGACTCTTAGACCGATCAATGGAGGTTGTAGCAATATTATGGTAAACATTGAGCGACTAAGAACGTGCAGATTTGGCTGGGCAATGTACATTGGAAAGTATATGCTTTGACAAGAATATGTGATGCAATTAATGCCATTTCTTATTACAACGTATTGCAAATTAATTTGAAGTAAACCTCAAAATGTTGGGAAAAATGATGAAAATTTAACTTCTGGATTCATAGCTTGACTTTTGGAATACATATCATTCATCTCGTCTTGTTGAGGCAGCCAATGAGACATGCAATTTGACACACTTTCTCTCACATTTCCAATCTCTCCATTTGGGACTGGAGATCATCTCATTTCAGGAAAGAACCTTTGACTAAGCTAGGAGAGACATTCTAATGATAATTAACATAAGAATATGCTTTCAAATTGATTCATGGCATGAAATTTGTTTACATGTCAAATCCCATTGATATACAACCTTGTTTGTCTATAGCTTGTACTTACCCTTTTCTTTTGGATTAACCATGAAGGCCAACATGTCATCAACCTCATTGGATCCTTCAATTTCTTGTGAGGTTGAATTTCTCAACTGCTATATTTTTTTTGTGGACAAGTTCAAGATGCAATTCCTGACATATTTCTTTTCCATGGTTATCCGTATTGTAATGGTTGAAGTGTGCCTTGACCTTCTCCGTATTAGCATTTGTCCTGTTTTGAGAAAGACAAGTATTATTGCTTTTATTAAAGTTTGTATTCCTAGTACTGCTTTTTTCTTTCACTCTCTTCCTTCTCCTTTTTAGTCTTTATTCTTGTTTGAGAAAGATTAGTATTATGGATTTTATTAAAGTTTGTATTGCTGGTATTGTTTTTTTCTGCTGTGTGGGCTTTAGAGGGGTTTGCTCTCTTCCTTCACTACTCCATTTATTGGCCTTTGTGCATGTATCATCTAGAGCTTGGATGCCAATAAACAACAGCTCCCTTTTGATATAGCTATTAAGCTGCAAAATATTTTAACTCCATGTCTTCAATATTCTTATATAAAGTATGCTCTATTTTGGTGAAAGAATTTCAACTGGAATCAACAATGGCAAGGCAGACATCTTTACACAACTTGGAAGGAATTCAAGGACGTGTTCCAAAATAACTCATACCTTGTCAAGTATAAATGGGATCTCACGATAGTTGGCATTTCTGGAGACATTGGCAAGGAAAATCTACGAAGGAATATATCCACGAACTCTGCAAGTTTGAAATTTTGTTAACTACAGTCTAAGAAGCTTAGGAAGAGATTTGAGAAAAATATTAAAGCGGTTCCTCTCATAGATTACATACTCATCGATTATTCATTGAATCAGCGAGTACTTGCGAGATTTTTTGTGGGCGAGTATTTTCTGCCTATACTTGAGAGTTTTTGCCCATGGGTTTTGGTGAGTTCTGTGCCTGAACTTGCAGTGAGCGCTTGGCAAGGTCTGGCACATAACTCGCCATACTTCGAATATTCAAACGAAAAGACCAAAAGAAGGCGGTTTGCTAGTAAAAATGCAGGAAAAAATGCGGTTTACAGGTCAAAACATGGGGCAGGGTTTACACGCGGAGAAAACGTGGAATCGTATTCGTTTTACTCCCCACATGGGCCACAATGCACACCCCTCACATTCTTATTCAAGTGAGCCTTAATTGATAGCGTTGTGAGCCTGAGTTATGACTGCTGTTTCAGCTTCAGGTTGACTGTTGGAGTCATCACAATCATAACTGCTGTTTCAACTTCAAGTATTTTGCCAAAGTTTCAACTTCAAGTAGCTCATTGTGTTTCAAATCCAGTCTGAGTTGTATAAAATATATGTTTTTAAAAATAAATTTAAATATATTTTTTAAGTTACCGATTATTTATTGAGTATTGCCAAGTATTTGCCGAGTCATTTTTTTTTGGTTTGCCGAGTACGAATATGCGAACTATGGTTCCTCTTATGGGAGTTTATTTCATACTGGTTCCTATGTCCTGATAGTTAGGCTAAGTTGCAAGAAACTCTGATAGGAGGGTAATTTCAGGCCTCAGAAATGGAAATGCGTTTGAAAAATTTTCCATTGTCTTTTACCTATTTAGAAACTAATGAAACCTCTGATGGTTTTGCAGCAAGCATTTACTCCACATGGGGAAACCTTCTGTCAGAACCTGGCTGACTATTGATTAAGAAGACAGATTGCTTACACCAAACATAAATATTGGTGTGTTGGGCTGTTCCCTAGATGTCTCCTATAACCTCTATTTATAATACTTATTTCTAACAAATCTACATAACAACTTATTTAACTTAGAAATACAATCATAAGTTATTTTATTTAAACGTATAAAAAACTTATCCAAACATGATAGCGTACAATCCAAATCTTAATATAACACCTAACTAACTAATTAATTACTTTGGATCAAAAGATTCCAGCATCCCCCCTTGTGCAAAGTTTTATATGTGACATACACCGAGCTATTTACTAAAATTTTTCAAACTTGATTTGATCCAAGGGCTTGGGGAAAATATCAGCAATTTGTTCTGTTGTGGGAGAATACTTAGGTTCTATCACTTTCTTTGATACGAACATTCTGAGATAGTGATATTTGATGTTCATAAGCTTGGTCCTTGTATGAAACATTGGGTTTTTTGAAATCTTGATAGCACTTTGACTATCCTTGCAAAGATCTGTTGGGGAAACTTGAGAAACCTCAAGTTCTTCTAGAATTTGTCGAAGGTAGACAATTTATTTGATGCATCCCATGCTGTAGTGTACTCCGTATCTGCTGAAGAATCCATTGTGTCATGCTTTTTGCAAGACTAGGCTACAGTTGTTGATCCAAGATGCGTCATATGCCCGGTTGTAGATATCTTGTCATCAACATTGTTCCTATAATCTGCATCTGAATATCCAACGAGTTTGAAGTTATTTCTTAGATTTTCTACACCAAAACTCTTAGTGGCTTGCAAATACCTCAAAATTTTCCTTGCAGCTAACCAATGAATTTTATGAAGTTCTTGCATAAACCTTGAAAGTGCACGTACTGCAAAAAAAAAATGGTGTATTTGTCATCAAGTAAATCAAACTTTCAATCAATTGTCTATATCTAGTGGCATCTACCAATGGTTCTTTAATATCCTTTAAAAGCTTCAAATTAGTTTCCATAGGCGTTAATGAAGGTTTACATTCACTCATGGAATTTCTTTAACAATTAGGTGATATACTTGGTTTGTGAGATGAAAATTCTATTTGCTTCTTGTTTTACCTCAATGCCTAAGTAATAAGGTAAAGGACCAATGTCGGTCATTTCAAAACCTTCTTTCAACTCCTGTTTAACTTCTTTGTTATGTTTTTCATCACCCTATGTTAAAAGAAGTTCATCAACATACAAAACAATAATATATTTTTTTTCCTTGCACCCCATATGTACTTAGAATCTGCTGAAGAAGTTTGTAATATGTCCCACTTTTTGCAACATCAGGCTACATATGTTGATCCATGATGCAACATATACCCTACTGTATATATCTTGTCATCAACATTGTTCACATAATTTGCATTTGAATATCAAACAAATTTGAAGTTGTTATTTCTTCGATTTTCTAGACCAAATTTTTTAGTGCCTTGCAAATACCTCAAAATTTTATTTGCAGCTAACCAAAGACTTTCATGAGGTCCTTGCATAAACCTTAAAAGTACACATATTGCAAAAAATAAATCTGGTCTAGTTGTCATCAAGTAAATCAAACTTCCAATCAATTGTTTATATTTGGTGGCATCTACCGATGGCTCCTTAGCATCCCTTGAAAGCTTCAAATTAGTTTCTATAGGTGTTAATGATGGCTTACATTCATTCATATGGAATTTATTCAACAATTCAGTGATATACTTGGTTTGTGAGATGAAAATCCTATTTGCTTCTTGTTTGACATCAATGCCTAAGTAAGAATGTAAAGGACCAAGATCAGTCATTTCAAAACCTTCTTTCAACTCCTGTTTAACTTCTTTGTTATGTTTTTCATCATTGTTTCTTAAAAGAAGATCAACAACATACAAATTAATAATGATAGTTTTGTTTCCTCGCATCCTAAAATATAAAGTATCATCAGAATCACTAGGTGCAAAACCAATTTGATGAAGAAAATCATTGAATTTTGCATGGAATAAAATCATTAAAATTTACATACCATGCTCGGGATGCTTGTTTCAAACCATACAAAGCCTTCACTAAATGACAAACTTTGTGTTCTTTACCATTAACTTCAAACCTGGAGGTTTTTGCATCTAGACTTCTACTATCAAGTCACCATTGAAGAAAACACTTTTTAAATCCATTTGATGTAGTGTCCACCCTTTTTGTCCACTAAGAGCAATCAACATTCTAACAATATTTCATCTAGCAATGGTAACAAAAGTTACTTCACAATCTATACCTTCTTTTTCAGCGTATCCTTTGGTGACTAATTGTGCTATATATTTATCCAAGGAACCATCTGTGTTATGCTTGATCTTGTAAACTCATTTACAACCAATGGGATTTACACTAGGTGGACAATCAACCAAAGTCCATGTGCGATTTTTTATAATTGCATCATACTCTGCTTGAATTACATCTCTGCATTCTCTATGTTGTTTGGGTACGGGTACGGGTATGTCTCGGGTATGCGGGTACGCCATTTTTCAAAAAACTTGATTTGGATACGTCGTGGGTACATCTCTCTCTCTCTATATATAATGCATATTACTTATTTTTTTAGTAAAACACTTGAAACTATATAGTATGAGAATATTTGTCTATAAAAGATAAAACAATTAAAAATATATAATATTAATTCATTCATTACTTCAAAGACAAAATGTACATTCAAATCTAGAATAAATCATCTAGATTACCCTCAAAATCATGAATGCCACTCCCATTATTTTTCAACTTTATCATTTACTGACGCTTTCTCTCGCAGGGGCTCACCGGTTCATTGAATCTCCTAGAGTGTATGCCTTAAGGGGTGCATAGGGAATGGGGTGGGATCGGCTTGGGGCACTTTGCGAGAGATGTTCTCATACTATTCTATCATACCTACATCCCTTCATGCAACCATCGTACCTCCTATGATGTCTCCTTCAAATCTTGAAACCTTGAAATATGGCTAAGTCTGAAACCCTGGAATCTGACTAAGTCTGAAATATGATAGGATCCTCCAAAACCTAGATTTGCATTATAGCTCTTAGAGGTCCGAAACCACTCTCAAACATCTTGAAAGTATATAAATAAAATATAAATTAAACTATAAGAATTATACTTAAATGTTTATTTTATTTATATACTGTTTGGTTCGGGTTGGGTTTACATTTTTAAATTTTTTTTGTTGACTTCTAGTCTTTTTTGCTGGAAACCCTTGGGCTTGCCCAGAAACACTCTGGAAATGCTCGGGTACCTCCTGAAAATGTTCGGAAAGGGCTTAGAAACGTCACAAACGTTTCCGGTACCTTTCCGAAAGCCTTCGGGACATCTCTGGTAGGTACTCGAGGCGGGAATCGTGGGGGGGGATTCCTGCATCACAGTGGACCATTCTTTTATGTCTGCAGCATCAACAAAACAAGTAGGTTCATTAGCAACATCAACTGTAAGATCATATTTCATTTTTTTTTCAAGTCTTCCTAGGCCCTTATACGTTTACATCATTAGGCCTTCTCTCATCAAGTGTTAATCTTACAATTAACTTAGATATATCACTATCGCTTCTAGGTTACTTGACAACCAACTGATAAACTTTAGTGTGAGAATCATTGACTGCTTGGAAGATATTGCCTTAGAAAATATAATCTAATGTCTAATCGAAATGAGTGATTTCTTTTCTTAAAGGATTTGAACCTTTACAAGAATCCCTTTCTGTGACACTCCACTTCTTTTCTTTCTGTCATTGTATAACATAACATATTTTAAATATGGAGCCAGAGGTTTGTAAAAGAAAGTATATTTTCATTAGGAAATTACATTTTCAAACATTTGACCTCAGTGATTGTTTTTGCTTGTATATCTTAGCCACTCATTGAATTATAATATTTTTTTTTGGAATAGTAGTTATTCAAGCTCGAGAGGGGACATGCATCTCAAAAATAAGCTTGAAATGGTTAGTTGATGACATTGTTTGGATAACTTTCTAGGAAAAGGTTAAGTTTTGAATCATTCTCTCAAAGTATCCTTGTAATTTAACTATAAGAATCCTAAGTACAAATTTTATTATGGTTATACTTATGGATATTATCCCTAGATAAAAATTAATACTTTGGTATCTTTCCTCAATAAAGTAGGGTCAACCCTACTACTAGAAACTAATTCTAGTGACTTATAAATTAGGTTTAACCAGTCCACTATAAATAACATGGAGCTAATAGCAATACACAAACTAGTAAAACAATATTTGTTTTACTATTTAAAATTTAGTTTAGTGAGATGGTTTTCTTTCTCATTTTAATGCTAGTCATACAATTTTTGCGAAGTATTTCTTTTGATCTTATGTTAACTTGTTTCTATAACAGGTATATCTGAGACTAACAAAAACAACTCAAGTAGTTTCTCAAGTGGTAAATATGGGACTGAATGAGGAGATAGTACATGGTATGCAAATAGGAGCAGTATTTAAGGATTATGTAAGTTTTTAGGCAAACATTATATTGTCTTTGGTTTTGTAGTGCTTGCCCACTTGTAATTTTTTCTTATCATTACATGGCTCGTCTTAATATGTATATGATGGAATCTAAAAACGCCTATTGGAAACTACTAATAATTTACCTTTTTAGTAGATAAAATTGGTATGTATTAATTTTATTTCTATTTGTTACATAAAATAGCCATTTTGAGATTGTCCTTAATGTCGTTTATCCTAAGTTTTCTGATTTTGAACTTCTTTTATTGATGTTGTTGTTTGTTTCCTCGTGGTTTTATTTGCAAATTTAATTTCCTTCATTAGGACATTGCAAATGGAATGCTTTATTGTGCATTCTTGAAATTCCACATCATGTGTCTATGTTTCTAAACAAGCAATTTAACTTCATTTCCAAAACTAGCATTTTTTAATCTTCTTGCTTGTGGATCTCTATATATATTGGATTGTGATTAGATTTCATTTTTACTAGAGAATCTCCTTTAGCTTGGATATAAAGTCCTGGGAGCAAATGATATAATTTATTACACCTTGCCCATTGTTAGTTTTACATTTATATTTTCCTGATTGTTTCCATGTGTTCATACCATTGCATATAATCAGACCATATTTGTGGAATGTCCTCAACATATCTTTATCATAGTGTGTGACAATTATTAAATATATTAACTAACATGTGATTTAGTTCGTTAACTAATGGTTAGTCATCATCTACCCCAACTTTATGTGACTATATTTTGCACAATAAAAGGAGGATGGACACGTACTTCAATGTGTGACTTCTAGGATTCACTTCATTCTTTCAACATTCATACTTGCTAACATTGGTATCAGAGGCAATCGTTCGGGGAAGCCCTAGTTGGTTATGAACGTAGAAAATTGTTTGAGGAAACCTTGGGAAGAAGGTTATGAATTGCGCAACTACGAATTGAAAAGGTCAAAGTTGAGGCGTTTGAAGCGACAGAAGAATAGATCGCCCAAGAAAGAACCATGACGTGTTACAGGTAGTTTGTAAGGGTCGTGACAATTTTTTTGCCAAAGAACAATCCCGAAAAATACCAAGCGCATAAGAAGGGTTGTGATAAACCATCACGACAAAAAGATGCAAAAAGTAAAATCGTGTATGGTACGACACAATAAGAACAAACAAAGACATAGAATCGAATCCCTAAGAACAAAATAACAGAACATGAAGAAAAACATGAACAAAACATGAATGATAGAGGAAGAGAATCAAAGCTATGTAGAAAAACGTGAACAAAACACGAGTAGATTGCTTTGAGTTTCTCATGTAGAATGTGAGCAAAATGTTGTGAATTTCACTTGACTTTCCATACGGAAAAAGGCAAAGGATGTGCCATCAATTGCTGCGATTTTATTGTAGACATGTTAGGGCACAACATGAAACTTGTAGACATGTTAGGGCAGTGTGCACAGCCACAACCTTTGTGATTTGTAATATTCAAGTGCAAGTTTGAAGCTGAACTTTGAAGTTTGTAATATTATATTGTAGCTTGACACTTCATAGTGAGAACAGAGAATCGATTGACTGTTGACACTTTAAGTTCACAGTGAGAATCGATTGAAATTTGGCCTATTATATTGTAGTTTGTGACTCTGTTGGACTATGCACACTGCATAGTGATAGGGCAGTTGGCAAGCTACAATATTACCATAATACTATTGCTGTTTGGCAAGCTACAATATATAGCTGAAGCTTGAAAGTTGAGATTGAGAACAAGTGAGAGCCTAGCAGCGTGCAATACACACGTACATACGTACATCAGAGTTAGATTCCAGGTATTTTGTAGAAAAAATTTCATATTCTTTCTAATTTTTAATATAAAGTTTAAAATTTGAAATTTTCTATTAAGAATCATGATCATTGAAATTTTATTTCTAGATTCCATCTATATTTAAATTTTAAATGCAGTTATATTTAAATTTTAAATTCTAAAAGACTAAAAAATTTATATTTTTTATATAGGGTTTCGGTTTGTTGTTTGAAAATGGCATCGGGATCGACATCTGGTTCCGCAGGTCCTATTTGCAACAAGCCCACATTTGATGACCCTGGATGGAAGCATTGTGAACGGGCGGAGGGCAACTATGTAATATGCAACTATTGCGGGATGAAGATGAGTGGAGGTGTTTCTCACCTGAAAAACCACATTGCACGGTTGGCAAGGAATGATGTAGTAGTGTGCAATCAAGCACCACCTGAAGTTCAAAGAGAGTTGTCTGCTTACATTGCAGTGAATGCGGAAAAAATAGCAGAAACGAAGAGGAAAGTTGATGCCCTTGCACTCTTTATGACTAGGACAACGAGAAACGATAATGACATTGAGGGCCATTCTATTGCCCTAACTCCACCATATCACAGTCAAGGACGAGGATCATCCATTAGTGATAGTTCGGCTACTATTTTTGTTCCTAGAAGTAGCCTTGGGTCACAATCTTCGTTGGAAGGTATTGCTTGGAACAAAGAATTGCAAAATGAAACGAGGACAGCTGCAGCAAATTTTTGGTACTACAACATTCCTTTCAATGTGGCAAAAAGTCCATATTGAGAGAATTTGGTCACTGCATTGTCCGTTGCCAGAAAGGGGTTCAAAGCTCCTACTCTTCATGACTTGAGTGGCTTGTTGTTGGAGGATTTTGTGAGACACACAAGCCCTTGTAGAAGACCAAAAAAAAATGGCAGAAAAAGGGGTGCATCATTTTATCTGATGGGTGGACAGATGGAAAAAACCATACATTGATTAATTTTTTAGTGGCTTCAAGTGGGAAGTTGGTATTCTTGAAGTCAATTGATGCCTCTCATCAAGTAAAAACAACAAACACTCTATGTGACATGTTGGATGAGTTGGTGATGTAAGTACGTGTGGAGAATGTTGTTCAAGTTGTGATGGACAATGCGGCCGCATATGTAGCAGCAAACAGACTTCTTGAGGAGAGGCACCCTACTCTTTTTTGGACTCCTTATATGGTCAATTGCATTGATATTTTGCTTGAGGACATAGGAAAGATCTCATGGGTGAAGAGTGTGGTTGATGAGGGTAGAAGTATCACCAAGTTCATCTACAATCACACTTAGGTGCTACAGTTGATGAGAGAGCACACCAATGGAAAGGATCTTGTGCGATGTCACACGATTCGCCACAAATTTTTTCACATTGCAGAGCATTGCAAGCTTACTAGCATACCTTAAGTAGATGGTGGTGAGTGATTAGCGGGTGGGGTCTCCCTATGCTAATAAGGACGAAGGGGTAAAGCTTGTGAAGACCATTTTTGATGAGGTCTTTCTGAAGCGCATGGAGGAAATCATTAAGGTAACCTTAAAGGCTTAAATTGAATTATTATTTTTATTTATCATTTATTTGTTATAATTTTTTTCTTAATTTTCATTTAAAATTTGTGTATTATTTTGTTATAGGTGTCAGAGCCTTTGGTTCGAGTTCTCTGGTTGGTGGATGGGGAGAGAAACCGAATGGGTTATTTGCTGTGTTGCAGGAAACGGCCCCCCCACAACTCCTGCCTGGGCACGCCTCTGGTACGGGGATGCCTTGGGCACGTCTAGAGACGTCTGGAATAGTGCCGAAAATGTCTGACATTGTTTCGGATGTCTTCGGGTGTGCTCTGGATGTCTCCGGGCATGCCTGGGACGTTTCCGATTGGGTTGTGGTGACTTGAAGGCTAAAAAAAAATACTCAAAACACTTGAAAAAAAAACCCTAAATCTCTACAAACTCTTTATACACCAAAGTCCGAATAGTATGTAAATAAAATAAACATTTAAGTATAAGTTTACATTTAGATAGGGACATCTAGTTTCATATACTTTAAGTTATATTTTATTTATTTACTTTCAAGATATTTGAGAGTGGTTTCGGACCTCTAGGAGCTATAATGCAAATTCTAGGTTTTGGAGGATCCTATCATATTTCAGACTTAGTTAGATTCTAGGGTTTCAGACTTGGCTATATTTCAGGGTTTCAAGATTTCAAGGAGACATCATAGGAGGTATGAAGACTGCATGAAGGGATGTAAGTATGATAGAATAGTATGAGAACATCTCTCACAAAGTGCCCCAAGCTGATCCCACCCCATTCCCTATGCACCCCTTAAGGCATACACTCTAGGAGATTCAATGAACCGATGAACCCCTACGAGAGAAAGCATCAGTAAATGATAAAGTTGAAAAATAATGGGAGTGGCATTCATGATTTTGAGGGCAATCGAGATGATTTATTCTAGATTTGAATGTACATTTTGTCTTTAAAGTAATGAATGAATGAATATTATATATTTTTAAGTGTGTTATCTTTTTATAGACAAATATTTTCATACTATGTAGTTTCAAGTGTTTTACTAAAAAAATGAGTAATACACACAGACACACACACAGACGTACCCACAATGTATCCAAATCAAGGTTTTTGAAAAATGGCATACTTGCATATCCAAGATGTCCTTGTACTCGAACCCATCCCCGTATCCAAACGACATAGGTTATTTGTATGAGGCCATGGACGTGGCCAAGGAGGCCATAGCCAAATATTATGAGCATAATCAAATAAAATATGAACCCATATGGCGCATAATTGATCGTAGATGGAACAAGACACTCAATCAACATATTCATGCAACAACCTACTATTTGAATCCTAAGTTTTTCTATTCCGATTCATTTAAGGCATATGGAGAGGTTAGGGATGGCCTCAATACATGCATAGATAGGATGATTCTTAATGATGAGACTAGAAATGCAATTATTGATGAGCTATAGATTTACAAGAATGCAACGGGGAGACTCTTTTCTTTGGCTCTATGCATTAAAAGAAGAAAAAATACCTCTCAACCAAGTAAACTATAAAAACAAATTGAGTCATTTGTTTATTCTTTCTAGTAGACTTCTTTCATTTATTCCATCCTAGTTGACTATTTTTCTTTTGCAGATGTGTGGTGGGAAGATTATAGTGGAGGTGTTCCAAATCTTCAAAAGCTAGCCATCCACATTTTGTGTTAACCGTATAGCTTTTCTGGGTGTGAACGTAATTGGAGCATGTTTGAAGTTGTTCACACAAAGAAGCGCAACAGGTTGATGACACAATGCCTCAATGACCATGTCTTTGTGCGATACAATCTTCATCTTCGTGTGAGACAAGTGGAGGGGCAAGATAACTATGATGCTATTGACTTGGATGAGATCGATCCATATGGTAACTAGATCGTTGATGATGCAGAGTCAGAGTCCATGTTTACAACGAAGGAGATTGCAGTTTTAGGGAGGGAGGCAAAAGAAACAATAACATCTGGGGTAGCAAAGATATCAAGAGGTGTTGGTGAGGATCTAGATGATACATTTGGCTTTGCTGATGATGGCGGCATTGGAGGGGAAGAGTTTTTACCTTCCACTTCCGTTAGGCAGCCACATCAAACTTATTCAAGGTGCTAGAGATGAAAGATAATGTATATTTGATATTTCATGACTCTATGAGCATTGCAGTTTGTAGTTTGTAGTTTGTAGTTTGTACTTTGCAACTTTGTAGTATTGTTACTATTGTACTCTTTTTTGATTTCACATTGATAGAAAATATACTTATGGGCCTATGGCATTCTCTACATTCATTTTTCATGTCATTTAACAATGTTTTACATTTAATTTAAGTTTATTTTATGAATTTATATGTTTTTTAAACTAGCGATAATTCTCGAGGAATTTCTGAGATCCGGTTCAAATTTTGCCCTCCCGAGAAATTGTTGAGAACGAGATTTCGAACTATGGTTTGGACAGCCCTTTTGTGCATAGGTATGCTAATTTTGAGCATCAAATCGACAAATTTTATTTAGAAGTTGTAGGGATGCTGAATTGAAGTGTACATCTATCCCGTGTTGTGTGTTTGAGGTGAGTATTGCTAAAACACAGTTGCATATTGATTATTGATGAAGATAATCCCAGGTTACACCACCATTGATGAACTTATTCAACACACATGATGAAATAAGTTTTTTTGAAATGCGTAATGGACATGTATGGTGGCAATGGATTTGAATAGAGTGGTTTCTTAATAATGGGTATTACCTATGATTCTGATTCTGAATTGAGTTCATTATGCCCTTATTGGGATTTCTAAGATCCTAAAAATTATGGGGATCAATATGAATAACCAGAATTACTCTTTTTCACCTATGGAAAATTCAAGTAATCATAGAGAGAAGACGAATGGAGATGCAAAGGATGATAGTGATCGAGAGTATGTATGATTGAAATGGACTGTAGAGAATTAATCGATGAGTTGTGGTGATATATTGATTCCTTGCTATGTCAATTAGGAGTTATGTTGGTGCTAGAGGCTCTAAAGTTTTGCTCACACCTGAGGTGATTGTATCTTTGGATAGATATTTACCAAATATATGAAAAATCAAGGGGAATTGTCTTGAAAATAGGGTGTTTCGCATGCAAATAGCAGAATTTTCACACATGGATCATGGCACAAGAGTGTGTGCTACATGGTAGTTTGCAGGGAGTTTGAGCGGTTAAGATCTGGTCCGATAGCTCGTGTTTATTTTCATACGATTGGGATAGGCGAAATGGCTGCGATTTGGTTGGATCGAAATATTTGAGTACACTCACAGGTTGGATGAGGCACAAGTCACTAGTGGTCTTTAGAGTTCTCTTGCATTCCGCTAGGGAATGCCGTCCTACAGTTGGAGCCAGTTGTTGTAGTGAAATTTGGCAATCCAAATTTCGCTACTCCATTTTTATCATATTTTCATCATTTTGCATATTGTCTTGTTTTCCGTAATATTTCACACGACCTCATAGCCCAATGGATAAGGCAACTTTTTCGACTAGCCCACATGGATTAATTTGTAGGTTTGATGTTGTGGGCTCAACGGGAAATTAATTGACTTAATTATGTTATTAAGTATTTAATAATTAATTAATGTTTATAAAAGTCATTAAATGACTATAATTTTTTGGTCACTTGATAGTCATTAAATGGCTATACATTTTTGGTCATTTGATAGATTAATTAATATTGTTGTACAATGCAAATTGAAAAGTCCATTTAATATTGTAAATTTGCCTAAATAAAAAGAAAATCAAAAGAGAGGCAAATGAATGGATTTTCATTTTCCTTGATGGAGGATATATTGTACAAAAAGGAAAAAATCCGGATTGGTAGAGGTTCTTTCTTGGAAGCTCTTGAAGAGAGCTAGTTGCAACTTGGTGTGGAGCTATGTAATTTTTAGATTGCAACAATGAAATACAAACAAGTGGATGAGATTGTTCTTGGGTTTCGTAGAACTTAATATTTTTTGTTTATGAATTCTGAGTTTCTATTTGTAGATGAAGACTCCATCAAAATTTTGCATCTACTTGATTATGTGTAACCTGTGGTGTTTCCAAACTTTGTGTTGAAAACTCCATGTATGAGTTTTTTTGATGTCCACGAGTTTTTGTGTTTGATCTCAAAGAAACTTTGTACCAAGGTTGTGTAATCTGGTTTATGAGGAGACTTTGTGCTTCCAGGGATCCCCTTTTGTTCCCAAAACCCTTGTTGCTCCTATGTTCATTTTTTGTGAAAGGAAGGATTTCATTTCTGTTATTTACTCTCGAGTTATCCTAGTGGTTCTCTGATTTTATCCCGTTGTGGGTTTCTCCTCTTTTCCCCTTTTATTTTTTGTTTGTTTCCTTTTGTATTTTTCGGTAAAAAGTACACAAAAACTCCAAAATATTCATATCGTACGAGGGAACTTCCTCTCTCAAACGCAGAGGAGAATCACCATCTCATGGTGATCTCTCCAACTGTTGGTGAGTTTTCTTCGCCTCCTATTGGGTAAGTCACAAAACCAAGGCGACCAAAGTTTACGCCACCAAGTCCTCAAGTATTGTAGTAGCTTACGACCATCTATTTAGTCTAGATTGACGCTGGTTAAAGTTAAGACAATGGGCGAGGCTTATCGCTATGTGGCAACTATTGAGGAGTTCAAGCAGAAAGTGAAGAAGGAAACAACCTCTGTGCCATATAATACACCTGCTTTGGATAAGTCCAAACCATCTAAGCCAGGTAAATGGTGAGATAAACACAAATGAAATAGCCACTCCAACGTAGAGTGCCATGCACAAAAGACTTTGCTTACGTGGACAAAAACAAAGGATGATGGAGTCAAGCCCTTAGACAAAATCATTGATGCTATCCCAACGTTCTAGTCAACACCACACAAACAATCCCCATAGTGTCGGACGTTGAACCAAAATGACTATTTCATTCACAGATGTGGGTGCAAGGGTAGCTACTGGATTTTTTGATTGATGGCGGTAGCATGAAGAACCTCGTTTCTGTAGCAACTATTAAGTCACTGAATGTGCCAACTATGCCTCATCGACAAGCTTACAATTGGGATTGTTCAATTCTCGCAAAAACCAAGGTATTTGCGTCACTCTTCAATTTTGCTCTTCATAGCTATTCATCCATTCAAGGAAGAATTAGTTTGTGATGTAGCCCCTATTGATGTCTGTGATGTACTCCTTGGACATCCATACATGCATAGTCACAAGTGTATGTACAATGCCAATCCTTGTAGCGTATTTGTATCAGTAGGCAGTAAGAGATACTAGATGCCTAATGCGATTCCATGCTCAATACATGTGTAAACTCTGAAGAAGATTGTGCCATATAGCTATGCACACTCTGCTTTTTGTACTTCACCTCCGACTAACGCACGTCCTCAAGTGGTAAAGACAAATAAGATTCTAGAAACCATGTTCACACAAAATTGTTTTATGCATTATACAAGGTTGTCAGAACGGGCCAACTCCCACAACAAGCCAAATGGTTCACCAAGCAATAGCTAAAGGCCAAGGTTCCACACCTGCTTCCTAGACTTAATGCAATTGAGACTATTTCTTTACAAGGAGGGGCACCTGATCCAAGTGGATTAACCAATAGTGGCTCCAACATTAACGCTCAGTCGATTCTCATGGCATGTGGTAATTGTGGAGATGCTTCTATGGTCTGCGCTTATTTAGGTGGATCCACACCACTAGATTCGACTGTAGATCACCGTTGTTGCCCAACTAGCTCTGCGCTATTGGCAACAAACTCTTTGCAAGGATTAGCACCTACGTGCTAGTTCTCTCAACCTAGTTCCACCCCTACGTTACCACACGACTCTTGTAGCGTTAGTACTATAGCTCGTAGCTCACTAGTAATGGTTGTTGGCGATGTCACTGCGTAACCGTCAAAGATGATGAGTCTTACATGGAAACGATTCAACTTGCATAACTGCTCTCAGACCTCTTGACAGGTAATTTTATATATACATCTGTAACATTAGATAGATAAGATAGTTAGCAACAATTAGGCTAGAAGCTAACAACTATTCATATTTCACAAGAGTATGCCATGTACAGGGTAAACAAATAAATAAAATACATTTACTATTTCAGTTCTACATCTCTCTCTCTCTCTCTCTCTCTCTCTCTCTCTCTCTCTTTTGCGCTATCTCTCACACAAAGCTTTTGCACACACACACAACTTCATCTAGATACTTATTTGGAGAATTGTCCACTAGTTCACCACCTGGGCACCAAATCAAATCCAGTGAATACGCTGAATAGAAGAAACAATGCCTTGTGAATGTTTACCATTACCTCCGGCAAGGTGACCCATGGAACGAAGTATGCGGGAACCAACGGCAGTTGTATGGTTCTCAAAAGAGCCAAGCACGTATGCAAGTGGATATGAAGTGGGGTGTGCAACAATAGAAGCATTAGATACACTAAATGACTCGGAATCTGATAGGTCACAGTCTAAAAGTGCATCAAGTGGATGCATGCCAATTTCAAGGATAGGAAGTGAATCACATGATGGACTAGGCTCGAAGGAATGTATTTCCAATGTATCAATCTGATGCTGTAGACTATCAACTTTGTTCTGCAATGAAATTATGAGCTTGGCTTGTCCTTCTATTAGCTCTCTTCTCTTTCTAATTGGCCCAAATCTTAGCTTCCTCTATCTGGGTTTTTGTGTTGTTTTATTTCATTTCCATTCTTGCCATTTTAGATTGTATTTCTTTTATTTATGCTTATGCTTGTTGATTTGCACTTGTTTCCAAATCTGCACATACAATTGTTGGTGTAAGTTTTTGCTGACTTGTTACTCGTTCTTTGAGTGCTTTCTTGTCTTCCTCCAGCTTTTACTTGGCCTTTAAATGTAAGCTTGAGATCCTTCAAGTGCTGCCTCTTTTTGTGATTTATTAAGTCTTGAGGATACAACTCTGGTGAGCTCACACTGGGAGTTGATGCAGAGCTTTAGCTTTTCTCATTAAAGTGAGATTATTTTAAGAAATCTATACCATTTATCGGTTATGCCTCGTTACCCACTTCCATGGTCTTTTGATTTAATTATAGGCACACTCCCATGTTGTGTCCATGTTCCTAGTTTTCCATGTACCTTAGTTTATTGACATGAATATTGCTCTAGTTGATTGCCATGTTTTGTTTTCAGCAAAATCATTGCAAGTGTTTTGTTCTGTGTGTTTATTTTTTGGGTTTCTCTTTCTATTTCCTCAGTCTCATGTTTCTGTTACTATTTCCTCTAAAGCTTAAGGGCTGATTGGAAAAGCTTCCGCGTATGATGCATCCACATGTGCCAAAGTGTATTTACAGAATTTGGCGGCTTGTTTACCAAAGGAAGTGGAGCGTGTTTCATTGCTTGTTCATGCATTATGTGGTACTGCTGCGTGATGGTGGGCAACACATAAACCACACCTTCTGGGTTGGTCCGCGTGCAAAGAAGCTCTTTGTACCAGATTTGAAAGAAGCAACATTAAGAAGGGAATGCTGTTGTATTAAGGGGATATAGATCCCATAGAACACTTGGTGGCTTGTGAAAAAGTTTGGACCATGAGTAAGTTCTTAGTTCCAGTTTGGCTTTGGGTGCATGTGTTGTTTTCCATTTGAAGTCATGGGCACGCGTTTGGTATGTTATCAGTGAAACCCGGAGAGAAACGTTACTCGGAGATCATGAAGGAGGACTTCATTAACACTTTCATGTTTTAGTTTGAGGAGGTTATTCTGAATGAGCCATTACGAGTTATGCAAGAGGCAGTTTTTCAAAATGATGCCTAAAAGAAAGATAGGGTTGGCAAAATGATCAATGAAAAGGGATACACAATTGGTCAATTGTTTAAAGAACATTCAGAGTTGTCCCGTGATTTGGATAATGAGTTTGGAAGTAGGAGCTGCATGTAAGAAATGGGAAATGCGCAGATGGAAAAACTGATTAGAGTGAGAGACCTATGTATGGTAGGTGAATAAAAAATGTTTGAAGAGGATGCAAACCATTTGAATGTGAAGATGACCATTGATTAAAAGAAAGTGAAGAATGCACAAAGCATAGAGAAAAATGCTATCATCAACCTCTACATTCAAAGGGAGTAAATATTGGACCTGAAGCAGAACCAAGCATAGCTACTATTGGTGATTATTGGACCTATGTGGAATTGTTGTGCATCGTTAAGTTATTTTAGGAGTTCATGGACCTTTTCCCAAGAAACTACATTGAGATGAAAGGAGTACATGAGTCCTTCGGGAAGATGGCAATCAAACTACACGAAGGTGCACAACCAATAAATAAGAGACCATATAGAATGGATCTGAATCTCCACAGAAAAGCTAGAGGAGATTGATAAGATGTTTAATAGCTGGAGCGGTTTATCCAGTAGAAGTATTTTAAATGGGTGAGTCCAATGGCGATCATCATAAAAAAGGATGTGAAGAATAAGGGTATGCATAGATTACCACATGTTGAATGATGCGTGCATTCAGGATCCTTTTCCTACATTTTTCACAAAAGAAGTATTGGAAGGGGTGGTTGGAAGTGAGATTTATACGTTTACGGCTGGATTTTTGGGATATCACCAACTACAGATTGTGGATAAAGATGCGGCAAAGATGACTTTTGCTACGGAGGGGATTGTTTGCCTACAATGTGAAGCCATTTGGATTGAAGAATGTGCCAACAGTGGTCTCGCATATTGTGGTAGAAACATTTAGGGATTTTATTCCCAAGTTTCTCTAGGTATACCTTGATGATTGGACGATTTACGAAGTTGTGAGGGATCATTATGCAAATTTGCGCTTGATGTTTGAACGATGTAGACAACTTCAAATATCATTGAATCTGCAGAAATGTATGTTTGTGGCACCGTTCAACACTTTACTTGGACATGTTATCTGTAAGGAAGCATGTTAGTGGATCCAGCCAAAATTGTTGTGATCTTATAGTTGGAGGATCCATACACATATAAAAGATGAGCGTGCCTTTCTAGGACATTGCGGATATTATTGCAATTTTATTTAGAAATATGCACAAATTTATTGGGCTGTTAGCAGAACTTTTAAGGATGGTCTATTTATATGGATGAATACTTAGCAAGTGTTGTTTGACACTTCAATGGAGAAATTGGCCAGCATGCCTAAATTACAAAACACCATTTATGTGCATGTTGATGCATATGTAACAGCTGTTGGGAAAATACTTATGCAACAAGGGGAAGGAAACGTGGATCATCCCGTCTATTTTTCAAGTAGGACGTTGTTGAAGGCTGAACAAAATTATACTACTATGGAGTGAGAAGTGCTATTAATGGTATAGTGCTGTAGAAGTTTAGGTATTACCTTCTCGCTACTTTCTTTATTTTCTTCATTGACCATCAGGCATTGAAGTATCTGGTTAACAAACTTGTGTTACATGTTCTCATTTGTCAGTGGATAAAGTTGTTTCAGGAATTTAAGTTTTTTGGTTGTGTAAAACCAGGAAGTCTGAATGCAGTACTGAACCATTTGTTATGCATCACAACAGGTGAGCTTGCGCATTCAGTTGAAGATTAGATACTTGATGCAAAAATCTACTGGGTGCAAAGGGTTCAAAAAGAAATGATGGATAAAGCAACATTTCTAGCATCGGGTTTAGCTCCAAGTAATTGGACTGTCTAGTAGAAAAAACAGCTTGCAGTCAAGGCTGCACCATATCAGTTAATTGGAGGAGAAATATATAAAATGGGAAGAACTGAAGAAATGCAGAGACGTGTGATGGAACATGAATGTGTAGACGTGTTGCACATCATAAAGGGATTAGAGGTGGACGCTATGTAGGAGAGGAAATAACACACAATATATTGTTGGCAGGTTCTTGGTGGCCAAAATTATACATAGACACCCAGGAATATGCACAATAATGTGATAATTGTCAAATGGTTGGAAAACCAGACAGGCGGGATGAAATGCCATTAATTCCACTAGTTGTGAAGGAACCATTTGATAAATGGGCAGTGGATTTTGTGGGTCCAATTAACCCTCCTATGTGACGTAATGGTGCACGTTACATCATAACGACTACTGATTATCTTACATGGTGGGCTGAGGCTGCCCCAAACAAATATTGTACAAGTATTGCATGTAGATTTATGTGGGAGAATATGATTACAAGATATGGGTGCCTTTTAAGATTGAAAAGTAACAAAGGGACCCATTTTCTAGTGGAGACGGTGCATGTGCTTTTACAGGATTTTATGATTGCCATCATAAGACAACACCATGCCATCCACAAGAAGATTGTATGGTGGAGGACTTTAACAAAAACTTAAGCGCTACACTCTCAGAGATGTGTGATGTAGAGCACAAGGATTGGGATGATCAAGTTTCAGTTGCGTTGTGGGCGTATATGACAACATACAAACTGTTGAATAGGTATAGTCCATTCCAGTTGGTATATGGGCGAGAGCTAGTGTTAACAATTGAGTTTTTGATACCCTCATTACTCAATGGGCGAGTGGGGGGTTTAGAGGAGTGCAAGTTGCTAGATAAAAGACTGGTAGAGTTACTAGAGCTAGATGAGAAATGGTTATAGGGAAGATGGAGTCAAGGTGTGGAGAAGAGTCAACAAAAGGTATGGCATTTTAAGCACATAAAAAGCAAGAAGTTTATTGGTGCCAAGGTGTTGTTGTATGACTCATGCTATGCAAGGCATCCAGGGAAACTAAAAATTAGATGGGTGGGTCCTTAAATCATCCATATCATCTTGGAGAGTGGTGCATGCAATTTGCGCAAGTTGAACGAGGAATTTGTCCAAGGGCACTTCAACAGAAGTAGGCTTAAGCCTTACTTCGTGTGATTGCACAAGGAATGCATAATAAGCCCTATGGTCATGAGAAAATTGTACCACTCAAAATATTTCTTGCTTTATATAGTTTTATTTCATTAACATGCGGTTTGTTTTTGTGTTAATAAGGGCAAACAAGCGTATAAGACTAGTCAGGCAAGTCACGTGGGGGGGGGTATTTTCAAAACTTGATACTAGATGCCGAAGTATTATGGGGTGGATTGTTCTACTAGTCCCTGTTAATAAGAGAGCTTGGATCCAAAAAGTTACAAAGGATACAGAGGCGATGGTAAAAATACATTCAAACATGTAAATATAGGCAAGTCACGTGGGGGGAGGGGTATTTTCAGAACTTGATACTAGATGCCGAAGTATTATGGGGTGGATTGTTCTACCAGTCCCTGTTAATAAGAGAGCTTGGATCCAAAAAGTTACAAAGGATACAGAGGCGATGGTACAAATACATTCAAACACGTAAAAACTAATTTAGGAAGGGATTGTAAGGATTGATTCAGGGTGTGAAGAGTAGTGTTGCATAAGAAAGATATGCACAAGAGGACTTAGCGCATGATAAGTCAATGGGAAGTAAAGTTATCGGTGTATGCGTAGGAGGTTTGTTCTCATAAGCCAAAGGAAATCCGCAAACGGAGATGTTTAAGAAGAAAGTGTGCAATAAGGAAGTCACTCGTGCAGAGGAAAAGGTGGAACACAAGGTGGTAGTTGCACATGGCCCAAGAACACAACAAAGTCTAAAAATTTAGAAATAGCATAGGAAAGGCTGACATATTATGACCGTTTGATGATGCACACAAGTAGATATGCAAGTGGAGTTAGTTGGGATAATTAAATGGACTTGGGGCTATTTATGGAAGGAGGGTAGTATTTGGAAAATCATTTGCATTCAAGGAATTTGTGTGAGTAAAGCTAGGTGAGCTAAGGTGAAGTGGAAAAAAATAGATGTAGGTAAAACTAGGGCATCGTGGTTAGGATTCTCAACACCTTCAGCTTTGTGGAAGAAGTTTCAGGTAAAGCGTAGACATAGTGAATTACAATGAGGGATGGTTGAATTAAGCGGCTGAAGAAAAAGGATTATACAATCAAGAGCTAAAGAGTTTAGACACAACTGGAAGGCGTAAAGACCGAAAGATGCATTTCATCCAATAACAAGGCCACACAATGTCAACAATGTATCTATATTAGTCAAACGATGTATCAAATCTTGAGCCTTGTCCACTTCTTTGCAATGCTATCACATTACTCCTAATGAGGATGGATACTCATCATACACCCTGCGTGCTGTTGATTCAATGAGATCCATTTGGTGCAACATCTTTTAATAGTTTATACCCATGTGTTAGACTTTCTGCAAAGTTTTGGAACTCCATGAACCTTTTAGGGCTATGACAGAAATAAGCATGCATCTCACGAATAAGTCTTTCAAATTTTACTACACGTCTAAATTTGCTGACTATTTCGTATGCTAGATTCATTTTATGAGCCATACAATGAATGACAATCAGATGTTTGGAGTCTTACACATAGACCATTTCAATGACTTTGCATTACAAATGCTCCATTTGTCCCAACACATACCAGCTTTGTTGCAATAGCATACTTGTCCATGCCACCAATCTCCTCCAAATTGCTTATTACCAGTTCACAAAGGTTTTCAGCATTGCATTATTTTGTCATCTTGTGAAGAGCGAGTAATTGAGGTTGTCTCACATGATTGTCGATAGTATAAACATGCATACTGACCCAAGGAGTATCATCTATTGTTTTATCCTCATCAATAGACTGACACATATGCACGCTTAATTTTTTCTTTCAAGTCTTCTTTCTCAACCATAGCTAGGCATTTCACCCTATCTCAACCACTGCTTTCAGACCAATGAAAATGAGGAAAGTGTGGGACACCAAGAAAAGTGAGGATGGTCTCATATTCAAGAAAATATGTTATAGGATGACCTCTTTTCAGAGTGTGAAAAGTAACAACTAACTGAACTATTTTACCTAATTGACTGTTTTGAATAATCTTTTCAAATTGAGATGTAATTGTCCCTCCATTTTCAGCAAGTATTCTTTCAATTTTCATGTGCTTCTCATATACTTTTGCATTCCTAATATGAAAACAATTATTCACAATTTTCCACTTGGCAACAAGCTTCCCAACTCCATTTTCAGTTTTCTTTTCATATATGTTTCTTACATGCTTCTCAATAGTTTCCAATTTCAGCTGCATTGTCTTGTCCTTGCCAAGTTTCCAGCTACAAATTGTGCATTTGCTTTTGGGAGTTTCATTTTTATTTTTATCTTCAACAAGTTCAATGACTGGAAACTTGGCCACGTACTCTAACCTAAATTCCTTCTCAAATCTCATTTTCTTTGCTTTCTTTTTGGCAGAATTCGGTGTCCCTGCAATATTTATGGTGGTGAAATTTCCTTGACCATCAGAATTTCCACTTCCAACATTAAATCTGATAGATGTTGGTGTCCTTGAAGCAGAGTTGAATTCCAGTCTTTCTAGTGATGCAAATTCGAGCTCATTCAATGGGATATTTCCAAGTGGAGGCATTTCATTGTTGTCATCACTGACAGTTCTAGTCATTAAATTATCATTTAACTGATTTTGAGTTTCATTTTGAATGTTATCATCAAACTCTGACAAAGGTGGAGACGAATCAACGGACACAAATGGTTTTTCAAAATAAGATGCAATACTTCGTATTCTAGAAGATGTTGCACTCGTTTGCTTTCCTGAGGTTTCCCAGTTACTTGCCATTTTCTTGTAAGGAAAGCTTGTGTTACTGTTACAGCTGAATTGTTAGAGCAACATCACAAACTTGTAAAGTCCTCCCGTGCTTATAGAAACATTGCAGGTTTAGATGTGCATCGTAGTGTTACAAAAGCATAGTAGGCTTAGAAAAACATCGCATGTTGAGAAAAGTATTACGGGCTTAGAAAAGCATCATAGGTTGAGAAAAGCATCGCAGGTTGAGAAAAGCATTACAGGTTGAGAAAATCATCGTAGGCTCATAAAAGCATCACTGACTCATAAAAGCATCACTGACTCATAAAAGCATCGTGAGCTTAGAAAAACATCACGTGATTAGAAAATCATTGTGAGATTATAAAAGCATCGCATTGATATAAATACATTGCAATGATGTGACTGCATCGCAGTGTTATAAAAACATCGCAAACTTACATAAACATCGTAGGGATGGAAAAGTATTGCGGCTTAAAAAAACATTTCTATCTAATAAAAATTGATAAATGTATAAAATTTTAGAAATTATCTTAAACATGCTTTATATTGGATTAATAGATTTACTTGTAGGTTGTAAACTACAATGTTGGAAGAGTTTTGAATTGGATCAATAGATTTCTTGGTTCACATCCGCGAGTTTTTGATTTATTTGGATTCTTTTATATTTGCCCAATCGTTGAACAATCTGAAGTCGAATCTCATTAGGAGGAAAAATAACATTTAATTTCGAGTATATATATTGGTACATTTTAAACATTTGGATTCGGTATAATTGGCAAATTTAATTACATTTCAAAATTTCCCTCTAAAGCTTTGGCGAGTGTGATCTAAGGCCCAAAGAATGTGTGGCGATCAAAACATTGCAGTCTTATCCAGTGACGTGTCCCCCCCCCATTTTTTGCAAGTCTTGGACATCCTAGACACTTTTGAGACTTGGGGACTCTTGGGAAATGTCCCCTTGGCGTTTCTGGAAAAATGAAAATCTTGAGAAACGTCTTGGGGATGTTTTGGCCTTTTTTAATAAGTTCTGGAAACGTTCTATTTTTGGGAGCTTGTAGAGAACATCTGGGACGTCTAGGACGTCTGCAGGACTATCGAGGGATATCCCAGACATCCTCTACGGCTGCATAAAGTTTGCAGCTAAAAAAACAGCTTCCAATAAAAGTAAAATATTAAATAAAAAAAAACTGCGAATTGACTTAAAAACCTAAAATAACATAAAGCTAACCCTAAAAGTGACTTCCAACTTATAAATAGACCAATTTCTATCATTCTAAAACACACTTGAGTCTTGAACAAAGCAAAGATCTTAGAGAAAAAGAGGAAAGGAGGAGAAAGAGGAAGAAAGAAGAGAGCAAGGGCAAAGAGCAAAGGCAAGAGAATAACAAGGGCAAGAGCAAACAACAAAGGCACAAGAAGAGCAAGGGCAAAGGCAAGGGCAAAGGCAAGAGCCAAGGAAAGAATGAAGATTCAATGTCACAAGGAGAGCAAGGGCAAGATCTAAGGAAAGAGGTATGTACATTCACATTTTTGGCTTTTTTTAAAAAATGGGTGGGCTAGGGCCTCGGGTGGGTGTGTTTAAATTTTTATGGTTTAATTTTTTTCAAGAAGTATGAAAATATTTCTTGCAATTTTTAGTCAGATAACATGGCTTAAGAATGAAGGAGAATACGTGTGTGGCAATGAGGGACACCAACAAGGTTGAAGAGGTCATTGAGCTCTTGAAGTTGAAGAGAGGAGGTTATACTTTGGTCTTAAACAAGATCAAGAACAAGTCAACACAGGTGGTTGTGCATCTGATCAACGCAAAACTAACCATGGTGACACTTTGGGGATTTGCGTCAAAGGACAATAGACATCATTCATAGGGTGGGAAAAGGCAAGTAGAGTTTGACTTCGCCCAATACATTGTAGAGTAAGCACATCAAAGAGGTGGGATTTTTTGTTGGAAAACGTATTTGAAATTGATATTGATGGAAGAGGTAGGCATCCCAGAGAGTCAGGTGTTTGAGATACCACTAGAGAATGAGTCTCCAGCCATGAAGTATGAGGTGCATTAATGTGAGATTTAGATGGCTTCTGCATTCAAGAAGAAAATGAGGGGTGATTATGAGAATGTGATGAGAGCTTTTGGAAGTGAAAGCAAAATCCCAAAGAGATTTGCAACATTTTTTGTAATGGCACACACATTGTAGTGAAGATTATGGAACAAAAGGACCAAATGAGCTAATGAATGAAATTACCATATTCAGTCTATGCGGTATTTGGAAAATGCTTCGGACAAGATGAAGGATATTCCACGCACATAAGTAAAAATTTGAGGAAATTGATGAAAGGAGGATCAAGTTGAGAAAGAAAACAAGATTGTGGGAAATTGACCCTGCACAAGACGTTTGCGTGTTCATAGAGGATTAATCTTTGGAGTGCGTGCGGAAACTGGGTTATGTCAAGCTACAAGCAACATCTCCTATCAGAAGGGAAAGGCGTAGATGGAAATAAAAATAGGTGAGAGGTTTGTGCAAAATAAGGAAGAAGCAATAAAAATATGGGCACAAGGAATGACAAGAAAATGATTGAGAAGAAGAAAAGCAAAGAGAAAAGTGAAAGCGGTGATGAAGAAGAAGAAAGCTCAGAGTCAGATGATGAAAAGGAGAAAAGTTCGAGGAAGAAGAGGAAAACTCTAAGTCATTATAGGAATCACAACAAATTGAACTAGAGACTCGGCTTGCTAAGAATAAAAGGACTCTAAGGGAGAGCACAAGCGTTGGGAAGGGAAAGAAGCAAAAGAAGATAGTTCACTGCAAACAAAAGTAGGTTAGACAAGGAGAAGGGAAACCCTTAAGTCTGCTATATTCATGCAAACGAAAGGGACTAGAACAAAAGAGGAAATGCACATAAATACTAGCGCATCATAGGAGACAATGAAGGAAGACACACTAGTGAGTTGTGAGAAGAAATCATCTGTAAAAAGTCATGCATGGGAGGAAAGTCCTAGTAAGTGAAAAATGGAAACACGGGAATTAGAGAGCTTGAAGGACCTACCCCATTTACATATCAATATTGAATTACATGAAAGAAGGTGAAGAAGGGAGTAGTGTGTTATACCCCTATGTCGAACCACTATAGACAGTTTTACCTTTATCGCATTGTCGTAGGTGGAGACTCGATTAGGTGTGTGGGAATCTCAGCGAGAGTTGCCTAGTGTTGCCCTAGTTGTATCTGAGTCTGATTGTATGCGTTGCTCTATATTGTGGACTTGATTATTTTTGTGGTTGATGGATTATTTTATTGAACTAATCTAGGATCTCGATCCGGGTTACGATATGCCTGTATTAATTGCTACATATGTACCTGCCATCATTAATATTACTAGTTACCATAAATATTTAACAACTTACTCGAGTTAATAATAAATAAATAAAGAAGAGAATATTTATTAACACGCTTTAATCATGAAATATTATACTTTACTTCCTATTGGCGAGAGATTAAATAATTAATATTAACACGCTTTCATTGACTAATTATTAATTGTTGTATTAATAAATTGTTTTAGTGGACTCTAAACCAAGTGAGGTCATAACTATACTCAGTGGGTAACCAAGCATGTAGTGGGAGTAGTTAGGGTTTTGAAAAAAAATAATAAAAAAAAAAACAAAAAGTCGGAGGGAAAAGGTCAAAACCAATTTAGGGTTTTGAGGTCTCATTTTCTCCTCCAAGTTCGTGCCTCCATGGAAGTTTTTGTTACTAGGGGAGCCAAGCAAGGAAGGGAGAAGGAAGCATGTGATTGGAACTGAGTGGAAAGAGCCGGATTCAAGTGTTTCCAGGGAAGTGAACTCTCCCTCATAGATCTATCTGTTTTTTTCTCAGTTTTGTAAACGGGTTAAACAATGAATGTAGCTTCTCTTAGATTATTGAATCAGGGGTTTTGTTTGTTGGGATGTTGTATTATGAATTTATTGAAAAACTCACTATTTAGGTTGATGGTTGGACATAGTTGAGATAATGGTATATATATTTATTGTATATACCTCCTTGCATGTGTATGTTTTTTTTGAATGTGTATGTATATATAAATATTGTTAGATATATGTAGATGTATGCATATATTTTGCACATATGAGAGTTTTTGCTCATTTTATATATATTTTGGATATATATTCTGTGTATATGCATATTCAGTATAACATTTTTATATTTTATGTGTATATATTTAGATTGTGAAAATAGACATATATGTATATATAAATAATAATAATGAAAAAAAGAAGAGAGGTTAAGTCGCTGTATAGTTATACAACGTTGTTAAAATATTATATATATATTTTTAAATATATATATAAAAAGAAATAAAAAAAATATAAAACAATGAAAAGGGAGGGGCGGCAACTGAGCTGACCCCTACCCCCTCCCATGGTTGGGAGGGAGGAGGGTTGAACCAGCGGGTCTCCCCCTCACACCTTCCTCATGGCACCTTGGTCGTCGGCCTAGGGTTTACTATTACTTATGTAAAAAAATAAAAATAAATTTAGATCGAAGTTTTTTATTTATTATTTTTCAATATATTTTATTTTGATTTTATCATTTATAATTTATAAAAAAAAAGAAATTTATATTATATTTTTTTGGCATATATAAATTATATATATATATATATATATATTAAATGATGCTTTTTATTAAGAAAAAAGTTTAAATCATGTTTTATTTTTATTTTGTTATCGTTTATTTAACATTGTTTAAATAATAGTTTATAATTTATAATTTATAAATTAATAGTTTATAATTTATATATATATATATATATATATATATATTTATAGTTTGGATTTATATTTATAATTTATAACTTATATTTTATAATTTGTCTTACATTCAACGAACAAAGATAATAGTGGTTAAGTGGGAAATGAACAAAATGTAGTAAGCATACATATAAAATATCATTTATCATAAATATGACTATGCATCGATGTTGAACTATTAATATCGAATTAATAATTATTTTGTTATGATCGATATTAGGGCATTATAAAGCTATTATTATATATATAATAAGTGAAATAAGCATATCAACGAGTATGAAGTACCAATAAAAGAGGAAGCATGTAAAGTAATTAGTGGATGTTGAGTATAGGCCATTGTATAAGGGGTTAACACCTCAAGTTTTAGGTGTGGCATAACAAATAGTTTAAGTATATTTTGGAGAGTATTCTTGTATAGCGTTCATAATTTGAAAATATATATACATATACACACACACATACACATACGAGATTGGCTTATCAAGACTTTATAAACAATGTGTAATATAACAGGTAGAAATTGATATGATATGTTGTAAGTGGTATTAAGGAGTTAAGTTCAATAAATGATTAAATAATTGGTTTTAAGGGGACGATATTGTATTGGTGAATAAAGGTGGGGTATAGAGAGAAATCTATAAATTGTTACCTATCTACTCCTTATCACGTTTTTGGTAAAAATATGTTTAAACATATAATAATATATATTGTCATTAGTAGAATGAATGTTAAATGTTCATTGTTATCTTGTTTATGATTGATATAGAAAAAGAAAGAACGTGTGAGGGCATTTGTACTAGCTCAACGTTAGTTGACCCACCGTTATCTATGTCTTAGTGCAAGAGAGAGAACTATCGGTGGAAGATTCAATATAGAGATCTTATGCTTGTTATATTGATTTTTGTAGCGTTTCAACTGTTATTCGATTTGTGCCGTGATTATGATTATATGGTTGTTATCCAACTGAGACAATTGTAAAGTTGCTCCTTGGGGATTGTTCTAAACCTTGAATTATCTTACTATTGATAAGATCCTTGTTGTAGCTTATATTCTTGATTGCCATAAAGGTTGTAATACTCTATTAGATCAATGTATAACGACATTCCCTAATCTAAGTCGACAACAATTTGTTATAAAACTTATTGCATTGTTATTAGATGTAGACTAGTGTTAGTCTAATAGAGTTAATTCAATAGTGTTTTGGATAAATAAATGTTGCAGTATCTAAGATTTAAAGTTAGATATTAACATCAGTGCTAAGAACATACTTTTGATTAGTAAACAACATTAAGAACATTATGTGGTAAGATAACATTGATAATCATAGACTTGGAAAATAAACGAGGTTAATTCACTTTCGTATTACAAAATTATGGGTTAATCTTATCGTGAAAATGGCTAAACAATTAATTTTAAGTTTAATCTATATAGTGGAAATTAATAAGCAAAGTTAATAAATTCTACTTGGACTGTTCTAATTGTCTTGACGTGACAACTGTAACTCTCCCTTAGCATTAGTGTTGTAGGAAACCATTTTGGGTAGGTTGACCGTGGTGGGTCTATAGGTATCATTTGGAATCCGATTAGATTATTGTAAGTGTATTTGAGATTTAATTTCTATTGTGTAAAGCTCTTGGATAGTTATTTCACCTTAGGGATCGTTGGGTGGATGGTTGAGCGATTGCATACTCTTACGAGATTTCGTGCAAGTTGACATTATAAATTTTCTGTTTCAAAACCAACCAAATTGGTCCAAAGAGGCCCAAAATTTCTATCCGAACTTGAATTTCATGAAACGGAAACTTTTAAGCTCTAGAATTATCTTATTTGATTCAGAACCTATAACTGTTACTCTCATATCTTGATCCGATGATTTTTGGCAGGTCTGATTTCGAAGGCATTTGACAATTTTCTGCCCCTGTTTTCCTTTTTCAACTTGCGAAGTTGATTCAAAACGGAGTTGCCTAAAATAGCTAGAAGAGTCCTAGGGAGAAACCAATGTTTGATAGTGGTTTGTTTTACCTTTAAATTTATATAAGAGCTTTGTCTTAGTTCTTTCGGACGTCTTTACTAATTTTAGTGACCCTGTTTTTAAACCTAGTTTGTTCAGATTTTGCTTAGCAGAACAATTTTCAGTGTAAAAACCCTTTTGGAACGCTGAGTTATTTTAGCCTTTAAATTGTTGTAAGTTGCTTTTGTAGGTCCCTAGTGGTAGCCTGTAGCTAATAGATTGTGGATTAACTTTCATAAATGTTTTTCCCCTCGTTAAAGTATTTTTGCCATCGCCATTTCATAGGCGATTTAACGACTTTGAGTTTGGACCAGGGGGTGAGCTAGTCAAGTCTGTTTGCTTCAAGATTCAGTTTTTTCGCTTCAACACGAATGGTTAACCTTGGTTAACATATTTATGGGTGGTACAGTGGTTATATGAGAGCTTGAGTGAAATTGGAGCTTGGTTGCTCTCTTAGTTTTTTTTGTGCTTGAGGTCTTAGTTGTAGTGTCTCCTTATCGTCGAATCATTGGCGAATTGTGTTTGTTACCGTTGGGGACGAGCTTGAGTGCAGATATCATTGGTATAAACTAAACTTGACAACTCCTGAGTTACGAAATCAAGCGTAGAGCTGCAAACCGATTCTAGTGTAGTCGACACAACTTTGTTACAATGAGCTTGTCGAACAACTTGATGAAGCTTGCATCTTGAGATTGAAGGTGAGGAAGCAGGTGGTAGTCGACGTGCACTGTTTGTGAGTGCGTTCCTTTAAGGTTGCCTTGATGCTGTGCATGTATGTGGATGGTTTGTTGGTTGGAGTGTTCACTTGTGTGAAGACAGTGTTGCACACACAAACAAAAAAAATTGTAGCGTTTTTATGGGTTTTGCTTGAGTTTTCTTGAGGTAGAATTTTGGGCGTTACATAGTGGGGAAGAGCTGTAATATCTTACCACTAGACACTTGAATAACATGTTAACATATAATAATGTGGATCCATTATTTGAGATACCTGCCATTGGAAGGACTTACAGTGCCAGGAGATCGAAGAGAAGGAATGAGAAAGGATATACCCATGGGGTATAATATCTGTGATCTATGCAAGATGTCAATAAAAGAAGCAGGGCTGCATTCTTTGATAATAGTAATAGATGTTGTGTAGCGCAGTATTACCCTTGATAAGGAGGTTGATCGGTTAAGAGGAATTGTCAAAGAAGAAAAGATAAAAATTGCTAACGTGAAGGGGGAAAATGTGTTGGTACAAGCAAATATCAACAACCTAATTGATATGATTGTACAACAAAGGCTGCAGATTTGAGAGGAGACTAATATAGATGAGTTGGAACCTATTGTGAAACTCGGCACAACAATTCAAAGGCTACTGTGCGAGACACCATCTATCCCGCAACCTAAAGAAGAGGAGGTTCAAGTGAAGAAAATTGTGGATGCCAAGGAAGAATGAGAGAAGCAAGTAGAGGAATGAAATGATTTGATCAAATCAGTTGAAAAGAAAGCAAAAAGCGTAGGGAAGGTATTCAAGGGATTTGAAGTCACATAGGACTTTGTAAATGCATGGATGAAAGAAGATGAAGAAAAGAGTAAAGACTTGGGGGCGCACATCTACCTAGAGAAAGATAAGGTGGAGTGTCAAAAGGGATTCAATGAGTAATCAACGTTCAAATTTGCATTATCCCAGAAATGTGCAGGCCTAGAGTTAAAATTTAAGAAATCTCAAAGGCAAGCAATGGAAGAGGAGGAAACTGTGCAAGTCATATTTCGAGATTAAAGTGAAAATTGGAGGGCTGCACAAACACCTATCAAGAGAATCTTGAGGACCTGGGAGAAATGGAAATTGTATTAAAGGATGTGCAAGAAATGAAGACAACACTGAGTATAACAGTAGAACAATGGGACACTTTTGAGAAAGTTCTTCAGGAAAAAGTCCCTAAAGTATTAGACCCTCAAAAGGATGTGGACCAATCTAACCTTGTTTGAGGGTAGACAAGAAAGATAGTATGGGTGAATGCTGATTCGAGGAAAGGCACATCAGGAAGCATTCCTGATAGTTTTGGCTAAATACAGTGCTGTGCAGGCTACACATGCAGAACCTTATAAAGCACCTATTGTGTGAGGAAGGGAATAAGTTTTGGACATCCTTGCATAGGGCTACTGTTGAAGGAGTTGCGGAGGACTGCTAGGTGGAGAAAAAGTAAGCAATGAATAATGTGGATAATCACCTATCAAGCCTGAACCACACAGGGAGAGTGAAACAGGGAATCTTCTAGAACCTTCTAGAAGATGGACAGCTGGATCTAGCTAGGAAACAACTGGCAGGTAGGGGGGTTCAGGAATACTATAAATACCCCCATTCACCATAAGATTAAAGAGAGTTTTTAGACAGACAGAGAGTTGATGCACGCGTTTTGAAGAATAAGAGAAGATTTAAGGCTTTAAGAGACATTGCAGAGTTTTGTATGATGATAGCTTTTTCCTTATCTTTCATGGAGTTTAATGTAATGATTGATGTAATAAGTTCTGTATCTTGATTAATGAATGTAGTCTTTGTGATGAATTTGAGTCCTTGTCATATGATTCCTTGCTTTTAGTTTACATGTTAGGGTTAGAATGGAATGCCTATATGCACTAATGATCTTCGCAACTCTTTCTCATAATGGGGAATTTGGTGATCTCTCACTGCATGTTGAGGGAGAGCTTGGGTCTTTATTTAAGTGATATGCTGGCTAGGAGTGTTCTATTTGTTGAGAGTAGTAAGGTCTGTGCAGGACCAATCGACAATTAACCCCAACACCATTCGGAGAAGCATGTCAGTACAGCATTCGCTTGCTGAATGGTGGGAGCTGCTCTCATTGGGATTCAAGCTGTATCATCTTGTGCTCATTCGCAGTGGAATTTTATATGAGACTATGCAGGCTGTTCCCCCATTTGGAACCACGGGGTCTAGAGCAGTTTTGTGAATAGTTTCAGGGTTTGTTTTCCAATGGAGTTTTGTGTTATTTTCAAGCTGCAATGTTTGTATCAGAACTGTTGATACTTCTCAAAGAATAAAGACAGGAGAAATATATAAAACTGGCAAAGAGTTAGGGCCCAGTACAGATTTGGTCAGAGCAAATCCTGGCTTTGTCTAATATTTTGTAGAGAAGGCTGTGGTATCAAGTTCCAAAAAGCAGCTCTTAAATCAGTTTGTAATCTTTTTCCATTTAATTTGTCCTGCTTTGTTGCTGCCCTAAGTGCCTGGTTCTGTTGCTCAAAGTGGCACCTCCATCAATTTGGAATCTGCTGCTACCCTTTGTCCCGCTTTCTTGCTGCAATAGGTACCCTGTTTCGTTGTTCTCAAAGAGAGATACACTAGGGGAAAGGATGGACAAAATTTTATCCTATAAATATCTGATTGATGAAAGGTCATTTTTTGTTTGACATCAACATGAGGCTGCCTGAGCAAACAACTCATTAGAAATTTTGAGAGAATAACACTCAACAATTAGAAGCTCGTCCGAAGAAATGTTCAACATTTTCGAAGAATTAAGCATCTGCATCCTACTTTAATGTCTTGGAAGAATTAAGCATCTGTCTCCTACTTTTCAAGGAACGGGCTGTTTCCAAGGTTCCCTTGTAGAATTTATACTGTCTGGGTTGCTGGCTAATAGCCTTTTTGAGTTAGCAGTGTCATGCAATGCACGTACATCCAGTTTGAAGAATTCTTATACAAAGAGGTAGAGGATAAAACAGTGATTCAACCTGTATTCTATGTCTTAAATAGAGCCCATAGCATCTTATCATCTGGAATTTTCTCTGAAAATAAAACTTCAGTCATGTAGGCATCATATCGGATGGTAGATAGAGTCTGACTTATTTAATTTTTCAGATTTCTTGTCTTCTTACATTGCATGCACACAATTGTTTTCCCAAATGCTTGGAAACCCTTCCAGTTGTAAATGTGGAAATCAGGACAAGCAGAAACATTTTGCAGCCCAGTTCATATCCATTTTAATGTTGTCGTGGTCAACCTGAGCTTGAATGTCTTGCAGTAGTTTCCATGTCAACCAAGAAATTGTTCCTTAGCATCCTTGTTTGATATTTAAGGCTAGTGAGCAAGCTAGATTCATGAAAGGGTAAGTAAACCTATGGCAACATTGAAATAGTCTATTTGTCAATAGAGTTAGAGTTTTTTGTGCAACTACAAATGGTATATTTTTTCCACTTAATAATGTATTTTCATGTGAGCAATAATTGAGCTTTCCCAGAATGGATTCAGATTCTTAACAAATGATAATTTTTTATTTGGTAAACTCCCACTGTCAGGTAACCTTGGGCTTAGATTCAACGACTAAGGGTTATTTATTTTTCAAAATTCATCTAGGACTTATATCTGGCCTCATCCATTGGGGGCCACACCCAGCGAGTTGGATGCAGTATTTTACCAAATTTCAACACTTTATCAGGTTCCTAGGGATTTGACATTGGGGCTCCATTACGAAAGTCTCGATGCTTTTACCATTTCAGCTCATCCCGTTCAATCTTAACAATACAATTTGTATCAAATGGAATATTCCATCGATAGAATCCTCAACTTGTACATTCTCTCTTGGTTGCTGTCAACATGAAACAATTTATTTCTTTTTTGGGAGGTAGAGGATATGTTCCTCACATGTAGTTGCCTTAATGTCATGGTTCCCATTCAAAATGATATTCTAGTCTTATCTCCATTTTATTTTGGTATTTTTGCTCTCACATCCATGGAAACTTTGCTCGTACTTCCACTTCATCACATGTGGAGAAATGTTGAACCTGCATGATGCTTTGATGTAATGGTACATTTTATACGACAATGGAAAAAACTAAATACCATGTTTATGAAATAATATGATGAGAAGGTTATTTTCAAGAAAGATCAACCTAAATGTTATTGAATATTGTAAATTTTTGCGTGCAATATAGGAACTCTTATCTGGTAGCATTGAGATGCTGACAATAGGTTTGTTATATCCTCTCAAAGTTCTGGAGCAAGGCAATTATCTCAAAAAAGATGCTGGGGATTTATTCATGTATTATGGCATCGTGGAAGAACAAATTTACAGCTATTCATGTTTTAATAATTTGGGATGATTCAAGTCCTTATCAGCATACTCAATAGGTTTTGGTTGATTCACAACCTCAGTTATTGCTGTTTGTAGCATTACAATAGCAAAAGTATTTTAAAGATTATACAGTTGATTGCTGGTTCAACTAACTATGTTCAAAATCGATGTGCATTTATGTGGATAGAATTTTAAGCTAATCCATTGTTTTGGGGGCTATTGCTCATCTCATTGTTTGGTTGGTAAACTAGTGACACAGATTGAAGTTGGGTTCAGAAGCACCCGTTTGCTAACAATCCATCCTTCCTAGAAATAGGGGAGGAAAATTGTCTTTTTAGCAGCCAATACATATTTCTAAGCTGTACTATTCTAACCTGTAGTTTGTAGTTTGTACATTCATAATGTTATAGTAGAACTTGAAATATAGGGGCACGGACATGTTTTTATGTTCATGCCTTGGATTAATTCGAATATTTTGTAGAGAAGGCTGTGGTATCAAGTTCCAAAAAGCAGGTCTTAAATCAGTTTGTAATCTTTGTCCATCTAATTTGTCCTGCTTTGTTGCTGCCCTAAGTGCCTGGGTCTGTTGCTCACAGTGGCACCTCCGTCAATTTGGAATCTGCTGCTACCCCTTTGTCCCACTTTCTTGCTGCCATAGGTACCCTGTTTCATTGTTCTCAAAGAAAGACGCTAGGGGAAAGGATGGACAAAATTTTATCCTATAAATATTTGATTGATGAAAGGTCATTTTATGTTTGACATCAACACGAGGCTGCCTGAGCTAACAACTCATTAGAAATTTTGAGCGATTAACGCTCAACAATTAGAAGCTTGTCCGAAGAAATGTTCAACATTTTGGAAGAATTAAAGCATCTACATCCTACTTGAATGTCTTGGAAGAATTAAGCATCTGTCTCCTACTTTTCAAGGCACGGGCTGTTTACAAGGTTCCCTTGTAGAATTTATACTGTCTGGGTTCCTGGCTAATAGCCTTTTTGAGTTAGCAGTGTCATGCATTGCACGTACATCCAGTTTGAAGAATTCTTATACAAAGAGGTAGAGGATAAAACAGTGAATCAACCTGTATTCTATGTCTTAAATAGAGTCCATAGCATCTTATCATCTGGAAGTTTCTCTGAAAATAAAAGTTCAGTCATGTAGGCATCATATTGGATGGTAGATAAAGTCTGTGACTTATTTAATTTTTCAGATTTCTTGTCTTCTTACATTGCATGCAGACAATTGTTTTTCCAAATGCTTGGAAACCCTTCCAGTTGTAAATGTGGAAATCAGGACAACCAGAAACATTTTGCAGCCCGGTTCATATCCATTTTAATATTGTCGTGGACAACCTGAGCTTGAATGTCTTGCAGTAGTTTCCATGTCAACCAAGAAATTGTTCCTTAGCATCCTTGTTTGATATTTAAGGCTAGTGAGCAAGTTAGATTCATGAAAGGGTAAGTAAACCTATGGCAACATTGAAATAGTCTATTCGTGACTAGAATTAGAGTTTTTTGTGCAACAACAAATGGTATATTTTTTCCACTTAATAATGTATTTTCATGTGAGCATTAATTGAGCTTTCCCAGAATGGATTCAGATTCATAACAAATGATAATTTTTTATTTGGTAAACTCCCAATGTTGGGTAACCTTGGGCTTAGATGCCATGGCTAAGGGTTATTTATCTTTTAAAATTCATCTAGGACTTATATCTGGCCTCATCCATTGGGGGCTGCCACACCCAGCGAGTTGGATGCAGTATTTTACCGAATTTCAACACTTTATCAGGTTCCTAGGGATTTGACACTGGGGCTCCATTACGAAAGTCTCGATGCTTTTGCCACTTCAGGTCATCCCATTCGATCTTAACAATACAATTTGTATCAAATGGAATATTCCATTGATAGAATCCTCAACTTGTACATTCCATCTTGGTTGCTGTCAACATGATGAAACAATTTATTTGATTTTTGGGAGGTAGAGGATATGTTCCTCACATGTAGTTGCTTTAATGTCATGGTTCCCGTTCAAAATGATATTCTAGTCTTATCTGCATTTTATTTTGGTTTTTTTGCTCCCACATCCATGGAAACTTTTCTCGTACATCCACTTCATCACATATGGAGAAATGTTGAACCTGCATGATGCTTTGACGTGATTGTGCATTTTATATGACAATGGAAAAAAGTAAATACCATGTTTATTAAATAATATGATGAGAAGGTTATTTTCAAGAGAGATCAACCTAAATGTTATTGAATATTATAAATTTTTGCATGCAGTATAGGAACTCTTATCTGGTAGCATTGAGGTGCTGACAATAGGTTTGTTATATCCTCTCAAAGTTCTGGAACAAGCAATTATCTCAAAAAAGATGCTGGGAATTTATTCATGTATTATGGTATCGTGGAAGAACAAAATTACAGCTATTCATGTTTTAATACTTTGGGATGATTCAAGTCCTTATCAGCATATTCAAGAGGTTTTGGTTGATTCACAACCTTAGTTCTTGCCGTTTGTAGCATTACAATAGCAAAAGTATTTTAAAGATTATACGGTTGATTGCTGGTTCAACTAACTATGTTCAAATTCAATGTGCATTTATGTGGATAGAATTTTTAAGCTAATCCATTGTTTTGGGGGCTATTGCTCGTTTCATTGATTGGTTGGTAAACTAGTGACACAGATTGAAGTTGGGTTCAGAAGCATCCGTTTGCTAACAAGCCATCCTTCTAGAACTGAATAGGGGAGGAAAGTTGTCTTTTTAGCTGCCAGTGAATATTTCTAAGCTGTACTATTCTAACCTGTAGTTTGTACATTCATAATGTTATAGTAGAACTTGAAATATAGGGGTACGGACATGTTATTCTGTTCATACCTTGGACTAGTTCCATTCGTTGAGCAATCCATTTTTTCTAAACAATGTTTTTTATTGATTGTTTGGTACCGTTCATAAAGCTTTCAGGTGTTGTTTTTGAATTCAGGATTCTATTTCTTCAAAGATTTACAGTTTCTTGTTGCCTGCTATATTCTATAGCTTACATGGAGACAAAGTTGATTAGATTCTTTCATACAGTTCAAAAATATTAATAATTGATCCAATTTTTGAATTTTATTTACGATGTAAAAGTTTTCTGTGTTGCTTTCAGAAGGGCAGAATCAGCTCACTTGATTTCCATCGAAAGGAAGATCTCTTGGTTACAGCTAGTCATGATGACTCAATTCGCCTTTATGACACAGCTAATGCTGTGTAAGTCATTTTCCCTTTCTTCAAAGCATAGAATTGTTAATAAAAGATGAATTATGGATATCCATGCCATAACATTTCAATAAGCAATCTCTCTCTAAAAAGAGATTCAACATGGCACCTTTTTTGTCATATAATTTGGTGCAGATTTTGACAGTTATAGGTGCTTGAAATGGTGTGAATAGTACATAAGGCCTTTATATGGATCAGGAATTTCATGACTCGTCTTCTGTTAACCCATAATAACTATGTATTGTAGGCTTAAAATGACCTTAAATGGTTAAGGGATTACCCTCCACTTTGTGTGCTGTTCACCAACGTCTCTCTCTCTCTCTCTCTATATATATATATATATATTTGTTCAAACACAAAAATAAAAAATTGATTGATTGCTAAAATATGATAAGAAAAAACCAAAGTAATTTGCAGGAATGAAAGTCAGTAAAACTTAATAACTAATTTAAAAATGGTGATAGACGAACAGGCGACAAAGCAGAGCAATGGGGATCCATGGTCGGGTGAGGAGGATCATTTCGGCGATAAAATCGTTGGCGACCAAAGTGGTGTAAGATTCAGATGAACGGGTAATAGGAAGGCAGGGATTAAGAGCTGAGGTGGTTTGAAGGGTGGTGATCTGTGATCAGATGGCGCGGATGGGTTTTATGGTGCAGGTAGGGAAGGGTTGAAGGTGGCTCACACAACCAAACAGAAACAAAAACAAGCAGATCTGGTGAAGCTGTGTGCAGCTAGGGTTGCCTTCAAGCAAGAGTTCTTGCTTTCTTCTCCTCTTCTAACTTCTGCCGCAGGTGAGACTGATTTGCCAGACAAAACCCTATTTTTTTCCAGATTGTCTCAATGTGATGAACTCCTTTCATAGCTGTGGCAAATTTTGCAAACAAAAGATCCTCCAAAACAATCCGCTTTACTCCTCTCAACTGACTCAGCGGCAGTCTGGTTCAGTGGCAGTTTTGGATAAAAATGCAGATGGAATTTTCCGAAGAGGAGGTAGTGAGTTTGAAGTGAAGCTCCCAACGAAGGCATTGGCAGGAGACTTTAACAGATTAGATTCAAGAGGAAGAAATTTTTTTGGGTGATATCCTGCTACAAATGGCTACAGAAGCGCTGGATTTGTGTTTTCTAGAGGATTGTTTGGATCAGTTCACAAAGGATATGGAGAGTGTTCTCTTGTGGGCAGATTTTGGGGTAAACGGCCATTGTTTGCAGAAGTTTGTAGTTGGATGGAAAGCTCTTGGAAAGGCATCAACCACTCTCTTTTGACTGCCCTTCAGAATGGGTTTTCTCTTTTCAAGTTCCAGTGAAGAGAAGATCAAAATTTCAACAGAGAAGCTGCTTACAAGAGACATTTCGTCTAAAAGTTCCAATTAGGGTATTTTATGATTACCAACTGCCATCCATGACATCTTCCTTGATGGTACTAGTGATCACCCATTATCAATAAGTGGTCACGGAACACACTCAACACCAACAGGAGCTGCCTCAGTTAACAAAAATACACCTAGTATTTCATGTTTCATCTTGAAACCAGAAGATATTGTCTAGACTCAAATGAAGATGAGGGCGATCACTGAGTCTCATATAAAGTGGAAGAACCTGCCATCCGAGGATACGACATGGGAGGACACGCAACATTCATACAACATCATCCACAAATGATCAACGTTGAGGAAAACACTTTTTTGAAAGCGGGGGGGCGGGGTGGGTGCATGCTATGCCCTTAGCCTATAACGCGTATTAGGATATGTGTGGCCCAAGCTATGACACTTAATATCTATATTTTCATTCATTAGTTAGTTGTTGCTTTAGGCTGACCTAATTAGGATAAAGGTGTTTGGATGAAGAAATGTGACCTGACCTAGTTATTTCTATAAATAAGGACTACCTGGTTATTTCTATAAATAAGGATGAGCAAGGCTTTTCCATAGGATCATATTGTGAATTATATTCTTAATGCAAGGTTGTGGAGGTTTCCCCCTCAAAGTGGCTTAGTTATATATTTAGTATTATTCTCTTCTACCATTTATATTGAAGTAATTTCATTACATTTGAGCACATCATGATTATCACAAAAATACTTGTAGGCTTTTGTGAATGTAATTGTAAAACAACCAAGATCCTCCTCAGCCAAGCTGCCTCATATAGGATTGTATTATATGTCGTAGGCTTAGGAGTGTCTAACATCATGTGTGAGGAGATAATTATTTTTTATTTGTGAGCTAAGAAAGAAAGAAAGAAAGAAAGAAAGAAAGAAAGAAAGAAATTGTATTAATGTTCATGAATGATTAAAAGTAGGTCAATGGAACTTGAGAATACACCTAATTACAATAGAAAGTGCTAGGGCAAAAAGACCCTAGGAATGACCGTCGACAACTAACTAAATAAAAGAAGAAGAGGAAAAGCACCAAAGGTAGATGTGGGGTAAACCCAACACAGTCAATACCCTACGCATGTGGTCAGGGTAACAATACAAATAGCCATGGATGAATTCATTATTATTTATGATCTGATCATATCTTAATCAAGTCTAGTTATTGCATGAGTCACTTGATGTTCAACATTGATATTTCATCTATTTATACACGTGCTAATTTTTTTTTTGATGCAAGTGATAGAATTCATCTATTCAATTGCTTTTTCTCCATCGTGAGTTTTTGCTCTGTTGATTATTTCTGCATGCTTCATTTGCTTCATGTTGTCCCAAAACCACAGTTGTGTTGTTGCTTGAATTTTTTTTGAAGGAAGTTACTCACTGGTTGTGAGTGCATGCAGTTTCTATGTTTGTGCATGGCCATCTATAGGTTATTGTAAGTGTCAGACACCAGCTAGATGAAAAAGTGTCAAAAGGGAAGATAACGAAAACACTTGAATAAGAAAACAGGGCAGATCTGATTTGGTTACAGAAAAAGGACGGATCTGATTTTGTTGCAGAAAAATGGTGGATCTGATTTTGTTGCAGTAAAAAGGAGAGCTGTTTTTCAAGATTCCGATTTTACTAGTGAATTATTGATAGCCCAAAACCCATAGGACCCATCTAGTTGTCACTTTGTTGTGCCAAAAAAGTGTTTTCAATGTGTTTGAACTTGTTTCATGAAGGAAAAAGAAAAATGATGTTTCTGCTAAAGTTTCCATCTAATTCAATTATGTTAGATATTTTTTTACTAATACATCTACTATCTCAAGGAGGCTTAAAGATCTATTACTTACTTCAAAAAATGGAAGTGTTTATAAGGCTGTCTAAGTCCAATATTAAAGAGGTGTAAAATTGATTTTTTTATTTGAAGTTGGAAAATAGAGGGTTTTGTTTCTGGGAGTCAGTTTTTTTTTTGCATGGGGAGTTCTGAAGTGGTCCAATTCTGATTGCAAAGTAATATCAACAGGCTTTCTGTTGACTAGTTGCACAATAGTGTTTGCATAGCAAACATAAAAAATTTTAATGACTGAAAATTGAGCCAGATTTAAGTTCTTATCTTGCTTTTATTGTTGGCCAAATTCAATAGGATTTGTTACAATGGCAGAATGGAATGAAAAAAGTAATGAATCAAGTAGTACAGACAAAGGAAGGCGAAGATGGCAGAGAGCAGAGGTAGAGGTGGGAGGAAGAAATGATGGAGGAAAGAAAAATGTCCAATACTTCAATTTTAAAACATATGGGCAGTATGAGAAAGATTTTTATAGTAATTTAGAGAAAAGGAAGGCACATGCAGCAGTAGAGGAGCCTAGAAAAAATAACAATCTCTTTTTTTCCTCCACATCAAGCAACAAGGATTTTGGTACATAGATTCGAAGTGTTCCACTGAGGTGAGTAATAAGGAATACTCGTTTGTTAAAGTTGATAAAAACTACCGAAGTAAAATTATACTTGTTGCTAACAATGCTCATTATAGTTCGCATACTCGGACTTGACTCGGACTTGGTAGACCAAATAAATTCCGGCCCAACAAATACTTAGCAACTTTAAAAGTACTTAAATTTATTAAAAAATTTAAATTTTATATGAATTACAGTTACAAAATATATCAAATGAGTCTATAAAACATTGGGGAAGTGTTTTCTATTAGATTTGCATACAAATAGAGTACGGAATCACATCATCATTTCTTTCATCATTTCCTTTTTGCTTTCGTGTTGATATGTATCTTTCCGAAAGCACCATCTCGCGTTACACTATTGTGACATGTGATGAGCTTCAGGTGGGGCATATGCATACACCAATATACTTTAGCTTTATCTTTTACTGCTGCTCTTTCTTTGAGGGGTTCTTCGACACATCAAATCTCCCAGATTGCACACCTTAAAGGGTGCACCGAGAATGGGGGGGATTGATTCATGGCACTTTGTGAGAGATGTTGTCATACTATTCTATCATACCTACATCCCGTCATGCAGCCTTCATACCTCCTAAGATGTCTCCCCGAAATCTTGAAACCCTGAAATATGGCTAAGTCTGAAATCATAAAACCCTAAAATCTAGCTAAGTCTGAAATATGATTGGATCCCGCTAACCTAGAATCTGCATTATAGCTCCTAGAGGTCCGAAACCACTCACAAACATCTTGATAGCATATATAAAGTATGGCTTAAAGTATAAGTTAAACTTATATTTAAAATTTATTTTATAGAGATGTTGTCCGGTTCAGCGTTTTTTCACATTTTTTCAGCATTTGGAGTCCTCAATCTAAGACTCGTGAGTATAAGTGAAAAATAATCATCGACAGAAAAAATGACAAGTATTTGCATACTTGCCGAGTATGTAAACTATGACGCTATTGATGTGAAGGGTAGAGGGATAATAGCACTAAAAACAAAAGAGGGAAAACACCAAGTACAACAATGAAAGTTGTTGATATCTTCATTAACCAGTGTGTTTGATGATGCCCATAAATGGCCCTCATCTTGCTACTTAGTTTTTCCTAAAAAACACTTCACTATGTTACTGTCCACACTCTTTTGGTCCATACTATCCTCATAGATGCACATCTTATATGAGTGATGCATACCACTTTGTTTGATGAGGCCCAGAAATGGCCCTCATTTTTCTACCACGTTTTCCTAAAAACACTTCACTATGTTACTATACACACACTTTTGGTCCATACTATCCTAATATATGAACATCTTTATATGAATGATGCATATGCATATTGTTTTGGTTTAAACCAGTTATCTCTATATAAATTAGTTTGATTTAATGGATTGATTGTTTATGGTACTACCAATGGTGTAAGAAGAATGCTGAGTGTCCATGCTTATTTCCTTTTTTGAAGGATGTTTTACACCTATGGCTACTATGGAGGATTCATCTGTATCCACATGCTGGCTGTACTTTGTTTCATCACAAAGTGCACAATTCACTTGTAGCCACTTGCTGTTCAACTCACAACAACTGACTATGTTCCACCCATAGCAATTGCTGTAGATGCACATTTCTGGTTGCGATGGTTAGTTGGCAGTTTGAACTAAAAACATTTCACAATTGGAAATAAACAGTTCCTTGAAATCAGCAATGGGATTATTGACTTCAACCACTTCTAAACTTTACAAATATGGAGGAATATTTCCCAGGAAGGAGGTTGTTGTAACTTCCTTCATGGCATCCTCATTCCTAACAAGGCTACTCCTTATTTGTAACTGTTGTTATTTTAGCGTAGTTGTTTGAATTTTCGTAACTTATTTTATTCTAGGAATAACCGCAGGTTTATGGTTGTAACCTCTAGATATTAGAATATCTAAATAAAGTGTTGCCTCCTCTATATGTAAAGAGAGAGATGCAGGTTGTAAGAATAATTGATAATCTAGAGACTAGATCTAGAATCTGGAATTTAGAGAATAGAGAACTAGAGTAAGAGCTTTGTAATCTGAGTTGTAATGAACCTATAACAATTCATTTCTTGCTACAGTGGGGATATCAATAATTTTAGAGCTTTGATTTGAAATTATGTCTTTAACAAGGAGGGGAGTCAAGCTTCAGTCCAATTGAGGCAGAGCCCACTCGCAAGGACTTGATGATTTGATCTCCCATTCGTTAGTTCATTTTCATTATGTGCATTTCAATTTCATTTCATCTCTGTAAGTGTTTGTACTTTCAATTCCATTGTGTGGGAATCTTCCAAAACTAGATTAGCATTTACTTTCCTGTTCTTTCCTTTCTGCAAGTGTGTTTATTTTCAATGCAAGTGTGGGCTAGTTTAGTTTCAATTCCCTATACTCAATTAGATTAGAAGTTAATTCATTGAGTTTAGAGCGGTTTAGTGCTGCATATACAGTGCAAACCCCTTGCAAGGTTATATGTCCCTAAGTTGACAATTGAATGAAGGATCCTGCAATCTATATGTTATACGGTATCCTAATGGGTTCTTACTCAAGGTTAGAGGAGAAATCCTTGAGCTTAAGATAGTAGTAGGTTGTATATCCCCTATTTTTTTCACGTCATTGCCAAAGAAGGTGTCAAGTACTAAATTCTTGAAAAACTAAGAATAGATTTACAACTTTCTAGATTAAATTTCCTTTTTGCACAAGTAGAAATTATAAATCAGATTTTTTTCCCCAAATAGACTAACCATATGTAGGCGAAGCAATGGTCGAGAACATTTTTGAGGGAGATTCATTTGTAAATGTTGGTAATGATGCAGAGAATGCAAAGCTGGTTGTTGTATATTTTTCAGAGCTACAAACCCTCAAAGCTAGGATTAAGGAGCTAGAGGAAAGAATCAGTAGGTTTGATGCCCCAACTCGAGTAGGAGGGGAAGATGCAAGACATACTAATGATGAAATCCATGCACCTGTGCCTACGCTTGCTGGCGAAAACCAACATGCAACAATTGCTCTTACTGAAACTCTTGTATCCATTAATGAAGAAAGACTGCCTACAACAATTACTCCTATAACAACTCGTGCACTTGTTAAAAAACTACTTGCAACAGTCCCTTGCATTGACAAAAGCTGTTATTTTTATGATCCTTCCATTTATGGAATGCAGCAAAGATGATACTATTATTTAATGAGTAGTGCTGCAACCCCCTGCAGAGTTTATTGCTAGATCTAAGCAAGAAAGTAAAATTGAGGAATTCCCAGAGGGAGAAATAATTTTTCAAGAGCAACTAGCAAAGAAATATTTGACCGTTTATTGCCTAGACTGCTGCAAGGAGAAGGCTGAGTGTGGATGACAAGATGCTCACACAAACAAGGACAACATACAAAAGGAGTTAGTAGCTGTAATGAGACTCAAGAAAGTGGAAATGAAATTGAACATGTCTACTTTGAAACTCAAAAAAGATATTGCCCACCAAACAAGAAAATCTATTAGGCCTCTTTTTTGTAGCCACTTGTCATTCATCTCTTATATTGCTATTTATGCAGCCCATTCTCATTATGGTTATACACCTTATGCTTGGAGTCACATGCCACCATTATCTTAGCATTGGCCAAAATACCAGCAATTGCATGTCCAGTGGCCGTGGTATCAAGGCCAGTCATGACAGCCACCACCCTAACAATAACAACCACAACACGCTGGGTTTTAACAACATCTACAACCACAATACGCTGTGTTGTACCAAACACCCAAAAAACCCAGCCCAACCTTCCCTTTAACATCTCAATTTCATGCCCACTTTGTAGATAACTATAGTGATAAGCTAGCTTAACCAATTTATAATAATGAAATGATAACATTCCACCTGCCGAATAAACTCAAGAGAGTTTCATCCTCATTTAGGGATTGTAGTAGGACCAGCCACTTTATTCATAATAACTAACCCATCTGAGAGGTTATTGAGGTCACATTAAACACTCCATTACCAATAAGTGAGCCAAATCGCATCCATTCACAAGTAAGGTTGTACCATTAAATTTCCCTTTTTCACAAACACTTGAATTATCCAAAGGAACAACTTTAGAAAAACTTTGGATTTTTAAATACGTTGAAGAATGTTAGTGTCTATACGTTGAAGAATTTTTAAATACTCTAAATAATTTTAATTTTATATTGTAAGTTCTTAACTTGTATAATTTTGAATGTTTTTAAAATTTATTTGTTTTAATTTCTTATTAGATTGTCGAGACTTGATTTGCCTCGCACACAATCATCTTGAGACAACTTGTGAGTGTGCGAGAGGCATTGTGCAACATGGTTATCAACAATGTTTGTATTGTATGGAGGTAGTTAAACATAGTAAGGACCCAAAAAATGAAAGGGCTGATTTTAGATGATGAATGGTGGGTTCGTTTGTATTACTTGCTTAGTTTTACCTAGCCCATCATGGATACGATCAAATATACTGATACAAGTCATCCATGTTTGGGCGAGATTTATGATGGAACCAACTCAATGATCGAAAAGATTAAGTCCTTTGTAAATGCCAAAGAGTAAGATCCTACAAAGCATAGCTCACATATTCGTACATGGAGAGTACTTGCCAAGACATTTTTTTTACTCGATAAATATTTGGCAATTTATGACAACTTAAATAAATACTTAATTTTTTTAAAAAACATAAATTTTATACAAATTACAGTTACAAAATATATCAAATGAGTTTGTGAAATGTGGGGGAAGTGTTTTCTATTAGATTTGAATACAAATAGACTACAAAATTGCATAATCATGGGAATACAACAAACTAATACTTATAAATTTATATGGATGCAAGTTACAAATTACAAGAACCTACAATTTGCTCTTCTCCGTTCTAGTGAAAAATTTGGGAGACTGAGAGTCTAGTCCTTGCACTCTATTGTGCCTCCTTGTTCTGCCTAGAACACTGCACCTGTGGCTTCACCCTGATACCAGATGGCAGTGACTCCTCTGCCTCATGTTCAACATCTCCAAGGATGCCATCCTATCCAATGTCTCTTGCTTTTGTTATACCACCGTCTACACCCTCCATAGCTTGAGTCTTTAAATCAACAATCTCATCTTCTGTGAACAAAGGGGTCTCCTCGTTCTGTGTAGTCTAGTCACTAGAGGGATCGATCTCATTCAAATCAATAGGCCCTGTGATGTGCCCTCTATCTTTGTTGTGTGAAGCCGAAGGTTGTATTGCACAAAAACTAGGTCATTGAGGCATTGAGTCAACTTATTGCATTGCTTTGTGTGAATTGTGTCAAATAAACTCTAGTTGCGCTCACATTCGGAAGTGCTACAAGGTTTAGATAAAATTTGGAGGGCTAGCTTTTGAAGATTTGGGGTTATTTCCACCCCAATCTTCCCACCATGAACCTGCAAATAGGGTATTGAAAAGTTTGTAAGTAATTAATAATTTTAAATTTATAACTTGTAAGATATAAATAAAGACTTCAATTTTTATTATCTGGTGTCTGGGTGGATCTCTATTTTATAACTATTGTTGAAGAAAATAGCCTTTCCCTAGCCTGCTTGTAGTTTTGAAACTCTGAAATAATGGGGTCCCTCACCTCAATCTCAGGTGTCATACTCTCAATGCATGTGTAGAGGTCCTCCATAACCTCCCCATTAGCATCTATGAAGTCAATAAAATATAAGAACTTGAGATTAAGGTAGTACTTGGTAGCATGGATGGATTGGTGGAGTTGGTTGATCCATCTCCGATCAATTATCTCTCAAAAGGGATAAAATTTGTTGCTATCCTCCTTATAAAAGTTTTGGATGGCCTCTTTGGCCCTATCCATGGCCTCATAAAGATACCCATTGGATTTTGCTCCCCATCCACCAAGCGCAAAACCTTTACCAAAGGCTCCAACACTTTCAACTTTCCAAACAAATTAAAGCTACAAACTTACAAATAAAGTAAATCCTTTACAAAATTGAAAATTAAGGAATCAACTTGAAATTTAAATTGAAACTTGAAGTTACCTTGACAATTTCTATAGCTCTCTTCGCAAATTCATCATCAAAAACTATCTTTGTGGTCTTCTCTCCATTAGCTTTGTTTGAATATGTTCAATTCAGTCATGCTTGACTCACAAACATCTAGTTCAATGGTGTCAACAAACTACAAATACTTTGCAACGTAAAGATGTTAGTTGCAAACTTTGTGAAACTTGCTCGCACAAGGTTTTTCCCCTTGGTGTGATATCTCATAAAGTTGAGAACCCAAGGGCGATTGTAAATGTATTTGGTGATGTTTTTGACATCTGCATTTGGTCTCACCCAATCAACTTTTTCTATGTCCTCCAAAAGGTCAAGGCAATGGGTCGCGCAAGGGGTCCACAAGAGATGGATGCCCCTTCTTAAGCACTCTCCCAGCTACCACATATGTTGTTGCATTGTCAGTGATACCTTATGCAACATTCTTGATGCCCACTTCTAAGACAACCTCTTCGAGTATCAGGCTCAAAGATTCTGCATTTTTTACTTTGTTACAGGGATCATTTGACTTCAAAAAAATTATTTCACCTTTTGAAGCCGCTAAAAAGTTGATGAGGCTGTGGTTCTTTCCATTCGTCACCCATCTGAAAGAATGACGCACTGGAACTTTTGCAACTGCTTCTTTTGATCTTCCATAACTGATTTTGCATCTTCAACCACATCTTGAAACAACCTCTCACTTAAGTCTCTTGGAGATGGTGCCTTGTACCCTTTTTTAGTAACTGTCAATGTTGTCACCAAATACTCAAAGTATGGGTTTTTTGCCATGTTGAAGGGAAGGTTGTTGAAGTACTAGAAATTAGCACGTCTTATCTGCTTGTACATGTGCCTTCTTGTACCACGTTGTACCTTGCAGTGAAGGCTGTGTCCCATGTATGTTTTTAGGTACAAAAAAACTGTGATTGGCTATTGCTCGAACTGGATGAGGTGGATGTGCCTCGCATGCGTGGACCATGACTAGAGTCCACAATCTCTGTCATAGCTACTTTAGTTTCCGTTGCCAATGCGGGAGCAATGACTGCTTGTACCTTTGCCCTCTCTACTTTATTGTCATCCAACAACGCAAGTTTGACAATTATCTCTCGTTTTGCCTTTTCTGTGGTATTGGGTCACGATGTGACATTGCGGCAAGGAATGCATGTAATATGGTACTTGAGGTGATGATGAGGGTGCAGTTTTTTCCATCTATTCACCCATTTGAAAGAATGGTGCATCATAACTTTTGCAACTGCTTCTTTTGATTTTTCATAATTAACTTTGCATCTTCAACTACACCCTGGAGCAACCTCCCACTTAAGTGTCTTGGAGAGTGTGCTTTGTACCCTTTCCTTGCAATTGTCAATGCTATCGCTATATACGGGCTTTTCGTCATGTTGAAGGGAGGGTTGTTGAAGTACAAAAAATTTGCATGTTTTATCTGCTTCCACGTGCGCCTCCTTGTTCCCCGCTATACCTTGTAGCGGAGGTTGTGCTTCATGTATGTTTCTAGGTAAAAAAAGCTATATGATTGGGTTTTGCTTGAACTGGATGTGGATGTGCCTTTGCATGCGTGGACCATGGCTAGAGCCTACAATATTTGTCATAGCTACCTCAATTTTGTTACAAATGCAGGAGCAATGGCTTATTGTACTGTTGTCCTCTCTACTTTCTTCCCATCCAATAATGCAAGCTCTGTAATTATCTGTTGTTTTTCCTCTTTCGTGGTATTGGGTAATGTTGACAATTCTTCCACAGGTCAGATTGTCTCTCACCATTTGGAAATTTCACGTCTTTAGCCAAGGAAGAAAGAATACATTGGGTTTGTATAGACCAATTGAAATACTCATTTGCAATGGCCTTTGCTACAATAGGATTTCCTTCAGACAAATTTGCCTGAAGGAATGGTTCATCAAAGAAGGCTTGATTTTACATAGCTTCAGAAAAGTTCAAAGGACCATTGCAAAATTTGGAAGGGACACTCAAGAAGTCCTAAGGGTATGTTACCCTTTGGAAAAAATTCTTCGCAAAAAATTTGAGGGGCTTGACAGTTTTTTCGCGGAAAATGAGCTAAGAGAGGACACTTCCATGTTTTACGAAAGGCGGAAAAGGACAAAACAAGAAACCCGAAGGGCAAGGTACCCTTTAAAGGGTCATTTTCAAAAATCCTGAAGGGCACCTACCCTTCGAAAAGGTACACTTCAACTTCGGGAAAGTCGTTATGCAAAAAAACCCGAAGGGCATGTGCCCTTCAGGCAGGTCCATCTCGCAAATTTAAGGGCTTTACAAAAGCCCGAAGGGCACCTACCCTTCGAGGAAAGGACCATGACAGAAAGCCCGAAGGGCTGTTCTTTTTGGAAAGGCAAGGGACAATTCCTGCGGACTTTTTGTCGCAGGAAGTTAAAAAAAAACCCGAGAGAATATAAATAAGCAAAGAAAGAAAGAAGGAAAGATATCCTTTGGACAAAAGGTCCGAAGGAATTCCTTCGGACTTTTTGTCCGAAGGATTCCTTCGAAAAAATTGGCAAACAAGAAATCCACAGAAAAACATAAAGTCCGCACAGGAAATCCAAAGCCAAGGGCAAGACAAAAAAATCTGAAGGGAAGACTAAGGGGATAAAGAAAAGATCCGAAGAAAATCCAAGACCAAGTAAAGTCAACAAAAAAGCTGCAGGAAATGAAACAAAGGGACAAGCAAAATAATCCGAATCAAATACAAGTAATGGAAGGGATGGACTAAGTTGAGACAGAATATCCGAGTAAAGTCTAAGGGAAATTTGACTGTGCAAAAGGGTTGAAAATAGATAATCCGACGGGAAGTTGAAGACAAAAATAGAATCCCACCAAAAATAGAAAAGACACAGGTAGAGCAAAATAAGAGAAAATACATGCAAGCAAAGACTATTTTTGGCTGACTGGTCAAATCTTGAGTTGACTAGCTGTTAAAGTCACGCTTCTCTGCAGTTTGACTAGTCAACCACATGCATCCAAACGTTCCAGCTCAGTTCAAGCTTGACTTCTAAATTTGGGCGTTCCTTCCACGTTGCAAGGCTCTCAACAATCTGTCAGTCCAAGTGGAGTTGACTGGACACATTCGTTACACGTCTTCTTTGTCCATGCAAATGCGAGCAACTCAGGGGGAGTCTATTTTGGAAACTTGGCGTAATCTTCCATGCAAAGAGAGGTTTGACTTTCAACAGACCCACTGTCCATTCTCAAATGCCAAAGAGCTAGTGAAGTTTCTAATTTTAGACATGGCTCAGCCGAACATGCACAAGCAAAGTCAAATGTATGAATTCATTGTCTAATTCTAACACCAAGGAGCTTTCATGCAAAGAGGAAGAAGACAAAATAGACTTTTTGTAAAGGCTGAGTTGGACTGATTTGGCCTCTCCTATTTTTCAATGTCAATCTCTTGGCTTTTGTAATTTTCTATATTTATGGCTTTTCAGCCTTAGATTTTTTATCCCTCTTTTGGCAAGAAAATTTCTTCCAAAGATTGTGCTGTAACTTTTTTCAAAATCAATAAGAGGACTGTGTTTTTTCAATTTCCAGCAACTGGTATAGCGTATTTTTGTTATAGATTTGCCTAAGTGATAGATTTTATTTCTTGACAAATCTGAATTCGTACCTAGTTATTGGCTGGTCATTTATGTAGGTCATGTTCTGTGTTTGATTGTCTTTTGCTGAGTTTATAGTAGATATTAGTGGCTGTTTAGTGTCTTTCAATCAGGCCTATTTTTTTATTTCCCTCAAGCTTAGATCATTAGATTAAATCTTTTCGTGAAATACTTGTGTATTGATCAATTGGAGTTGAAATCTGCCTCTTCCTTGGCTGAATCAGTGTTCTTAGAAGCTCGATTTGAGTGGATCACAAGCAAATTAGGTGTATCACCGCTTTAGTTAGGATTATTTTTCAAGTTCTTTCTGCTCTTTTTCCCATGCAGTTTGTAGCGTACAAGTTGAGATCCTCATTGATACATCTTATAGGAACCAGCATTTTCTGGAGGTTCTTCTCACCATTGAGGTACCCACCCTTATGAGAAGATCCTATTGTTTCAATTGGAGCGAGGATTAGTCATTTCAGCACGTCTTCGATCAGGGTGCAACTCTAGGTTGACAATAGTTTTTGGCACGTCCGGTGGGACCACGAAGTTCTTTGCATATCTGAACAGTTTTCTTAGCAGCAGAAGATATTCATCTACATCCAGTTGTAGAGTTCATAACATCATTCAGGGAATTCGTTCATGCCAAAGGTTATCACAAGATCAACAAGTAAAGGTATTCCTTTTGAATTTATAACTTATAAGAGATTAAGGTCTAGGAGGGCAAATCCATAGCCTCAAAGAGAATATTTACCTCCTCATCTTATTGTTATAAACACTGCAATCCCTACTATTCAAATGGCCATCAAATTCCAAGTGTTTTCTCCATTCAATAGGGGAAGCCCACTGAATTTAGCCTAGTTGGATGATATTTTAGTGTCTTCCATCAAAAGCATTTCATTTTTCTCAAGAAAAAATCAAACAACCCCTGTTGAGCATATCCAAGATGTTGTTAATCTCTGTTCAGTTCATAATGTTGTTGAATATAATGTTGCTATTAGATTGTTGGCTCCCTCCTTCAAAGGAAAAGAGTTGCAATGGCATAGAAATTTGCCACTTAATTCCATTGCCCCCTGGGACAAATTGGGCGCAGCATTGGTCAAGCAATTTGAGGACAAATTTGATCATCTCTCTTTGGTTGAGCAATTGACCACCATAACAAGGGCTCCTCATGAGGTCATGTCTGATTTTAATCTTAGATTCCAAAAAACATAGACTAGGATACCTGCGTTGATTAGGCCATCCTCTCAATATGCATTTTCGTACTATTTGAAAGCTCTTAATTTTGACATTAGTGTGATGATATAGTCAATGGGTGGTTCTACTTTGCTGGATGCTTATGAGGTTGCAATTAAGGTTGAAAATAGTTTGATACAAGTTGGTAAGCTTTCTCCAAGACCTCCAATACCCATATTTCCATAAATAAGTTCTATACCAGCCCCTCAAGTTCTTATTGCAGCCCCTACTAGTCAAGCTAGTGAGATATGAGAGTTTAAAAGTTTGCTATAGTCTTTTCAAAATGAAATAGTACAGCTTAAAAGGCAATATTTTCAGTCAAATAGGCTCTATCAACAGCAAAATCAGAACACCTATCAATCCTTCAAAGATCAAATGCCTCTTTATCAAGGTTTCAAAGAAAATAGACCACCTTATCAAACACAAGGAGCCATAACTCCAGCTAAGTCATACGCTGCTTTTGATCCGAATGCTCCTTCCACTTCAAAAGCCATTGTTCCAACCCCACCTCAAAATAATTTGGTGCAAGATTCAGATTGACAGCCCTCAAATCTCAATGATGCTCAAAACCAAGCTTTGGTATCACAGAACATCACCATGCCACAAATGACACAAGAAGAGTTTTCTTTTCAAGGAGGTCAGTATCAAGATACAAGTTTGGCATCACAAGGAGAGACTCATCAAGTTCAAGGGCAACTTGATGTTTTAATGTAAATTGGCAAGTAGATGATCGTGTTGCTTTTACTCAGGATGTTAAAACTAACGATACAAGTGGTCAAGTTGCAGCTATAACTTATCATAGAACTAAAAGAAGAGCTATTGATGAGGCTCAAGTGGTAACAAATACTTCAAGTACTCTTAGTATTGTTGCTAAAAGTACAAAAGAGAAACTTGCTGCCCCTACAACTCAAAAAAATCAGAATATAGAGGTTAGTAAGGTTCATCAGCGACTTCTAGTTTGTGAACAGCCAGTGCTCTAGAAAGTACAGCCAAAGGTTAGTGGATCTCATTTTAGTATAGTAGATTAGATGAATAAGTCTAACATCAGCATTAGCATGTGGGATTCTTTTTCAATTCCAGGACAAAAAGATAAGCTTATCCAAGAGCTTTCAGCTCTTGAATTATCTCCAAAATCGGTTGAGAAAGAAGGGGTTGTCTTAGCTAATTCAGATCAACCAACTAAGCAACAGGTACAACAAGCAAATAAGATGGCATAAGTTGACAAAACTGAGGTAAAATTAAAAAAACTCCTCCTTTCTACCTTTCTTTGATAGTAGGAGATACTTTGGTTCATAATTGTATGGTAGATAGTGGAGCTAGTAGTATAGTCATGCCTAAATAGATTGCAGATAAACTTGGACTCGTTTATGAGCCAAATACTAAAGGAGTATTGCAATTGGATGGGTCACCAACAAAGATAGTAGGCATCATGAAGGATTTGAAATTGACATTACATGCATGTCCTAATGTTACTATTTAGCGGGATGTTGTGGTAGACTTGCCTCCCTGCTTTGCTATGTGCTTCTAAAGGGATTTCACCTCAAAGATTGAGGGATATTTATCAGTTGATTGGACCTATTTGCTGTTCAGAACTAGATATGGTACAAAGATAACAATTCATTCAGAGCTTATTGCACGTTTTCATATGGAGCCATACATGCGTAGTGTTGTGAATACTAACTGTATCATCTCAGATAAAATATTATAAACTAGTGATGTAAAAAAGGACTCACCTTTGGATGGAGTTTCAGATTTGTTTCTTGATGAGTGGGCTTCTGCCTTGCATGAGCATGATCCCTACAAGCTGATCGAAGAGGAGGGTCTTGGTGTGTATTGTCTTCATGAGAATGATGCACCAATTCCAACCATGGTCAAAGAAGACGAATCTAATGAATGTTTGTGGCAATTGTACTTTGATGGATCAAGAAATAAGCATGGAACTGGAGCTGGGATGATGTTGGTTTCTCCAACAGATAAAGGTATTTCGCTTCCATTAAATTTTAGTTTGGCTATTTAAACAATATTGCTAAATATGAAACACTAGTTCACGGTTTGCAGTGGGCTAGGAAGATGAAAGTCAATTGTTTGCAAGTGTTTGGAGATAGTGAGCTTGTAGTCCACCAAGTAAGAGGTTTGAATGTATGCAAAAATTTGTTGCTTAAATCTTACAAGCATAGAATTTTGGATTTACTTGAAGATTTTCAGGGTTTTAACATTCAAGCAATACCAAGGGATAAGAATAAACATGCTGATAGGCAGGCTGCTATTGGAGCACAATTTAGTATCCTAGTTGGTGTAAAAAATGAAAAAATTCAGTCATACATAAAGGTGGTTGTAAGGCCTTCTGTTCCGAATAATCATGAGAATTGATAGGTGTTTGAAGATGACAATCAAATTGTGAGATTTTTGCAGGAAGAGGTTGAGTTTTCTTCAGGAAATTAGTCAAAGAACTTATAGCAGTATGGTGATCAAATTGTACAATTGAAAACGAATAGGCTGCCCAAGGGATTGGTCACTCTTGAGAATATTTTTAGTGGAGATGATGAGCTAAGGAAAGAGAAATTATCCTTGTCAACAAAGGAAGAGCACTATGCCAATGTAGAGATTGCAACTGGTAAGATTTTGAAATTGGGCAAGGTATGCACTCCTTCACAAAAGAAAGCTTTCATTGAGTTATGCACAAGTTTTGTTGATATATTTGCATCGCTGTATAGTGATCTCAAAGGTTTTAATCCAAGTTTGGCTCAACATGCCATTGAGTTGGAGGAGGAAACTAAACCAGTGAGACAAAGACAAAGGTCAATCAATCCAAAGCTTGAGCCTTTGATGAGAGCTGAGCTTCACAAGCTCATAGAATCAGTTATTATATTTTCAATCAAGCACTCAACTTGGGTGGCGAACCTTGTTCCGGTATGGAAGAATGGTGAGATTCGTTTGTGTGTTGATTTTCGTGATTTAAACAAGGCTTCACTTAAAGACCACTATCCATTGCCATCAATGGAACAAATTTTACAGCTTGTTGCAGGTTCAGAGAGGTTTTCTTTGTTGGATGGATATAGTGGTTACAATCAGATTTTGGTTAAGGAGGACCAATTTAAGACAACCTTCACAACCAAGTGGGGAACCTTTGCATACAGAAAGATGTCGTTCGGTTTATCTAATGCTGGAGCGACTTTTCAAATAGCCATGGATATGGCATTGCAAGGCCTTCTGAATAAATTTTGTGCTTGTTTATTTAGATGATACAATCTTGTTCTCAAAAAATGCAGATGATCACATAGCTCACTCAGGCAAGTTTGCGAAAGGTGTAGACAGTTTGGGATATCTCTAAATCCAAAAAAGTGCATCTTCTCGGTTCATGAAGGTAAGCTTTTTGGACATGTTTCAAAGCATGGTTTAAACATTGATCCTGAAAGAGTAGATTCTATCCTTGCACTCTCTTTGCCTAAGCACAAAAAGGCTATGCAAAGCTTCTTTGAAAAAATCAACTTTATAGAGAGATACATTTCAGATTTCGCTACTGTAGCTAAACTACTTACAACCATGCTAAAGAAAAATCAGAACTTCAGCTGGTCCAAGGAAGGAGTAAAAGGGTTTGAAGATGTTAAGAAAGCCATAGTAAGTGCTCATACGCTTTTAAATCCAGATTTTACGAAAGATTTCATTTTGTATACATATGCTAACGTGGACACCATTTCAGGCATTCTTATGTAGCAGAATCATGAAGATTTAGAGCAACCAATAGCTTTCTACTGCCAAGGCTTGGAAGAGTACGAAACAAGGTATTCTTTTGTTGAAAAGCATACACTTTCAGTTATCAGATCTCGTAAGAAGTTTAGACACTTGTCTAATAATAAGATACATCTAATGGTTCCCCATCCAAGCATCAAATAATTTCTTTTGAACAAGGATATAAATGAGAAGAGAGCTGGTTGGATAACCAAGGTAATAGAATATGATGTGGAAATTAAGGTTACAACGCTGGTTAGAGGCAAAGGACTTTGTGCGCATCTAGCTTAGGACTTGCAAGAAACTAATGAAGCTGTTTTAGTGTCAAATGATGAAGAGATTGCTGCTGTTCACACCTCACCTTCCAACTGATTTTGTGATTTGGTAAGCTATCTCCAAGATGATATTTATCCTTCTCATCTAAGTGTTTCAAAAAGAAGGTATTTCAGATTGCAATCAATTCTATACTTGCTCGTTGATGGTGTTTTGTTCAAAAATGATATTAATGGAATGTTACTAAGGTGTGTAGAACTAAGCCAAACTCAAAGATTACTTGAAGAATTCCATGATGGACATGGTGGTGGACACTTTTCCGTAAGAACTATAGCACTTAAAATCATGAGAGGTGGGTACTATTGGCCTACTATATTTGGTGATTTCCATGCATGGGTTAGGAAGTGCAAGCAATGTGCTATGTTTGTAGGAAAAGTTAAACTTGCACCCTTGCCCCTTCAACCAATTGTGGTGGATCAACGTTTTGACCAATGGGGATTGGATTTTATTGGTCTCATAAATCCTCCTTCAAGTTCAGGGCACAAATGGATTCTAAAAGCTACAAATTACTTCACACATTGGACAGAGGCAGTAGCATTGAAAGAAGCAAACGAAACCAATGTTCTTGATTTCTATGAAGGTTTGCTCACTAGATTTGGAGTTCTTTCAATAGTTATTTATGATAATGCAATGGCTTTTGTGGGATCCAAAATCAGTCAATGGGCTGTCCAACATGGAGTTTATCTCAGCGCTTCATCGAACTATTATCCACAAGGCAATGGCCTTGCTGAATCTACAAACAAGAACCTCTTAAGGATCATAAAGACTATTGAAGACAACAGAGGTCATGGCATCTCACGCTGAAGTCAACTCTATGGGCTGATAGGATCACCTATAAAAGGTCAATAGCCAACTCTTCATACGAGCTCGTATATGGTAAAGAAACACGATTACCTATCTCTCTTGAATTTTCAGCTTTGGAACTAATACATCAGCTTGAACTGTTGGAGAATGAGCCTATGGAAATCAGGGATGCAGAGCTTATGGAGCTGGAAGAGACAAGAAATCAGTCCATGCTAGCCATGGAAAGTCATCAATCACAGGTGAAGAGAGCCTTTGACAAAGGAGCTTTCCCACGAAGCTTCGAAGAAGGAGATTTGGTCCTCAAGTGGGATGAGGATCGAGCCAAACCAGGAAGGCACACAAAGTTTGATTCCCTTTGGAGTGGCCCATACATGATCTCCAGCTGCATATCCCACAATGCCTTCCAACTTGCAAAGATGGATGGCCAGGAGCTTCCAAGCCCAGTCAATGGGATACATCTGAAACATTGCTATTGAAGAGCAAAGCTCCATGTACATAGTTAATTTGTTTTGCTTTCCTCCAAGTGTTGTTCAAGCATAGTAGTTTCATTCAGTTTTATTCAAATAAGTGCTTGTTTGCACATTTTCTTCTTAGTTAGTTTTCTTGCTTTCATGTGTTTCCCTTCTTATTTTGAAGGAAAGGTTATTTCAGCCAGGTCAAGAGGAGATTTTCAGTCAAAAATCAGGGTTATCGTTGTTTTAGGAGTTCAAATAACATCTAGATGGTCTGAGTTCTCAAGCATAGTGGGCATGCTGAGCCAGCTGAGTCGTCAGAAATGTTGACAATTCTTCCACAGGTCAGATTGTCTCTTGCCATTCAGAAAGTTCACATCTCTAGCCAAGGAAGAAAGAATACATTGGCTTTGTATAGACCAATTGAAATACTCATTTGCATTGGCCTTTGCTACAACAAGATTTTCTTCGGACAAATTTGCTCGAAGGAATGGTTCATCAAAGAAGGCTTGATTTTACATAGCTTCGGAAAAGCTTAAGGACCATTGCAAAATTTGGAAGGGACACTCAAGAAGTCCGAAGGGTATGTTACCCTTCGAAAAAAGTTCTTCACAAAAAATCCGAGGGGCTTGATAGTTTTTCCGCGGAAAAGAGCTAAGAGAGGACACTTCCATGTTTTTCGAAAGGCGGAAAAGGACAAAACAAGAAACCCGAAGGGTAGGGTACGCTTTGGAAGGGTCATTTTCAAAAATCTTGAAGGGCACCTACCCTTCGGGAAGGTTTACTTCAACTTTGGGAAAGTTGTTTGCAAAAAACCTGAAGGGCATGTACCCTTCAGGCAGGTCCATCTCACAAATTTGAGTGCTTTACAAAAGCCCGAAGGGCACCTGCCCTTCGGGAAAGGACCATGACAGAAAGCCCGAAGGGCTGTTCTTTTTGGAAAGCCAAGGGACAATTCCTGCGAACTTTTTGTCCGAGGGAAGTTAAAAAAAAATCGAGAGAATATAAATAAGCAAAGAAAGAAAGAAGGAAAGATATCCTTCAGACAAAAGGTTCGAATGAATTCCTTAGGACTTTTTGTCCGAAGGATTCCTTCGGAAAAATTGGCAAACAAGAAATCCACAGAAAAACATAAAGTTCGCAGGAAATCCAAAGCCAAGGGCAAGACAGAAAAATCCGAAGGGAAGACTAAGGGGATAAACAAAAGATCCAAAGAAAATTCAAGACCAAGGTAAAGTCAACAAAAGCGCTGCCGGAAATGAAACAAAGGGACAAGCAAAATAATCCGAATCAAATACAAGTAATGGAAGGGATGGACTAAGTTGAAACAGAGTATCAGAGGAAAGTCTAAGGGAAATCTGACTGTGCAAAAGGGTTGAAACTAGATAATCCGACGGGAAGTTGAAGACAAAAATAAAATCCCGCTTAAAATAGACAAGACACAAGCAGAATAAGATAAGAGAAAATACATGCAAGCAAAGACTATTTTTGGCTGACTGGTCAAATCTTGAGTTGACTGGCTGTTAAAGTCACGCTTCTCTGTAGTTTGACTAGTCAACCACATGCATCCAAACGTTCCATCTCAGTTCAAGCTTGACTTCTAAATTTGGGCGTTCCTTCCACGTTGCAAGGCTCTCAACAATCTGTCAGTCCAAGTGGAGTTGACTGGACACATTCGTTACACGTCTTCTTTGTCCATGCAAATGCGAGCAACTCAGGGGGAGTCTACTTTGGAAACTTGGCGTAATCTTCCATGCAAAGAGAGGTTTGACTTTCAACAGACCCACTGTCCATTATCAAACACCAAAGAGCTAGTGAAATTTTTAATTTTAGACATGGCTTAGCTGAACATGCACAAGCAAAGTCAAACGTATGAATTCACCGTCTAATTCTAGTGCCAAGGAGCTTTCATGCAAAGAGGAAGAAGATCAAATAAACTTTTTGTAAAGGCTGAGTTGGACTGATTTGGCCTCTCTCCTATTTTCCAATGCCAATGTCTTGGCTTTTGTAATTTTCTATATTTATGGCTTTTCAGCATTAGATTTTTTATCCCTTTTTTGACAAGAAATTTTCTTCCAAAAATTGTGTTGTAACATTTTTCAAAATCAATAAGAGGATTGTGTTTTTTCAATTTCCAGCAACTGGTATAGCGTATTTTTGTTATAGATTTGCTTAAGTGATAGATTTTCTTTCTTGACAAATCTAAATTCGTACCTAGTTATTAGCTGGTCATTTATGTAAGTCATGTTCTGTGTTTGATTGTCGTTTGCTGAGTTTATAGTAGATATTAGGGGCTGTTTAGTGCCTTTCATCAGGCCTATTTTTTCATTTCCCTCAAGCTTAGATCATTAGATTAAATCTTTTCGTGAAATACTTGTGTATTGATCAATTAGAGTTGAGGTTCTGCGTCTTTCTTGTCTGAATTAGTGTTCTTAGAAGCTTGATTTGAGTGGATTAAGCAAATTAGGTGTATCACCGCTTTAGCTAGGATTTGTTTTCAAGTTTTTTCTCCCCTTTTTCTTAGGCAGTTTGTAGCATAGAAGTTGAGATCCTCATTGATACATCTTACAGGTATGAGCCTTCTCTGGAGGTTCTTCTCATCATTGAGGTACCCACTCTCGTGAGAAGATCTCATTGTTTCAACTAGAGCGAGGATTAATCATTTCAGCATGTCTTCGATCAGGGTGCAACTCCAGGTTGTCAGCATGTCTTCGATCAGGGTGCAACTCTAGGTTGACAACATGTCACGACATGACATCGCAGCAAGGAATGCATGCAATATGGTACTTTAGACAATAACGCCTCTAGAAAATTTCTTCAAGCAAAACGTGCAAATCACACTCCCCTATGACGGTCCAACCAATATGACGTGCTTCCTAGTCGCGGTATGACCTTTAGTGGGACGACGAGCACTCGTTGATGTTGACCTTGATGTGGCACTGGATGCCATTGTATGCTAATGGTTAACTTGTAGTATGTTTATATGCAAAATAAGTAAGAAAACAACATTTAAAAAAAAAATTTAAACGTAAAATTGTAAATGTAAACACTAAACCCTATGTATACGAAAAAATACAAAAAAATAAAATAAAAATGACATTGGAACAAAAACTAAACCATAAATTTGTAAAACTAAATACTATAAACAGGAAAAATCCTACGTTGCCGATATGGATACGAGAATCGGATTCAGGGATACGGGGATTCTTTTTAGGGCTCGGATATGTTTTGGATAGGGCCGTACAAAAATATATATGTAAAAAAAAAAAAATGTAGAAAGATAGTCATATAAGCAAAATTAACCACATATTATGCATAGAGGAAACAAAATAAGTTAAATAACCACAAAACATACTCATAATTCAATGCCAAATATCATAATCTTCAACGGTTTGAACTTCGATTAGTTTTATAATAGGTACATAGTGCAAATGTTACAATGTATGGACAAAAATAAAGACAACTCAGCGTATTCATGCTTCACTATATTCATTTTCCTCTTCGGCTACAATGTTTTCATCAACACGTGGTTCATTAGAATCACAAGCAACAACAATGCCACTCCCACTATGCCCACTATGTAGGTCGTGTGAATCACCATCTAGCTCCGTGTCAAGCAATGAAAGTAAGGTAGCAGGGGCATCCAAATCAGTGATCTCTGGCTCCACATCCAAAGACTTTGTTGCCCCTGCCTTGTACTCATGTTGTTTGTGTGAGAGAAGACGCAAGTTGGAATGCACAAAGACCAAATCCTTCGCCTTTTTCATTGCCAACTTGTTGCGGTTAACTAAGTGGATAAAGCTGTAGGTACCCTAGTTTCGCTTAGCTGAGGAAGAACTTGCAACCTATTGAGGCAAGCCGTAAAGTCAGTTAGAATTTATAGCAAATACAAATTTAAAACAAATCATTGAAAAGAAGGGTAGAGTGCTAAAAAAATTAAAATATTACTTGTGATAGAATTTTTATTGCAAGTGGCTAGAGGTGGGTGGATGCTTGCTCATATAGGTACCACCAAAAGTGAGCGTCCATCTTATACTTGTCATAAATAGCACCAAGGGAGTGACCCCTAGACATTATGAAATGCACAAACTCTTCCTTAACTTGGTCTTCTACTTCTGGATCGGAGAAGAGTCTAGAGAATGCCGCCTTATATCTCTCACCAGCCTCAACATCCTTATATGGTGGGACCCTCTTGGGCAAAGAAAGGATCTCTGTGCTGTAGTATTTCGACGTCAAGACAAAAACAAGACGATGCAATGGGGTGGTCATTTTGTTCCACCTTTCAATGAGATGCGATTGCACTTCCTTGAAGAACCTCTTCGTAGGATTTTGCTCTTTGGCATTTATGATGGATCTAATGTTCTCAATCATTGAGTCAATTCCATCATAAACCTCACCCAAACATGGATGATCTATATCCACATACCTCAACATGCCGAAGATGGACTTGGTAAAACTGAGCAAATACTCCACACGATCCCACCACATGTCATCAAGAATCCACCCTTTCACCTTTGTGGCTTTCTCAATGTTTGGATGCCTCCATACACTTCAAAGTTGGTTGATGACCATGCTACTCAATGCCTCACACACCTTAATAAGTAGTCTCAAGACGAGTTGTGTGAGACAAACTGATTCTCAACAACCTTATAGGAAATTAAAACAAATAAAATTAAAAAAATGTTCAAATTACAAACTTAAAAAATTAAATTAAAAGTATACACGATTTATGAATGATTAAATAAAAAGTTACCTTGAACAACTGCAACTTCGAGAAGGTTTTGAAGATGCCTTAGGACATGTGATGGTTACTTATGAACATTTAAATCTTCCTCGCCTCCTCATAGAGTTGTTTGATCCAATCATTTTTTGCAACATAAGGTTGAGGGAATTTACGACACATGGTGTCCAAAATATGTGCCCATACCTTGCCTCAAACAACATGCTCACAATTTTGCAATTTTTAGTGTTGTTCATTACAACTTGGACAATGTTTTGAGGCCTCACTGCGTCAATGGACTTGATCAGGATGTCGGCTATGAATCGTGCATCCTTCACTGCCCCTCACAATCAACGACTTTCAGAAAAGTTGCCCCTTTAGGGTTCATTGCGACCACATTAACCAATGGCCTATTTGTTGTATCTTTCCATTCATCGGAAATGATGGACACCCTTGTTTCGATCCACGAATTCTTGATGGGCTTCAATGCATCTTCAACTTGTTTTATTTCTTTTGTCAACAAGGTGGTTCGCACCTTTTCATACCTTGGGCCGGTGAACCCTTTAGGGCAGCATTGATAAATCTCACCATATCCACATTAAATGGCAGACCACATATGTAAAGACAATGCACAATACTCTGCTCTGCTGTGTCCCTAGATTGATTCTGGAATGACCTTTCCAATGGGTCTGCATCTTTTGTTCTCTTGAGGCCAAGAGGTGAATCCTCTCCCTCTACGAATACATCAGGTTTAGCAAGAAATGGGTGTGATGGGGCCACCATATTAGCACGAGATTGTTCAACATCCATAGGTGACGATCCTCTCTTTCTTAAAGGATGCTTCGCTTTTCGCACAAGGGCATCTGCTTCTTCTTGCTCTTTGATGTATGCAATAATCTTTCCTTGTGGCAAGCCCTTTGCTTGTTTTTCTTTCATGCTTGGCCCACAACAAGCTTTGATTCCAGTGCCAGGAAGTGCACACACATGGGCTTTTATCCAATTATATGAGCTCTTGTATTGAGAGTTACATTGTGACCATTGCCAAACGAAGCACCCTCCACCTAGAAATTGTTCTAACACTGTCACATACTTCCAAAGAAGGGCTCAAGAATAGGGTTTGGAGGGTAACCCTTGGCCCATTGAACTAGCACTTGCAGCGGCAGACCTTCTGGGAAATCAGAAATCTCTATAACACCAAATAAAATTATAATAAAATTGTTGTTAGTCTATTAGAATTTAAAACATTTAGCATTTGTTGAAAGAATCTTTAAAATTTATTAAAATAACAAAAAAAAAAAATCAAAACTAATTACAAACATTTAAAAACTAGAAGAAAAAAAGAAAAAAAGCCTTAAAAAAAACCTGCAAAACTGAAAAGAAGTACCTTGAATGAAGAATCTCCTTTGTTGCAGTCTCCTCAAGCTCCTTGGTGCCAAATAGATAAGGGTAATGGTGTAGGTTTAACACAAGGAGTTTCAAGCTTATGCAAGTGATTATATGAACAAGAGTGAATAAACGTGCAATGAGAGGTAAAAATATTATCTTTTGATAAAATGAGTGTGAATGCTGCTTTTAGGGTTGGGAATGCACTTTAAAATGTTTGTGAATGTTTTTTGAGGCCCACAGTTGCTTTAATTGCAACGAAATTGGAAAAAAAATAAAAAACACGTTTTTATGGATGGATATGTGGGGGCAATGTGTAGGGTATGTCCTTGTCCCTGCGGGTACCACCGTGTATGTCCATGGATTCCTCGTTGAATCGCATCCAAACGAGAATCACTTCCTACCTGCAGGTCCTAGGGAGCGTATCTGGTAACGTAGGAAAAAACCAATAATTTTATTCAAAAATTATGAAAAACTAACATAAATCATGAATAATAATTATCGAATTGAATAAAATGCATGTAAATTTGTTAAACATGTTTAGAAACTTAATATTAATGATTTACAAATAATTTACATTTTTGGAAAAAAAGGAAAAAAATTAACCTGCAAATTGAATTTCCTTCAATTTGCTCCCTCCAATTGGCTCAAAGGATGCTCAAATGTTGTGTGAATGTGGGGGCATGTATGCTTAAATACGAGAATTTTTTGTTTTTTCCATATTTTTAACTGTTTTTGCTACGTCTTTGATTGCGTACAAATGCAAACTAGTATTTTGACAGTACTCGTCGAGAACTCGCCGCGAGTACTGTCAAAATTCTCGCAAAACCCACAAAAAAAAAAACTCTCGAATATACTTGCCTGGATCTTTTTTTGGCGAGTGCTCCCCGAGTATACCATGCTACAAAAAGCTTCTTCAAGCAAGTGCACTCACATCTTATTTTTTGATGGAATGAAAGGACCGCCCCACTGCATCTCCTTGCCTTTACCTTAACTTCAAAATGCTATAGCTTTGAGATCCTTTCTTTGCACAGGATGATCCCACCATACATGGATATTGAGATGAGTGATGGGTATAAGATGACATTCTGTAGACTCTTCCCCAAAATAAGATGTAGAAGACACAATTGTAGGAGAGTTTGGGAATTTCATAGCCTCCACAAGTCACATCCTTAGCGGTCTTCAAGACAAGTACAAGGACGCTCATATGTGGTGGTATGACCACGGGCAAGGATTCATTCACCTCTAACCTAATGCAATAAAATTTCATCACGAGTAATATTTGTAACTCTCTTTTAATTTTAATTTTTTACATTAATAAATTTTAATTTGCATTCACTTTTCTTGAATAGGTTGTGAGTTTCTCTTCAATTGAGCAGAATTGGGGTATATACACCTTTATTCATTCAATTAAGTGCAACAATTTGGTAACGAAAAAGGTGGAGGAGTTGGTCAATGTGCACTACAACTTGTGCCTTCTATCACACAAGCATACTGAGTACAAGCAAGGGGCAATGATGGGTTGGGATGTATACCCTGAGCATCCTGGCTTGGGTTCTTTCATTGCTCACTTTTCATTACTTGACATGAAGCTAGAGCGTTCTTTGCAAGACCTGCATAGTGAAACTAGTGGGAGTGGCACTGCTACTCTTTGTGGTTCTAATGAACCACATGATGATGTTGATGCTTTGAATGAAGAGTCATATGCTGATTTACAAATTAGTCTGAGTATATATTTGCACTATTTAATTGTAGTTCTAAGTTCGACCACTCACTATTAGTTTATTAATCTATTTGTATTTGTCTTGATATTTGACATTGAATTATTAGTAGTGTTTGCAATTGTTTTGGGGTTAATTTAACTTATTTTTTTACTCAATGCATATTACCTGGTTAATTTTGCTTATTTGGCTATATTTTTAATATTCTATTGTAATGTAATAACCAAGCTCTATTGGGGCAAAATTTCCATATGGGCATATTCAAACCTAGTATTGATACCCATACCAGTACCAAACCTTCACCTGCTTAGGAATGTCACAAATTACACATGGGCAATTATTGATCTTAACAAACCTTCACTTGTTTGATACAATCTGGAGAATAAACATACAACTTTCATAGTAGAATGTCACAAATTACACATGGGCAATGTTGCAAGTGACGGTATCACATGTCAGATGGAGCCATACTTGAAAGTAGATTGGTGGTTGAGTTGGACTTCTTGACTAGACTTAAATCATTTGAGTGAATATGGTTGAGGATGAGGTTCGGTTGTGAGGCATAGACATTTATTTGCATTATGTGCAATGAGATTCTTCTAGCTTCAGTGTTGATGATGACAAGGGGGGGTCATCCCTTGACCCAACATTCTGAATGGAACATGTGTTCTCGCTCCTTGACAATGTTGGATGTAGAGGCATTAGGTTAGAAACTCGTGCTTAGGCAAGTTGTGGTAGGGGTCGGCTTATACTTCTTGTGAATGCCCAGGCGTGGACTACACAATTAGAGATTGTTGTGTACGACATTCATATTTGTTTTAGGTGTAGTCTTGTTATTTTACAACCACTTATCCTCTTGCTTCCTTTTCTTTGTCTTCCGCTAGAGTTGTCAGAGCTTTTTCTATTGTGTAGGATGTTGCTTGTGTCGGCATCCTTGGTGAGATGGTTTTTGTTTCTTTGTAGGTGGGTTCTCCCTTTGTGTTAAGGCTTGATCTTGCGTGTGGGGTCAAAAAAGGTAGGTCTTTTTTGTTTCATCTTTGCTTTCTCTTCAATCTGGAGGCTTGATGGTAGGCTTGCCCCAAGTTATCAAAGGGTCGGAATTCCATCTTTGCATGAATGTACTGATAAAGTCCATTGATGTACTTTAGCACCTTGTTTTTATTGGTGTTGTTGATTCTTAAGTGTGTACCATTGATTCTAAAACACACCCAAACTTTCTTAAGCTTGGGACCATGATATTTTTGCTTACAAATACTTTTAAGTTCTTGTTCTCGTTTTGTTTTCCTTTTGATTTTAGAAGAGCATTCATGCCCTTAGTTTTCTAACGGGAAATTTATACGCATGGAGGAACATTTTTGTGCATGGAGGAACATTTCCATGCATAGAAGAACATTTCTGCATAGGGGAGAAAATTTGTGTGAGAACATTTGTGGAGAAGATTTGCGCGAGAGGAACATTTTTGCTTACAAATACTTTTAAGTTCTTGTTTTGTTTTCCTTTTGATTTTAGAAGAACATTCATGCCTTTAGTTTTCTAAAGGGAAATTTATGCACACGGAGGAACATTTTTGTGCACAGAGGAACATTTTTGCATAGGGGAGAACATATGCGCGAGAACATTTGCGTGGGAGGAACATTTTTGCATGAGGGGAACAATTGTGCTAGAACATTTGGTCAAGAATAAAATTTATGCATAGGGAAGAACATTTCTCCATGGAGAACATTTTTGCATAGGGAAGAACATCTTGTGTAGGGACATAAAAGAAATTTTCTATGTGATAAGAACATTTATGTGTGAGAACATTTCTGGAGAACCTTGGTGTGAGAAATTATGTTTCAAAAAGGGGAAAAGTCGATTTATAGCTTTGAAAAAAAGATCATGCAAAGCTAGAAAAGCTCATGCAAAGTTTGAAAAGCTCATGCAATGTTGGAAAGGCTAAATGCAAGGATTAACTTTTTGTGCAAAAACATGCATATGCAAATATGTAGGCTTAGATTGGTGTGGTTACGTCCCACCTTGGTCTTAAAAATTGACTTTTATAGTTCTAGTTTTAGATAAACGAGTTTGGACGTAAGGGAAGGCAAGTAAAGTTTTGTCACAACCTTCGTGCATTTTCATCCTACAGATGCTGAATGATCAAGTGTTTATTATAAACTTTTCCAGATGTTCAATGACACGATCCAGAATGGGATCTAGAGTGGTATGATGCATACTCAGGCCAACTAAAGGTTTCGACGAATGCTTAATTGACTATGGGCTGGGGCTCAAGGTTGCCCCTATATATACATGGGTAGGTTGAGGGCATATTTGTAGAGAAACTTTTGAATTGCGGGGTGCCACTCAACTGGATGTACTTGGCTTATGGAGATGGACAAGATCCTTTATTATATTATATATTATAAATCATAGGGGATCGGGAGACATAAAACCACTCATTCCCATAAAATGCCCTACTTGACCACCTAGAGTTAGGCTTGAGAATGAGCCCTATATATATCCACCCTTGTCGTATTGAGAAATCACTAAGCCGACTTTTCCCTATCGGTCCTATATATTTAGATTGGAGTAAATATCTATATAGAGTAAAAAGGGTAGTTCCCTATCTATAGATAGTAAATAGAGTTCCTCGACTTTTTTCTCTCCGCTCTCCCTATCGGTACGATGCCACCATCTACTCATCACTTCGCTCACTCTTGGCTCTTCGTCCACTTAACTTGGTTGACACTCACAAACCAATTGGATGTTGTCAATAAGGTGGATGAGGATGACATGATTGCCTTGGTGATGAATGGTCTTCCACCTTTTGCATCATTTTGGGAGTCTTTGAATTTACAAGACACTCACATTCGACCAAGTCAATTCATATCTCCTTCAGAACGAATGGAGGCATGCACAATTGGGTGACTCTAGTGCTGGAAACTCTAAAAGTGCATTGCTGCTTACTACAAAGGAAAATGAAAAAATAAACTTAGAATCCCCATTGAAACACAAGTTATGATGCTACTACTATTAGAAGGTCAGGCATATTGAGAAAGATTGTTCGAAAAGACAATTTGATCTCACTCATTCCAAAAAGCTACAAACTCAGGAAAATGTGGCAGAATCTTGTGTGGAGTATGATTCCGGGGTTAGAATATGCCTTCCTGTCTGCCCATGACAACAATTGTGATGTTGCCAGTTGTTGGTTCTTTGATCTTGGTGCATTGCGCCATTTCACCTGCCACAAGAAATGGTATGTAAAATTCACTTTTGATTCCAATTAAACAATTTTGGTTCACTAGGAGATGGTAGGTCACATGCAATGTGTATCGTATGTGGCATCTGCATGGTTTTGAATGAGACTAAAAAAATTATATTTTGGGATGTTACGTATGTTCAAAAAATTGAACAGTAATATGTTATCAATTAAACAACTTATAGATAAATTTTCACAGTGATGTGAATTTCCGTGGTAATATATGCATTTTCTCAAATGTCAAACAAGGTAGAATAGTTGCCCTTGGAGTTGAGGAAGGAGGGTTGTACATTCTAGTTAATCCTGCCACATTTAATTTGCATGCATTGGTTGTGGAGGACCACAACAACATTGTGTGGCACGAAAGGTATGGCCATATGAATTTCCAATCCTTAGCCACACTGAGATGAACTTATATGGTTCAAGAACTACATTCCATACAAGAGAAGCATTACATATGTGTAGGATGCTTGGCTGGAAAACATAAAAGAAATCCATTTCCTACTGAAGGTGCATGGCGTGCCAAATGGGTTCTTGATCTCATTCATGCAGATTTGTGCAAACCATCCAAGAAATCACCAACTCTTCTAGGAGCAAGGTATTTTATTTTTTTAGTTGACGATTTTTCACTAAAAATGCGGGTCTATTAACTGAATAATAAATCTGAATGCTTTTATAACAAGTATTCATTATGGATAATATGGAGCTCTCGGCAATAAATGAAATTTTGAATTTGGGGTAGGTGGGAATCACAGAGTTACCAGAATGTGACTCCAAAGCAACAAATTTCCAGACCAAGGGCGGACGACGAACGGAACGTGACTTCAAAGTGACAAATTTCCAGACCAAGGGAGGACAACAAGACGAATGGAAAGGAACACAGAACTGTCAGCGTTTTTGCGAACTCAGTGCGACCATTGGGCAGGCGGCAGGGTAAACAACAGTAAAGTCAACTGCAAATGGGGTCACGAAAGCTGAAGATACCCAGTCCGTTGAACTAAGGAAAGAGGAACTAAAAGTCTTGAATGGTGAACCCAATAAAGAGAACAAAGATTCTGTGCAGAGCAAAATTTCTGGAGCAGAAGTTGCCATCAGCATATTGGCTGTGAAAAGTCAACAGAAAACAGGGCTGAACTAGAGGGTTGGGAGATTGATTTTGATGCAGTAAGGAATAGATTCGCTTCTGCTGCAAAAACCACAATCTCTATTGAAGATGATGATTTTGAGCTAGATATGGAGGATTTTGAGGAGCATAGAATCATCTGAAAAGATAGAGGAAAAAGACCTAATATGGAGGACGTAAGAAATGAACTCAAAACAATTTGGCCTGATAATCTCCAAATTATTTTCTTACGCAAGAATTTCTTTGCTGCAACCTTTTCTTGCTTTAAGCTTCGAAACCATGGTTTGGAAAATAGACAGCTTTTTCATGGGCTAGAAGGGTATTTTTATCAAGCCATGGTCTTTAGGTTTCAACCCACTAACAGAAAACACATCCATCATCCCTGTGTGGGTCACCCTTTATGCTCTCCCTATAGAGTTTTTGGGAGATTTTTTTGTCGAAAAAATAGGGGATGCTATAAGGCAGTACCTGTACATGGATGAGCTTACATAAGAGACTCTGAAGCAGAAAATCAACATGAGAAAAGCTCGAATAAGGACCTTGATGAATGTTTCAGTCCCAGGTCCACAAAGTTTAATCCTTCAGTCAAGCAAGGGAAATTGGTCTCAATTGTTAGAAAATGAGAATTTCAGCTTCCGATGTTTTGGCTGTTAGCAAACAGGTCACATAAAGAGGAATTGCTCAAAGGACAGCATTAAGAAAGAGGCAAAAGAAAATTTCAAAAATGAAAGGAAAAACATTGAGATTATTCCTAGTGATCTTGTAGTAGAACTGATGCGTGAGAAATAAGAAAGGATCTCAGTTTTACAGTTGGATTAATAGAGGACCCCTCCTTCAGTGGATCTTCTAAAGAGTCCGCTGAAGAAGGCAGCAACAAGTTTTCGACAGCATCCTTCTTCATCAGATTATGTTTAGCTTGAGGATAGCATTAGTTTGGCTGAAGATCTAGAAAATCTTGAAACTCCAAGTTACTATCTTCGGAGCCTAAATTGCAAGAATGCTTTTTCAAAGTCTTGTGTCTCTTGCAGAAGAGGAGATACTTCACAACAGGAAAGTAAACATAAGAATCATTTAAGGGTAATTTTTTCCTTTTCCTTTTGTTGTAGGTTTGATGTCTGTTTCTTGCTGGTAGTGAGGCCTGTGGTTTTGTGTTGGCATGGTTTAAGGTTGTTTTGAGTGTGCTTTATTGTAATATCTTGTTGGCTATATATAAGGTTATGGGTCCCTTTCAAAACCCTTATTTTACCCTTATAAAAAAAACAAAAAACTGAATGCTTTAGTTCCTTTGTCATATTAAAAACACTGGTAGAAAAACAAAGTAGTATATGTATAAAATTATCTGGTCGGATAATGGAGGAGAGTTTACTTACAAGCATTCATAGACAATTTTCAGTTCCTTAAACCCCTTAGTAGAGTGGGGTTGTTGAAAGGTGGAATGTGACTATTATGGAGATGGCTCGATGCATAATGCACAATCAAGGTGTGCCATATAGATACTAAGTTCAAGTAGCTCATACGATGATATATGTTTTGAACACAAGTCCGTGCAAAGCCTTGTAGGATGTTACTCCTAAAGAATCATGATCGAGATAGACATCAAAGGTAAATCATGTCTGCATTTTTGGTTCAACTTCTTATGTTTTGGTTCTTGATGGCAAGAGGAGTAAGTTAAATTCCAAAAGTAACAAATATTTCTTTGCTGGCTAAAGTGAGAAATCTAAGGCATATGGACTCCTTGATGTTTCTACTAAAAAGGTAATCATTAGTAGAAATGTTGGTGTAAAATAATATTTCTTTTTTTTGTAGTACTAACCAACATGCAGTTGTTGATATGATTGGAACAAGTGTTGTGATTCTATTGGAGGACGAGGAATGAAGTTATAGTGGGGTAGAAGGGATAGGTTCCTTCCCTTGACCCACAACAGTCTTCAGAGTTGGAGACTACTAAAGGTCAAGCTTGACCACCAAAATATATCAACAAAGGAGATCTGAATTAGCAAATGCCACAAGTATCTCAGCAGTAGAGGCCTCAATGGTATTATACCACAATGCAAGGTGTGCGGGACTCTGATGAGTGGGCTCGAAGAGCAGCTAAACAAATTGTTGGTTCTGATGAGTATCTTTATTTTACTCTTCCATCAGAACTATTTTGGGTGAGTGAACAAAATTTTTATTTAGAAGCCCAAGGAAAATGTGCATGGGAAGTAGGCATGGAGGTTGAATATGACACCTTGATGAAGAATCATGCCTAGGAATTGGTGGATCTGCCTTCATGTAAAGAGCCCATTGGATGCAAGTTAATGTATAAGGTGAAATGTAAAGTAAAAGGTAATTTAGACATGTAGAAACCTTGTCTTGATGCTAAGGGCTACTCACAATGGAGAGGGATAGACTATGAGAAGACATTTGCTTCTATTGCTGAGATGGTCATTTTTTGGTTGGTTCTCTCTATAGCTGCCCAATTTGGATGGAAGGTGTATCAAATGGTTGTGAAGAGTGCCTTCTTGAATGGGGATATGGACGAAGAAACTTACATGGTAGAGCTGGAAAGATACTAGGTAATTGGTAGACACCATTAGGTTTGCAGGGTCATTAAGTCCTTGCATGGACTTGAGCAAACTCCTTGACCCTGATACATCAAAATTGAACAACATATTTGAGATTTTGGATTTAGATGTCTTTCTAATCCAAATATTTATGTCTGAGGGGGATGACATGGTGATGTGCATTGTATATGTTGATGATCTTTTCATCATTGGTAGTGGGACCATTCCACTTCATCGAGTGAAATATGATTTATGTTCTACTTTTGACATGATTGATTTAAACACCCTATATTATTGTTTAGGTGTTGAGTTTTGGAAATTTGATCATACAATCTTTATGACACATAAAAAATGCCAATGCATTCTTGGAGAAATTTAGGATGACAAAGAACAATCCATCCACTACACCTATGGAGGTCGGGTTGAAGTTTTCGGCCTTTGATGATTCACCACCAGCCAATGAATCACTTTGTAGACAATTGGTGGGTAGTTTGATCTACATCCACTTGACCATATCTATGTCTTGCTATTGGCCACCTTTTTCGATTCTTGTCACAGTGAAAACTAGTTCACTGTAGAGCAGAAAAATGTGCTGTACAATATGTTAAATGAACACTTGGCTTTGGCATGTTGTATCACTAGCAGCTTCAAAGTCAAAATGACGGTCCCCTACGAGATCCTTTTAGCTGAAGCAGGAATGTTTTCAATGGAGGCTTCAACATTAATCAGGGTGCTAAGCTACTTAAAAAAGGCTGGAAACATGGATAATCATTGCCAGCCCAAAATGGTCGTAGAGGAGAAACTAGATTAGAGGAAGAAGACATGGATGAAGCAGAAAAACAAATGGATGGCCAACTGGGACATTAATTTGCAAGAATGTCCCAATATTAACAAGGAAATAAAAAAGTTTGTGTTAGAAAAATTCAGGACTGCCATGTGGACAAATTAGATTGGTCGGAAAAAAACACATGACGTCAAAGATTTCAATGCCATATGGGAGCATGGTGAGAAGGCTTATATGCGGGTTGCTCTTAAGGGCAAGGCTAGGATTTTAGTGGCCCAATTGAGGACTGGGTCACATCATTTTAGGTGCGAAACTGGTAGATGGATGGTCTCCAAGGAAGAGTGGGAAGAAAAAACTCGCATTTTTTGCAGCAAAGGTGTGGTTGAAACTGAAATGCATTTCATCATTGAATACGCTGTGTATGCAGATATTCGGAGTCAATATGAAAACAGTTTGAAAGTAGGCAGCCTAAGTGAGCTTTTTGAGGAGTCTAGGCTTTACAATACAACTGATTTATTAATCAAGTTTCATAATAGAAGATCTGATATCGAAAAGAACCTGAGAATGTCTTGATGTTCCGGCTCTTGGTCCCTTAAACTGCTTGGTCTCATGGACGTCATTAAAATCTTTCATTTCATTTCAGCTTGTTCGGATTTACAGACCTTGATTGGACTTGTTCAGTAGATACTCATAGATCAACTACTAGATATACCTTTGCCTTGAATTCAGGAGATGTTTCATGACAAAACAAACTTAAGTATATTGTTGCTTTATTTTCCATTGAAGCATAACACAAGGCAACTAACATTGTGATTACTCAGAATTTTGTTTGATTTATAGATAGCACAGGCTCTGCCTACTCTACTCTATTGTGACAATCAAGATGTCTTGAATTTGGTGAAGAACCCAATATACCATGCCAAAAAAAACACACAGCGAGGTTCATCATCACTGCATTTGACAGTTGGATGACAATGAAGACATTTGTCTTCATTACTGTGCCACTCGAGAGCAGACTGCTGACATAATAACTAAACCTTTTGGTCCCACTCTTGGTAAAATTTCAAGACAAACTTGGGGTTGTCTCTGGTTTAATCATTAAGGGGGGTATTGAATATATAATATGTTGATATGGTTGTAATTATCTTATTGGTTATAACCACTTGTAACTTCCCTAACTACTTGGACATTCATAAAACAAAAGGCACACATGAATCAAAGTGCACTTCTTGTTCCCTGCCAACACACACTCTCTCTCAAAAATGCTATATTCTTCATCATGGAAGGTGTTAACCTGAGAACTTACCAACTGAAACTTAACATTCCACTTCAAAATATTTTCCAGCTTTTCATATTGATCAAATTGATTCATTTTATGGAGTATATGTCCTAAAACATCTGGAACTTTATAAAAAAAACCTTAAACCTGATCACGATTGAATAGAACCTTTAAACAAGGGAAAATTTTTCATCAATTAATTCATGAGCATTTTCTGTGTATACTGGGGTATTCATAGATGATGCTTTGTAAAACTCCACTGGGTGCCTCAATTTAGTGATTTCCTTTCACGGCTCTGTGACTTTAGAAGAGATTCGCCTAGATTTGTCTTTCGTCATATGTGCCAAAGCTACTCTAGCTGATGCCATTGTTTGCAAAAGGTTATCAGCAATATGAGAAACAACCTGTTCTACAGATCAACTGTGGCCTCATGCGTATTTGCATTTCTCTTATTCACGTTTATATTCTGCTTCAATGTGCCTTCATTCTTTTCATATCTAAATATATCAACAGAAACCTCTTCGCCACCTGCTTCCATTTCAGGATTTGTAGGAGTTTGTGATACCACCAAGGCTTAACTAGGGGGTACCACCAATCTCCACTCCTTTTGGAGGATCTTTAAATTTATTTTCCATTCTCCTGGCTATGAATCTCTTGCAAAACTTTGATTGAAACCATCTTTAGAAATAGGTTGAATGACTTATGGCTCATTTGAGACAAGTGCTTGGGTAGTTTCAATGGTTAATTGATGGTTGTGAGGATGAACACGGGGCAAAAAATCCATAGGCATATTTAAGGTAGATGGGGTGTGTTGAAGCATAGGGGTTAATGGCATAGTCACAAGGTTCGGCTGAATCTTGGCCAAATCCGGAAAAATACGTATTTTTTCGGCAATCCGGATTAATCCGATCCGGTCCGGTAATTTTTTCATATAAAAAAAAGACCCTAAAAAAACTCACCTCACACGAACCCTAAAAAGCTTGACGCGAGCAGATGCAAACAGTTTCAAGGTGAGTAGCTTAAATCTTTTGGCATGGCAAAGAGATCGATGCGAGATAAGGGTCACAGTTGACGTGGAGACAACCATCACGCATCACAGTTGACTAACAGTTGAGAAGAATGACGGCAAACACAATATTCTTCTTGTAGTATTCTCTTACGGCAACGAACAGTGGTCGATGGACGGGCTGTGACAAAGCAGAGAGAGGTAAGTTCCGTTCGATTATATTTTTGTTTGGTTTTTTGAAATGTTAATTAGGTTTAGTTGTTTAGGACCTTAGGTTTATTTAATAGCTTTCCACTTAGGTATTTACTTTAGATTAAGGGTTTATTTTATTTTTTAATTATAATTTATAATATCATATTATGCTAGATTATATAGTATTATATTATGTTCAAATTTATTTATATATTATAAAATGTAAATAAAGTTTAGGTTTTATTTTATTTTTTAATTGTAATTTATAATATAAAATATAATTTTATTTACATTTAAATTACAATTTATAATGTTTACTTGAAATATTTAGTTTTTTATTTTTATTTTAAATTTAAATTTCATTATATATTGCAAATAAGTTATTTGCATAATATATAATAAAATCAAATTTAATATATATATATATATATATATATATATATAAATTAAAAATGTTCAAAATAGATAATAATATTATGATATATTTTTATTATATTTTATAGTTTTATAATTATATTTTATACAGGGTATTTAAAATTAAAATTAATAATATTACGATATAATTTTTATTATTTTTTAAAGTTTTATAATTTTATTTTCTATATGTTATTTAAAATTAAATTTAATAGTATTATGATATGTTTTAAATTTTTATTATTTTTATAGTTATATAATTGTATTCTATATACATTGAAACTCTTATGCATTTTTGAATTTTGCAAGCATTAAATTAATGTTCATTCCTTCGTAGATTGAAATATTTTTCATTATATATTTCAAACCAGATTTTTCCGGATTTTTTTCGAACCTTTTCAAGAATTCTGGATTCCGCATTTTTTTGCCCTCCTGAACCTTTTCGGATTTCCGAACCTTGTGACTATGGTTAATGGAGAAGCCAACGGCTGTGTGGTTATCAATGATGCAGGTTGTACAGTGGAACATGATTATGGAAGGAAAACAATAATTACATGAGTAGTGGGGTCCACATGGCATGTGGATGGATAAAGTGAACAGACCCCTGCGGAAGGTACAGGCTTGATGGAATACAGTACATGTTTGAACAATATTGACTAGAGTTATAGAAGGGGAAATTGAACTCAACTTATTTGGACCAGTTGTCATTGAAGAGGAGAATCCTCCAGATCTAACTGTTGGTTCAAGAGACAGTTGAGTGTAAGTTTCAGGTACAATTTGAGTATGGCCAGCTTCAAATAGCACTGTAATAGCCTTAGTAAACACCTTCTTTTGCACGGCCTGCTGCCTGTTCTGATTTTTTCCTTTCCTTAACCTCTTCAAATTAGACAACATCCATAAAATATGCTTCCTCATAATCTTTAGTATGACCATAATGCATACCAATGCATTTGGACTTAAGATGCTGGGATATAGTTCCTATAGGGTCCTACATCCTGAATCTTTTTTCTAATAGCCTATATATACCCAATCTGTTTACCTCCTTTAAAGAATGCTGAACTTTGCTAAAGAAAAATCACCACCCTTGGAAGTGTAGGCAGGACTCATCTTCTTGTTATTAGCATTCAGGTTTTGATTGACCTCGTTCACTATTTGACAGACAATTTTGTTAATCAATAATCTATCTAGGACAAACTGGGGGAAGAGGGAGGTCCCTTGAAGGTTTGAGCAATTTCAGCATAGATATACTCCTTGATAAACTTTATTCCAATCAAGGATATAGCTTTAATAGCTGCAAGTGAGAACCAAGGAGCTATAGTTCCAAGTTTTATTTCATACACGAGCACAGAATCTTCGCATATATTGACATTTTGAGGCATGCTTGGATTTCCACAATCACTGACAGTAAAATTGTTAGACGTGTTGCTTGGGCTCCCATGCAAAAGAAATGGAAGGAAACCTATTAAATGCGCAGATATAATCCAGTAGAAATGGGGACATATAATACTCTGGTCATTAACCTTCTTGACAATTCTGTACTTTGTAAATTCCTGTAGTCATGTTGAAAGAAAGAATGAATGCCCAATTGCATACATGCCCTTTCTCAAACACTCCAAAATAAAAGTGGGAACCAAACGGTTTGGAATTTGTTACTATTCTCTTGTCCAAAAAAACTACAAAGGAGAGCCACCATATGCCTGACTGCAGGTATAAAGCTATAAATAGGGTATGCATCCAAGTAGACTTTTTGAAAGTTATGGAACTGATCCACCATCCCGAAAATATTATAAGGCATTATACAGACTTGCAACTTCATTAGCACAGGCTTGATTAATTTCTCTTGTTTTATCCTCCAATTTATACATTCCATTCAAAGCTTTGGGATTAAATCATGAAATATCCCACCCCTGGTGAGATATCCACTAACTGAAATCTCCCTGTGGGTTTGCTTATGGTTTTCAAGTTTGTTTGCTTGTTTGGAATTTTGATGAAGTTTTTCCCAGGTAAAGTATGAAATTGCATAGAATAAATACAACAACAAATTACTGAAGCAAAAACTGGAATGATATCAAATCTGATTTATTATTGATTTGCAAATACAATATACTCAGTTCAGATTTGTACACTGCTTGAGAAATAACATTAACATCATACCCGCAAAGAAAAATGAATACTTGCAGCTCTGAAATATACTGATCAGCAGCTGTTGCACCATAGAATTCCAATGCCTTCATCCAACAATACCATTTCTCCACCTTAGGTATAATGCAAAGAGGCTGCCATGAGGGATTCAACCCAAATAATGAAGGAATGATACCCTAAAGTGAATCGCTGGACTCTCGAATCCACATGCCCAGCCAAGAAGAATTTGTACGGCCTGCTGATAAAGAATAGTGCAGCCTTGAAACCCCCACATGGCTATGAAGGATGAATTGCCAACGCAAATGATAGTCCTCCAATGAATGTTCTTTGATAATCTGAAACTTCTGAAACAAACCCTTGCAAATTCTGTAGATAAATACTTCAAATGTGCACAATAAGATTCCCACATGCTAGGAATTAGTGTGTAAGCAGCAATAAGATGATCTTCAATGATTTGCCTTCAAATCTCTGATCAAACCCTTAAGAAATTTGTTAATAACTCTCCAAATAAGCACAAATGTGACCTCTGTGTGAAGCCACCAATTAGCAAACCTCAGATGATCTTTCACACCCTCGAAAAGCTCGACTCATGAAAAAGCTACGCTCTCCAAGATCGTTGCAGTTGAAAACCTTGGGTCTCCACCTCCAATTTGCAAAGCACAACCAAGTTGATAAAATGATCTAGAATTGAATGAAATCCCTTTCAAATGTCTTTTTTAATATCTTCTCCCAAAGAGGTCGATCTCATAGAGGCATTTAATCATTTAAAACATATTAAAATATATTTACCTTGCATTTTATTTAATCCCTCAAAATGGGTGCCCATCATAAAGCATTTTATAATTTGACTGAAATGCACATTATACAATTGACTTTATAATTATTAAATAACCCCCTCATAATAAAGTCAATTAAATATTTAAATGATGTGCACTTTATAATTAATTATTATTAAAGGTTCACTTTAATAATAATCAAAACTTCATAACTTCATAAATAAACCTTATTTATCAATTCCATCTGCGCTAGAGGAAGCCCACTGCATTCACTGCTCACCAAAGGGCCTTACTAAAAATAGTAAGGTAGGCCTCTAACATCCAACTAACTTACTATAAATAGTAAATATATAAAAACGTAGCTAGAACACCGTAAATAACATCACCTCAAAATATGCCAAGGATCAGGAGATGAAAACACTGCCAACTGCCAACTGGAGAACTAGTAAACTCCAACACTGGGCCCTCTAATCACCCCTGATTAGCCTACGAGGACCCAATGATAGGCTAAACTACCAAACTCTGATGCTTGCTCAAAAAGGGGACATTACAAATCAACTAATCTTCTTACCTTCCACGGAATAAATTTCCTTGTTTAATACTTTGGCACAAGAGATAAAACTTCTTATCATTCCTTGACATGGGAACACTTCGACTCTAGCAGCTGCCCTGTAAAGGTCAAATTCGCTCAACAGCTAATCAAAGTCTTTGTCACTTTTAAGTGCAGGTTCAAAATTTTCAGATTACTCAATATTTCGTTATTTCTCTAACAATTGTGGGCATAGTGACCAACTCTGGAAATCCGGATCCATTCGGGAGGGCAAAAAATTCCGAAAACTGAAATTCTTGAAAATGTTCAGAAAAATCTGGTTGGAATATATATACACATATGTATATGAACTTAATTTTATAAATATGCAAAATTGACAAATGCAATGAAACAAATTTGATAATGTAATATACAATGTTAATATATTTAATATTATATAAGGTTGCAGGGTGTCTTTTTATTTTAGAAAGCTAAAAATGAATAAATTGGAAAAAAAAAAAAATCGCTGTCATGGACAGAACTTATCTGGGCTGGTTAAAAAATCCGCTTCTGGCCAGATTATGTGCAGATCTTCCTTGATTTGGTAACTATGATTGTGGAAATGTATTGCATGATGTCGTCCCAGGAATTAAACTAGTGTCACCTGACACATTCATAGACACTTAAATTTCAACCAGTGTAAAATTGTCTGGCAACTTTCCTTGCAGAAGCTTCGTAGCCTTTGCTTGCTTGTTATTGCCACTTCTCACTTTCTTCTTATGTAGTGTCCCCAATTTGGGACGAAGATTAAAAAAAAGGGTTTTTCAACAAACTCTTAGAAAATCCAATCCAAACTGAAATCTCAAAACTTAAAACCAGCCAAATCCTAGCTGAAAAAATATATGATATCCCATCAAAAGAACATCCAAATAATTCCACCAATAGCTGAAATTCATTTAGAGAAATAAGTACCTTTTTTGCGGTCAAATAAATTGATGAATAGCTGGAAATATCTTCCAAAAATAATCTGATTTTTTTTGGAAGTATAGCTGCGTTCTTCACCCCTTAAATGCCTTAAAAACCCTTGTAATTACTCACCAATATTATGCCAAAATATACAGATTTATCACAGCATCAAATAACCATGAAACAAAGGTACAAATGATTCAATGACCTTACCAATGAAGTCGCCAATATTCAGGAAAATTACAGAATTAATTGGCATGCGAATTCCTCCAATAACCCTTATCCAATGATGCCAAAATGAGTAGAATAAATCATTAAAATTCAACATAAAATATATGTACCAATTCTAGGGTCTAAGAGCACCCTAAAAGGTCTCCCCAAGCTCCCCAAGTTATTCGCTCCACTTAGAAAAGTCAGAGTAAAATATTCAAAATTTATTATGCCACAAATGGCTTCAAAATCACCTCAAATCAGTGTGACAAATATTATAAAAATATAATAATATCAAATCTTTTGGCCACTTAAAAGGCCTTACAATCTTTCCCAACCTAGTCATCCAACTTGGAGAAGTCAAATAAAATTAGAAATTAATGTCCAAACCCTAGGAGAGAGTTTCCTTGTAGAGCAACCCTCAATGAGGGGTTTTCAAACCTAGGGACCAAGTTGCCCCTCCTCCAAGATCCTATATTTTGTCAATGGCTTCCAAAAACCATTCACTTGTCCAATTCGAATGGAGCACGAATTGTAGCCCTTGATGTAGAGCCACTCACATAGAAGGTATGAAGGTTTTCGTCTTCGTGCCTTATGTTGACGCAGTGGATTGCACCCTTCGAAAGGGAATCTCGGCTCCTTTCTTCCACGTGGCACAATGGAGACACTCCTCTTGCTATGGGTAGCAAAACTGAAGAGTGAATCTCTAGATCAGGGGCTAGTTCCCCTTGATGCACCTTAAAGCCCTGAATTTCTACTGCTCACAATGGGGGGGGGGTGAAAAGAGAGAGGGATGCTATAAAAACAGAACCTAACTAAAGTGGTGATGCACCAAAATTGACTTGTCTACTCAATTTTTTATCTACACTTTGCACCAAATGGAGTGGACAGAGACTTCATTTGAATAATAAACTAGACTGCATCAATGCTTCAACAAGGGGTTTGATGGAGGTATAATGAACCTACCAGAGGTGCTATAGAGGCACATTGTTGGATGGTTGCTCACCTGCACCTATACTTCAATCTGGACGCTTCTTATTAACCTGCAGAAGAGGACCTAGAATACACTAGATATACTGGCATCGACCTATGAAAGCATTAAAATAAATGACTGAACATAAGACAATACACATGCATATGCTAAAGTGCAAAAAATCAAATGGAGGTAAAACACTTTTTTTGATTAAAGGTAAATTCTTCAGGGCTTCGCCATACAAAACTGAGAGATATCTTTTCAAAGCTGAGAGGTTACAATATATAGAGAAATTAAAGAAAGATCCTTGACCCTTCCAAGAGCAAGCGACCCATACTGCATTAAACACCTCTGGAAGAAGAATTCGCCCATGCTGCTGTAATCTTTCCTTAAATGCGCCTGTAAAAGCCATGCTGTAGGTGTCCCAGATGTTGACTTTGCTATCTAGACTGCATTAAACACTCTTGCTAGAGCATGGGTCGCTTTGCTCCTCAACAGACAAGGCCGCCTCTCCTCACGTTTTGGGCCATGCTCTCTCTTGAATGCTCGCGCAACTCTCTTAATGGCTATTTATTAATGTCAAACACAAGGAATATTGGGCCGCCCTCTTGAAAGCTTGTGCAACTCTCTTAATGGCTATTTAGGTGGAGACTATTTCATCTGCAAGTATTTACTTCTCCTGCTGACACCTCCTGCTCCACCTGGCGTGGTCTGGTTTGTCCCTGCGTTTGATTTGTTGTGCCACCTGGAGCGTTCCGGGTGTTTGTCTTATATGTGCATGGCTATGTTCTTGGCTATGCTCTCTCTTCTCTTTTCTCGTTATTTCTCGTCTTTTTCTTGGCAATTTGGGCTCCTGGGGGCTATCTTTTCTCTTTCGGGCTCCTTTCTCAGTGGGTTGCTTTGCTCCTTTCGGGCTTTCGGCCTTTGGATTTCTTAGGGCTAAATGCCCAAAGGAATTTCTTAATTATGCTTGCCGCTTTGACAATTGCCTATGATGATACTTAGGACCTCCGCTCATGAGTTCTTTCAGACAAAATGTTTGAAAGAATTCTTTCGGACATTTTGTCCGAAAGGACTGTTCTTTGGCTTCTCTCCAACGGCTAGCCCATGCCTTTAAATTTGACATTCGTGGGCCTATCACCAGACATTTGAAAACCAATGGCTAGTTTATTACCATAAAATTGACGTCTGCGGGCCTGTCACCCCTCTTTGGCAATTCCTTCGGCCTTTTGCAAATGGACTTTTCCGAAAAGAAAGTGACCCTTCGAAAAAAATGGGAAGGTCCTCTATTGATCACCAAGTGTCCTCCGGAAGGGCACCTACCCTTCGGACTCCTGTCTTCCGAATTCCTTCAGATTTCCTCTCTTGCCAATCCGAAGAAATTCATTCTTTGGGCTTCTTCATTTGGTTTTTCTTCGGACATTTTGTCCGACGGAAATCTCTCTTCGACTTGTCATGTTTCCCGAAGGAATTCTTCCTTTACGGGCTTGCTGCCTTGGCCTCTTGCAAGCGGGCCTTCTGCCTTCCGCAAGGACACTTTGGCCTTTGAGTAGTCTTTCAGAAGAATTCGCAAAGGCCTTGTTTGGCACCTGAGTGCCCTCCGCAAGGGTACCTATCCTTCAGACCTTTTATAAAATTCCTCTGCCCCTTTGAACCTGGCCCATTTTGTAGATAAAAAGCTTGCCCGAAGTACCCTGTTTGCCCTGCTAAACATCTAGGATCAAAATCAATTCCAAAATAACCCAAGTGCTTGCCGGACTTAAAACACTTGTCTATCAGAAGGAGGAATACTTGGTTTTTTCATGGAAAGAGCCTTGTCACCGAGAAAACCCATAAAGCGGCTGTGGGATGAACTTGTCAGAAATTGATAAAAGACCCTGCAAAGAAAATGAAAGGGGGGGCTCAATTTTGGCCTGTAGGACCAAAATTGGTCAACACCTTATTCACACTTCGAAGGGTTTCGTTTTTAAAGTGCCTTAGCCAAGCTTGACATACTTGAGCAAATATCCAATATCCAAAAATAACATAACCCTTCAATGAATTCTCACGCTTTTAAGTTATGAGGAGAGAGTTAAGTACATAAAGGTTGGTTAGCTTTTAAAACAAACTTAAATGCACTTTATGTGCTTAAAGCCACAAAAGGCCCTTCCTCAATGCAAAAATAGAACAGCTTAAGTGACCCCTTCACTTTTATCTTTCAAAGAGGGTAGTATGTGTTTCCTTTTTCCCTTTAGTTCCCATAGTCTAGGGTAAGCATAAAAAATAGGCTAGGGGGACATGTTCAAAGCCCTTAGGCCAAAAAAGGGGACATTACAATCCTCCCCGCCCAAAATTGCTTGTCCTCAAGCAATTGTAATATCCAAGGAGGTGTTCCAACACATCTCAAAATGCAAACTTTCCTTGTGATGGCTTTCCATGGAAGAGAAGTTCCAATCTGAATCTTCTTACTATTGTAACTGTGTTTTGAGGGTTGCCCCCAAGCTATGAAAGTGCTACAACAGCCTTCTAAAGGCCTCTCTTGTCCCCACATAAGGCTGCCATGAATGTATATGATGCTGTTAAAGAGGCCACCAGCCCTTAGCATCTTCCAAAACAGATCTATGAATGCAATCTTTTCCAAACAACATGCTGCCCAAAGCGTAGGCTACCCTGTGTAACTCATAGCAGCTGTTACTATGTCTCATTTTAGGCCCCAAACTCTTTAAAACATTCCTCCGAAGAGCTGGACTTTTCTGTGGTGAAGCCTTGAACACTTGTTCCTTCATCCAAGAAGGAATCACCTTACCAAAAAGAATGTACATACTGATAGGTGGGTTGTGTTTGTGATGTACCTTGATGCAATCACTCCAAAACATCAACCATTCATTACTAGGTTGACTTTTATTGAGCCCTTCAAAAACATATCTTCAATAGATTTCATCATGCACTCGCAAGGTGTGCTAGATGGCCTAAAGCTGTCAAAAGAAATGCAACCGAAAAGTGACACCTTGCTCCTCCATATGCCCAAGTCTATCTGAATTCCCCTTATAGAGTGCCTACTATCTTGGCAAACGTACAACTTCTTGGGGCCTCCCATATGCCATGGCAAACCTATCCAATTTTGCAAAAAAGAAACAATAATGAACTTCCCTGGAAACATACCTTGAAAAGAGGTATTATAGAGATGCAAACCACCTTGTATGGCTCTCCTTATGTGTATCATGTGTTCTCCCATTGGCTCCTCCTTGTCAACATATTCATGCATATATGGAACACCATGTGAGTCTAACAAAAGCTCAAATTTATCAATGCAAGAGCACTGTACCTTACTTGGTTTCTTCCACCTATTGTTTTGCAAGAAGTGCCCCCAATCATGAGCGTTTTGAGAACTTGTTAAGGGCTATAACAAGTCAAAAAAATCATAATTCGTGACCTTATGATACCGCTGTGTTTGCGTCATCAACTCATAATTTTTTGAGTGACAAGATTCAGAATTGGTTTGTGTACTACTCCTTCCCAGTTTGGCCTATAGCATGCTCCAAATTTCAACTCTGTTAACCTCAATAGGGGGCTGGAATTTTTTTACCAAGTAAGAAATTTTTGTGTACAACATCAGACCCTGCACTTGTATTTTCAGACCCTTTCCTTTTCTATAGTATGTCAACATCTTTGTATTGTATGATGGTAATGGGCAGCGAATTTGAACACACAAATTTAGAATTTATTGAGAGTGAGACCAAAATTTCTTCAAAAACTCACCTTTCTCTTCTGTTGACCCCTAAATTTTGTACAAATATTGTTCCATTTTTGGCACGTGGTGTGGAGGGACCATTGTCCATTTTGATGCATGTATCGGCACGGCGCGGGAGGACCATGGCACGCAGGAGTAACGTGGCGCGGAAGGACAACGGCCCAGGAGACCCAACACGAGAGGACCCAGTCAAGGAAGAACGTGTCACGAGGGACCCAGGAACAACAGACTCAAAACAAGAAGCGGAAGACTAGGGGAGCGCGAGGGATGCGGGAGCAGTTAGAAGAGCAACTCAAGTAGGACACTTGACCCCATCGATCGAAGGTTATGTACCAGCTGTTAAGCACAAGCTTATACTGAGAGGGGGGGTGAATCAGTATAAGATATTTTTTGACTTTCGACTATTAATCTTAAATTCAAAACCTCAAATTACTCCGCAATTAATATATTCAAAGCAATCAAAGAATACAACGCAAAACGACACAATGCAAATAGACACAAATTTGCGTGGAAACCCTTTCGGGAGAAAACCACGGAGAAATTCTCTTAATATAAATATTCGTAGGCACCAACTTACTGGAGCACCAACCCCAAAAACAATTTTGTAGGCACCAACCTACAGGGGCACTGACCTCTTTCACTGAGCACCAACTCAGCAAGAGACACCAATCTCTTCAAAACGAAGGCACCAACCTTCTTAGAAAAAATCACTCTTCTATCTCAAATTTGTTGTCAAAACAACAGATGATAGAACACTTGCTTTATCTCCTTTAGATTCGATCTACACTAGAGTGTTTTCGCTGCTATACTCTTCCTTATACTTGCTGATTTTTTCTTTTCAATATTCTCACAAAAATTTGCCTTTAAAAATTCTGCTCTTCTTTTATATATCTTCTACTTTCGAATCTACACTTTTGCCATTCGTTATGGACTTATTTATAACCCACGGAAAGCCACAAATTAAGGTTGTGACTCTTCAAGTGAAAAGGTCCTTTCGAACGGTCACACCTCCTCCCAATAGGTCGGCCAAGGTTGACAATTCCGTCAACATTTTCGTCGACAATTCCGTTCACTTCCGTCGACATTTCCGTCAATTCCGTTCACTTCCGTTGACATTTTTGTTCAATTCCGGCAACAATTCCGTTCACTTCCGTCAACAATTCCGTTCACTTCCGTCGACATTTCCGGTCACTTACGGCCATCAATTCTGTTCACTTTTGGCAATCAATTCCGTTCACTTTCGGCAATAGTTCATTTGACATCAATGAAAATATTCCAACACCAGCCCACGAGGAACGGAATACTTGGCCGCCAAAACATAACATAGAGCAAGCATCTAGGGGCGCAGAGGCCCGATTCTATAGGAACACCCAGTTGTAAGAGCCACGACTCTCAGCGTATTGGGAGTCCATGTGCCATTTGTCCATGATAGTTAAAATCTTGACACTTGGCCAAGGCAAAACAAGTATAAAAACCCCTGTTGTAATCGTTTGCGGGTGTGGACCTTTGGAGAATAAATACAACATTCTGTCTTGTAATTTGTTAAGCAATCAATGAATAGTTAGTATTTTTCATAACATGTGATGATTCGTGAACATTCTAAGTGTTGAATAATGAATATGTTTTACTTCTATGTCATGGGTATCTTTTCCTTTTATTGCTACTGTTGAATAGTAATGGTGATCCTAGTTATCGTAGTAGCTAAGTCTAGGACAATAAGGATAATAGTGGTATATTTATGGTATTGAATAACTTAAGATTTGTGTTACAAGAGATGAACAAACATATAACGTTGTGCTTCAAAGCCTTTGGAAACCGGTCTTTCGCTGTGCACTTCGGGTGAGCGCGCACTTACCTCTCCCGTGATAGGGCCAGCATGCTAGCCTGTTGGGGAGAAGCTTCAATGTCGAAGAACTAACTAAATGAACCCAACATTTTGGTTTCGTTGCCGGGACTTGAAGCAATTGAAGCATAATCATGGGAAATGTTTGAGCGCATTACATTAGAGAATATTGAAGAATGGGTTGCCAGTGTCGAAGACAATTTTGCTGTTCCATATCTTGAACCAGAAATTTCTGCACGGTAGTGGGTAGAGCAGAATCTCTATAGCTCTTTGTATGAGACTTTCTTTTCAGAGGTCCCAATTCTCTTGCATTCTCGGATCTTAGCATATGCTCAGGGACGATCCCGAAATCTTGGATGAAGGCAATCATGGACTCTTGAACGACAAAGGAGTTTAGCACGACTTGGAGTTCCTTGGACACGAGCGGTTAACTATTGGTGGAGAGATGTTCGGAATTGCTACATTTTGGAGTATGCGGTGACCACCTATTCATGTCCTGAGGAGGTGAAGTTCCAATTTCTATGAGAGCTGAGGGGATGCTACCTGTCATTGTTTGCTTTCGAAGTTAAGAAGCTAATTGTTGACCTTGGATTAGAAACTCTACCCATGGAAGGCTAAAATCTCTTGTGCATGAGCCGCACAGTTGGAAGGGGAGACTAACAGTTGATTGAGGAGTGTGGGTTCAACATGGTAGCAAGCCAGCGAGCGTTACGGAAATGGAAGTATGATGAAGCTCAGTAGAGGATCATGGGAGTTAATGGCACAGGGAGAGATCGAGAAACCTCGAGGAGTACTGTGAAGAGCCGCAGAGAGGTGGATGCGAGCGAGGAACCCATCACTTTTGAGCCACGTCCTTTGCCACTTTTATCCTTCAAAGGAGAAACGGGCTAGACTGCAGGAGACAAAGAACCAAGTACGAGTCAACCAAGGTCCCCCACCATAGTGCGTGCTCATGCCTTTGAGTCAGACATAATACATATACATAATTGGGATACAGATAGTACAGAGTCAGAAACTGAACGGGTAAGGGACACTGAAACTAGGCCATTAAGCGATAATCTAGAATCTACATCTTTCCCATTTCAAGGGAATTCTATGGCATAGCTTGGGATGCTTGGTGGATTTGGCCCCCAAGGCTAGAATACAGGCCCAAACTTGGGAAATCAACCCTCTACCATGCCTCTTCCCATGGGCACTGCTATTGGAGGCGCTAGGGGAGGATTAGGAGGCGCTGGAGGAAGCGGACCCCCTCCTGGAACTGGAGCTAGATCTTCCCATCAACCACCTGCTCAACCACAACCCACTACGGTCTACTATGAGATGACATTACATTTACTTGAATACCATGGGGTAGAGAATGCAACTGAGCATGTTCATAACTGAATTAATTTGGAGAGCGCGTGACATCATGTCTTCTGAACGAAAGGCAATGTAGTTTGCAACCACCCTTTTAGAGTGCGCGCACAAATGGTATTGCAAATTCGACCCTCAACAAGCAGTGGTCGACTATGACTAGCTCAAAGCAACCTTCCTACAAGAATTTGTCATTTCTTAATTTGAGCAGCACAGTATAGCGGCACTGAAAGACATAAAGCAAGGACTTACAGAGAGTGTATGTGAATATGATGCACGATTCAAAACCTTGCTTTCTAAGTTGTCATTTGAAATCAATCTTGCTTAGCATGCACAATGGTTCATGGGAGGATTATTGCTACCATTTCGATAGACCTTGTCACAAAGAACCTTCACAAGCGCACGTGAGGTGTTGGAAGCTGCCCTCCACATTGAGGCGGTCGAAAGCATGGATACCGGGATTAGTCCTTTTATGGAGGCACAAATAGCATCCATGGCATCGCAACTTGAGAAGTTGATGGCAAACAATGCACATGAGACACGCAGTGGTGTCTAGTGTACCGACTGTGAGACTGAAGGGCATACAAGGAACAACTGCCCGCGCAAGAACATCCACGCAGTACTGAAACAAACCTGTGAGATTTGTCATGAAGAACATGATGTCCGTTCTTGTCCACTTTTGCAATGGGCTACAAATACTAAGGTATTTGAGTATTGTAAGATTTGTGATGCTTACACACATGACACCAATGATTGTCGATTGATTAGTGATATTCAGGAAGCTCGAGTGCACGACACGCGCCAAACCTCGGTTGCTAATACCCAAGACAATGGTGGCTACCTTGGGTGAGGGAGAGGACGAGGACGAGGAGATGGTCGGTTTCCACCAAGACCCTGTTACAAATGTGGTTCACCAGACCACTATCAAAGGGATTGTTCGGAGTACCCAACCTGCGCATTTTTCAAAAAGGACCATCGACTGGAAGAATGCCCTGATCTATATGCAACTATCACTAAGGACCACAATGAAAAGGGTGTCAACATGATTCACATAGACAAACCACAATGGCACGCATGACCGACCATCCCCATAGTGCACCAAGTAAATATCACCACCCATAGTGGAGGTCAAACTCAATTCACAGCCAACCCGATCGAGAAGGTACATTGGGAAGAACCACGGGCAAGGAAGTACCCTGATGCAAAACAACAAAAGGATGTCCTTCAGGATACAATGGCACTTGTATGAGAGCTCCAAGGCGAGATTCAATACCTCAAGGACAAAGATGCCACACAGTGTGCTGCAGTGCAAAAAGAAGCCGAACCTCCTGTGGTGAAGGACAATTTTCAGGAACTATGCAAACGTATGCTTGATGAAGACATCGTTCCCCAACTCAACGCTTGGCTTAAAGGTCAAGCCCGCCTACCAATCGAAGTCCACCCTCACCTCAGTGGACAAAGTGAAGATCGCTATTTAAATCATGCCCGATGTCAGGAAAATCCTAGTTCCTCTTCCCTGGAAGATGGAGAGATATTAGTTAATGCAGCTATCAATGGATGGGTAATCCGGGATATTCTAGTAGATATTGGTGCGAAAGTTAATGTTTTCACTAAAGATTCTTGGCGAAAAATGTCTAATCTAGCCCTGCAGCACTCTCCTCATGTCTTGTTCATGGCGAATAAGACTCGAGCGCATCATATTGGAGTCCTAAAAAACTCCACTGTTGACATACTTGGGGTTCCCTTCAAAGCAAATTTTGAGGTTTTGGAGTTGGCAGACGCTGATGTCTATCCATCCTTACTGGGAAGGTCTTGGTGCTACGAGAATCATGTAGATTTGAGCTTTAAAAACCGATACATTAGCTTTGAGAATACTGATCAGTGCGTGGTAATACCCTTATACCAAGCACAGGGACCACCCTATATCGAGCCTGTGAGCGCTGATGAAGACATCAACAACTTGTATAATGTGATTGCTCGAAATGATGAACAACATGTTCCAATGCTAGATGGTATTCTCTGGTGGATGGACAACCAGTCTATCTCAGATACTACAAGTAATGCTTGCAACTGTTTGGGCCATGGCGACTACGATCTCATCGGAAGATTGTGCAGCACCGTAAATAGAGGAGAAAGCATCCCACACCAGCTCCCTAAATGCCACAAGTTTGTACGCCTCATGGGTTTAGTAATGAGAGGGCCACTAGAAGCACCACCGCTGGAGAGACTTGATGAAGCTCCACGGTTCCAAGGACAAATAGAGGTGCGTGACTTTGTCCAATGCCTCGAAGAGTTCTATGATACTGAGAATGAACGGATGAGGTCATTAGATCACATTTTTGATGGCATCGCCGCCAAATGGTGGCGTACTCATAAAGAGCACCTTTTGTATTGGGATCAAGTGCGAGCTGCTCTACATCATAGATTTCACCACGACAATAAGATCAAGGCACACTTAGTTACAGTGGCGTGAAAGCACCTGAACCTCACATTGAAGCTTGTGAGACAATATGGCGAGCTGAGGAAACATTCTTACTAGAGTACCTCTGGGTCCATGTGTTCTATGGGACTTTGCACACTTGGGCACGGGCTTGGTACATTCATGAAGAAAGGCACATGGGAACAAGCTTCTGGTAGTTATTAAAGGAAAACATGACATTGACACTTTCTTACTTTTCACCAAGGATGGACTTGCGCCTTACCCTTAAGCCATGCGTGAAGCAATCATTGGAGATGCAAGTCCTGTCAAAGACCGCCTGCGCCATATTTATCAGGAACCTGAAGAACCCTTGCATTTATTAATTGAGCCTCCCACACAATCAACTCTTGCACCATCGACAATCTTTGGTGAAGAACGCCATAAAGAGATTTGCATGGGAAAGCAGAAACTCGTTTTCCAAGTAGATGAAAGTGAAGGATCTACCTCACTCGACGCCTTGACAAACCATCTAGACATCCCTCCAAGTACTAGTTCACGAACTGTTCGGGACACCTATTCTCCAATGGACAACCATTATCACAGGGCCATTCACACTATTCAATGTAACATTGGCACGGATCAAGAGCCTAAGATGGCTACAATTGGAAATTATTGGACTTAGACAAAAATATCACAGATTTTTGAGTTGCTGAAAGAGTATCAGGATGTATTCTCGAGAAATTATAGCGAAATGAAAGGAGTTCACCCTTTTCTAGGGAAGATCCACATAAAGCTGATTGACAGTGCTCGCCCAATGAATAAATGTCCATATAGGATGAATCCTAACCTCTGGGCGAGTGTAAAAGAGGAGATTGATAACATGCTCCGCACTGGAGTAATTACTCCCATTGATGAATCTGATTGGGTGAGTCCCATGGTAATTAGTATAAAAAAGGATGGACGTATTTGGATCTGTGTGGATTACCGTGTTTTAAATGCATCCTATGTGACAGATCCTTTTCCAACAACTCTCACGGAGGAAATCCTAGAAGGTGTTGCCAATTGTGAGATACTCTTTCACGGACAGGGTCTCGGGGTACCACCAAGTCCAGATAGCTAAGGACGACCAATCCAAGACTACTTTCGCTACTGTATGGGGATCTTTTGCCTATATCGTCATGCCCTTCGTATTGAAAAATGCCCCGACAGTGTTCTCACGGATAGCAGTTGAGGCTTTCAAAGATTTTATCCATAAGTTTCTCCAAGTCTACGTAGACAACTGGATGGTATATGGGTTGACCAAGGACCATTGTGCCAATTTGAGGCTCATGCTTGAGCACTGTCGAGTGTTGCAAATTTCCTTAAATTTGAAGAAGTACCTGTTCATGACACTTTTTGGTGTACTTGGGTATATCATTTGTAAGGAGGGACTCTTGGTGGCTCCAGCCAAGGTTTCCGTTATTCTCCGTCTGCCAGCGCCCAAGACTCAGTGCGAGGTGTGCGCCTTCTTAGGACACACGGGCTATTACAGAAAGTTCATTCCTAGTTATGCCAAGACTGCAACGCCTCTGGAAGAGCTATTAAAGCACAATGAATAGTTTCTATGGACTGATTCTTGCAAGGCAGCTTTTGAAACACTCAAAGAAAGGTTAGTTACAACTCCTATCTTGCAATTTTCTTGATTGGACAAAGCCTTTTCATGTCCATGTTGATGCATCTGGGATGGCAGTCGGTGCGATACTTGCACAACCAGGTGATGGACACTTAGATCACCCAATTTACTTTGCTAGTAGGAAGCTAACATCAACAAAACGAAACTATACCACCACCGAGCGCGAAGTTTTGTCAATCGTTTATGCTCTACAAAAGTTCAGGCAGTACCTCTTGGCCACTCCATTTATATTCTATACAAACCATGATGCCTTGAAGTATCTTGTCAACAAGCCAGTACTACATGGAAGGATTTGCCACTGGATTGTACTCTTCCAAGAATTTCAGTTTTCTGTAGTAGTAAACCCAGGAAGACCAATTGTGGACCTGATCATTTACCCTGAATTGACAACGGAGAACCCCCACATGCCATAGAAGATGATCTTCTTGACGTACAGATTTTTTGAGTTCCTCGGGTACTTGAAGAGTTGGAGGATGTTGCGGCATTACTCAATGCTGGCTGCATGCCTGACTCCCTGACTTAACAAGAGAAAAAGCAACTTGCGGTTTGCACTGCACCTTATCAACTCATACTAGGCGATCTGTACAAAATGGACCATGATGAGGTGCTTCGTCGTTGTGTAATGCAACATGAGCGCCTTGAAGTGCTCCGAGAAGTACACAAAGGTATTGCCGGAGGGCATTATGCTGGAGAGGCTACCGTGCGTAAGGTCTTGCTCACTGGACTTTGGTGGCCAACTTTATTCAAAGATGCAAAGGCTTATGTTAGGCAATGTGATTTTTGCTAGCGTGTAGGAAAACCGAACAAAAGGGATGCTATGCCGTTGCACCCTATACCTTTTCAAGAACCGTTCGAGAAATGGGCTATTGACTTTGTGGGGCCTATCACTCCAGTAGGACGACGAACGGGCTCTCGGTACATCATTGCAACAACCGATTACCTCACGTGCTGGGCTGAAGCAACGCCAACAAAAGACTGTACTGCAACAACTATTGCACGATTCATCTGGGAGAACATTATAACATGATTTGGATGTCCCCTAAGCTTCACTAGTGATCGTGGCACCCACTTCTTGAATGAGACAATTTGCATCTTGTTAGTCGAGTTCATGATCACGCACCACAAGACGACACCATACCACCCACTGGCCAATGGAACAACTGAAGCCTTCAATAAGATCCTTAGTACCACTGACAAAAAAATGCATTGTTGGTTGGACTGATTGGGATAGAGTAATTGCAGTACTATGGGCTTATCGAACTACGTACAAATGCCTCAACAAAAGTAAACCATTCAACCTAGTATATGTAAAGGAAGAGGTCATGCCAGTGGAGTTCCTAGTTCCATCTCTTCGGATAGCGCATATGGGAAACTTGGATGATGAAGCCTCTTTGTAAGCTCGGATTGATGATTTGATGAAACTAGATGAGGCTCAGTTCCTCGCCCACTGGAGTCAGGGTGTTGAGAAACGTAAATAGAAAGCATGGCATGATCTCCATCTAAAGAATAAAGTATTTTCTCCAAGCATGAAAGTTCTACTGTATGATTCAAGTTCGCGTGCCACCCTGGGAAGCTCCACATCCATTAGGATGGACCGTTTATAGTTCATAGCATTCGACCTACCGGAGCTTGCTGGCTAAAGCGAATGGATGGACAATTCCTCCTAGAACACTATAATGGGAGTTGGCTTCGGTCGTATTGTGATTTTGTTTAGTTCAACTTTTGTAATCAATAAGGCTTAAGGCCATTAGGTTATAATTGACTACTTTAAATAAAAAGTGCAGCCCTTGAGGCGTGCGACTCTTTAATGTAATTTTTAGTTTGTGTTTTCGTGGAGGACCATGAACCCTTTTAGTGTGGGGTAAGGCATCATGCATATGAATACAAGACATAAGACAAGTTGGCGCGCAAGGATCATAAGGTGCGAAAGTCATCTATGACACGCAGGTGATTAAGGGTGCGAGTCATTCAATGCACCTTGAAAGCATTTTGAAAGGTTCCCGCCATTTGGGTGACAACTATCTTCCACTTCATCGAAAAGGTGGGACACAGTTGTCATCCACTTCCAAGAAAGGTGCGAGAAGGGATGGACCATTAATGCGACAAGGTTAGTTATGGCGAGAAGCGTGCGAGTGGAATGATGGGACAAATTGGTTAAGGCACTAAATGCTCGCTACAAGATTCGAAGTACGAAGGCTGTTAAAAGATATGCATTAATCACTAGAAATGACAAGGGGAGGGAAAGAATTAATGGAGGTAAACACCCCCGCATGGCCTATAAATAAACTTGCTGAAGCCATTTTATACTTTACTTTGCTTAAATCTTCGAGTGCTAAGTGCGAACAGCGAACCAAAGAACCTGAGATCGACGAAACCAAATTTCTTGCAGAACAGAGTGATTGCAAAGACACAACGGTTGTTTCCAGGTGAAGACAAGAGGTTGCTGAGTTTGGATTGGTGTATTGGAGTAGGGATCTTTTGAGTTTGCAAGTTGCAGGTCCACCATTGTTGAAGTGTGAAGTTCGAGAGCCGAGGCAACTTGGATCGCCACCATGAACTCATTTGGAAATGTGGGATGGTCGCGGGTTAACCTTCAAGTGCCACGGAGGGTAATGTAGTTGAAGAAAAAGGCTAAGAGACTTGAAAAGCTTCCAACCATACCGGAAGAGGAAGAGGTGAGTAGAGGAGCTTGGTTCCCTACAAGAGAAGAGGTTTCGGGAAACCCAAAAGAAAGACCGAAAGAAGTGCAGCGAGCAAAAGTTTTGAGGGAAAGCACGAAAGAAGTAAGAGAGCGCAGAAGCAAAGATGGTGAAGAAAGGAAAGCAGGCGCATGCCTCTTCATCACAAAATGCCCTAGCATTCCCCCCTCTGTCTTTGTTAATAGAAGAGATGTAGTACCCAAAGTCGGTCTTGCACGCGAAGAACTGGGTCTCCAAGTTGTCAACCGCAACAATTTTTGACTACAACCACTGTCAACTAGGCAACAAAGTAGAGTTGCAAAATGACTATCAAGTTCAAACCACCAACACTAGGAATCAAGTGGTCTATGACTTGTCCATCAAGAACCGGTTGGACAAGGCCGGCCTCTTTCAACTCTTTGAACTGCCATACTTTGGCAAGCCTTATAAGGCAGTTCAGTTCCTGCTCTCGCACGTCCATGAGGATTACATCCACTTCATGGGACGCAACATGAAGATTACCGCGGAGAGGATAAGCAAAGTCACGGGGCTTCAATGCTCGGGGGTGAATGTGTTGGATGACTTGGCGGATACTGAGGAGATTCAACAGATCGCCACCACACTGATGTACCAAAAACAAGGGCATGCAATGCATATAAAGAACCTGTAGGATCCCACCCTTAAGTCAGCGTGGATCGTTTCCACCAAGGTTGGAGGGACCAATCGATGGAAGGAGGTGGATATGGCCCACCTACACATTGCTTACCAAGTGGTTCAAGGCACACAATACAATTGGGTGCTGTATTTTGCCGAGAAGATTGCTGAAGACGTAGAGAAGGCACACAAAATGCCTAAGTACAGGTTTTCTTGGGGACCAATCCTCTTATTGCTAGTTTTTGAAGTGGGTATACCCCCCCACTCACAAGTCCCTCGTCGAGTGCTTCAAAGGCTTCACTTGCCCCCAACACATCACCCCAACATACAAGTTGAAGATGAGGTATTGGTTTAATTGGATGAAGGCGGCTTTCGGGAATGAATGGTTTATTCCCAAGGATTTGCCCCCCTAATCGCAGATCAAGCAGAATTCGCTATGAAGCAGCACTACTCCCTGGCACACATTCGAATGAACCCTTCGGGAGAACTTTCAACATGGCTTAAACTGCCATATGCCTTCTCTACGCGCTACTTCATCAATTCCATCAACTGGTTTTATGATGCGCAACCAATCAGTCTGCAGGCAGGATGGATTGATGCAGAGCACCACACCCTCTGGAAAATGTTCGTATATCTAGGCAAAAAGGTCTTTTACGGAGAAGGGAGAAACAAACTTAACCGATATTAAGGCGAAGAATATCCTGGTTGGGGAGCAGGTCCACAAGCTGTTTTACATGTTACGCCCCTGCTAGTACCCTCAAGATGGAGACCCTAAGGAGAGGCTCCCCCAGGGACCGCAAAAATGGAGGAAGTAGCCTGAGCCAAGTGCCAACACAAGTGGGCAGCAAGCCCCTCAGAAATGACAGAAGACGGTAGAGGCGCAACCCTCCCGACTCACTACTTCTTGACCATCTCGCGCCACGTCCACATCCACCTCGCCCTTCACCTTCTCCACCTCGTCCTTCACCTTCACCACCTCGACTGTCTCCATCTCCATCTCACATTTCATCACCGTTTGCTTCATCTTCACCTTCTCATTCCACTCCTTCCCACCCACCTACTCCGAACCCTTCATCTCCTCATCCAACTTCCCCACCTTCTCCACCTCCACGACCACCTTCTCCAAAGACTACCACCGGATCAACGCCACAACAACCTCCAAGTCAAGCTCCCCAAAGGGACCCCTCTTAGGAGCAGATTCATAATTTGGGATCAGACTCGGAAAAGACTCCATCCCTAGTGCAAGAGGCCCCATCTAGTAATCAAATTGATATTGATGGAATGGAAGCAGATGAGATGGCCACAGAAAGCCATCAAGAGGGTGAACTTGAGCGAGACCCAGAAAGGGGAAAGGGGCCAGCTGAGGGGGAACAAGAACAAAGAGGGTTGTTCACTCTGCGCGAACGATTCTAGTTCGGCGTAGAGGACAAGAACCTCTATCTTTGGAAGCATTTCCACCCCAAGGACGCAACTGCAAAAACAAGGAAGCAGTTGTCCTTTTGAAAATGTATAGTGAAGAGCCCCAGTTTGATATTCCTTTGGATTGCATTTTTTCTGACCTAGCTGCTCCAGGTTTGCCAAACCTTATGAGGATTGATCCACAACGGCTCTCACCAATAATGACAAGCGCCACATTTTTGAAGCTAGCCATGGAAATGACGTGGCTAAAATATTTTGTCAGAATCGGACCGCGCGCACGACGGAAAAGAAACATGGCAGAGTTGTAGAAATGTATAATAAAGCGTATGCAGAAAAGCAAGCGCTAGTCGAGGAAGTGGCCTCCTTGAAGCAACAAATCTAAGAGGCCACCGAGGCTAAGGTAAGGGTTTTAAATCTTTGCAAGACAATTTTGAAAGAGGAGCCGACACTTGCTGATGGCATACCATTAGATGGGGATGCCATCGAAAAATTGGAAACATTGGTTGAGCTATTGCTCAAGAAAAATAAGTAGTGCCCCGTGCCCAGAGATGAGGCCAAGAAAATACTTGAACAATTCACCATGGCGACAGATATCTGTGAAAGTACTTTGGAGAGAGTCGGGGAGGTTATCCCAATTTTTGACGGCATTTTTGCGCGCTTAGCGCACCCAAATAAAATAGTGGAAGCCTGGTTCCATGATGAGGAGGTCTTGAGGCAATAAGCAGCTGATGCTGCCCTATTAAGAAAAGACCTTGTCGAGCGCGCAAAAGCATTCAAGGATGTTGAGACAATGGAAGAAGCCATTAATAATCATCGTCAGCACATAAATGCAAGTTTTGCCATACTCCGAGGACAGGTTAACAAGGAGGCCTCTGAGTTAGAAGACATCTAGAAGGAAGCGAGCGCAGCCTTGGATGAACAAGTGAAGAAGATCGAGACTCCAATTCAGTCCAAGGAGCTGAAAGAAGCGAAGGAGGTCATTGAATGAATAAGTACCAAAGTCCTCGACGCATTGTCCCATTGGGACAGGTTGAAGAAGGAACTCGAGCAGAAAGGGCCATAATTTTTAGAGAATATTAGTGCGACTTAGTCCGGGATGGACTAAAGACTTAATGTGGGGTGATGTTGATCCCTAAATTTTGTACAAGTATTGTTCCTTTTTTGGCATGCGACGCGGAGGGACCATTGTCCATTTTGATGCAAGTACCAGCATGACACGGGAGAACCATGGCGCGCAGGAGTAACATGGTGTGGAACTTGCCAGGTGCGGAAGGACAATTGTACAGGAGACCCGGCGCGAGAGGACCCAATCAAGGAAGAACGTGTCACGAGGGACTCGGGAACAGAGGACTCAGAACAAGAAGCGGAAGACTAGGGGAGCGCGAGGGATGTGGGAGCAATTAGAAGAGCAACTCAAGTAGGACAGTTCGACCCCACCAATCAGAGGTTATGTACTAGCCCGCGAGGAATGGAATACTTGGCCGCCATAACATAACATAGAGCAAGCATCTAGGGGCACAGAGGCCCGATTCTATAGGAACAACCAGTTGTAAGAGCCACGACTCTCAGCGTATTTGGAGTCCATGTGCGATTTGTCCATGATAGTTAGAATTTTGACACTTGGTCAGGGCAGAACAAGTATACAAATCCCTGTTGTAATCATTTGCGGGGGTGGACCTTTGGAGAATAGATACAACTTTCTGTCTTGTAATTTGTTAAGCAATCAATGAATAGATAGTATTTGCCATAACATGTGATGATTCGTGAACATTCTAAGTGTTGAATAATGAATACGTTTTATTTCTATGTCATGGGTATCTTTTCCTTTTATTGCTATTGTTGAATAGTAATGGTGATCCTAGTTATCGTAGTAGCTAAGTCTGGGACAATAAGGATAATAGTGGCATATTTATGGTATTGAATAACTTAAGATTTGTGTTACAAGAGATGAACAAACATATAACATTGTGTTTGAAAGCCTTCGGGAACTGGTCTTTCGTTGCGTGCTTCGGGTAAGCGCACGAGACTTACCTCTTGCGTGATAGGGCTAGTGCTCCAGCCTGTTGGGGAGAAGCTTCAATGCCGAAGAACTAACTAAACGAACCCAACATCTTCCCTGTCCATCCTTCCAAAGTTACCCTTATAACTTGATATAGGGTGTTGCTCAAAGCAATCTAGGGGTTGTTCATTCAACCACGATTTCCTATTCTCCTTCCCAATCAATGTGCAACAATTTTCAGAATCAACAATGCTTGTCAAACTCAAATTTGGGTGGGTTCTACCATTCCCAATGGCTGCTCATGCACGGAAATCCCAACACCCTTTGCATTCCTCAGCCATTGCAATTGGTTTTCTTAGAGATCCTACACAAGGAACAAACACATTAGTAAAAACAATGGTGTTTAGTAACACCATTTTGATCATCTTATCAAGCTCTATGATCACAAAGTGCACCCCTTTTTGATGCCTTGATTCATCCTTGCAACTTCCCCTTATTCAAAATTCAGAAGATATGTTTATGTTGCTCTTTTCATGGCTGTAGAAACTTCCTTTCCCCTTCTTTCCCTTATAGTGGCTGGAAATCCACTTTTATATCCTTGAACCACTTCCATGGTGTTAGGGTGTGAGGGGCACACCTTCCTAGGACCAAGACACACCATGTGAATAAGAAATCGTGATGGAAATAAACTAAATATGCAAAAGACAACAGTCACTATGTCCCTGAGACCATGATAACCCTTGTCTATTCTCTTCTTTATGTTAGCCCTATACATGCTAGCATCACTATGTTGATAGAGCTCACTTGGATCCCATATCCATGAGGGGTATTTATAATGTCCCCAAAGGGGACAATTTCATACAAAGGGGTTTTCCTCTAAATTTCACAATTTTGAAAATGAAATCAACAAACTCTAGTTTGCAAAATAAGCTCAAAAAATCCTTGTCAAGCCTTAAAACCCTAGACGCCACAATAGTAAGGTTTTGTTGATGAATTCAAGCCAATGACTTGTCCCAAAATTAACTAAATACTTGCAGAAATAATCAGAAAATTAAATGCACAAAACAAGTACCTTTTTTGTGCAATTTTTGAAAGCTCAAATCCCACTTTATGATGGTTGAAAATTTTGATTTAATTCCAAAAATACAGCTGCTGTAAAGAATATTTTTCCGCTTTAAGCCCTTGTCAAAAATAGCCACAAGTGTCCAAAAAACACCAAAAAAATACAGCGAACTTTTTTGGGCATAAAAATGATAAAAAAGTGCCTTCCAAGCCAATCACTCGCCAAGTGCAAGAAAATTAACAGAAAAATAAGAGAGCTAGATCTTGCCTTCCACAAGTGAAACAGTCTTCAAAACCTGCAAAAAAAATTAAATAATAATTCTGAAAATTATTATTTAATTTTCTATGGATTTAGGGCTTCAAACCCTTCACGAAACTCCTCCAATACCTCATGCCAACATGTAAAAAATTAGCAAATAAAATCAGAGTATTTAATTTGTATAAAATAGACCAAAAAAGGCTTCCAAACCGTCGATCCAAGCTCCCAAAGTGGTTCACTCCACTTGCAAAAATAGGATAAATATTAAGCAAGGTTAACATGCAAGAAAATAGCCTCAAAACCCTTGCGAAACTTCACAAAAACTCTTCAAAGTAAATCGCCCCACTTCTAGGGCAAGAACAAGATCCTCTTAGCAAAGGTGGTGTCAAAAGACTTCTTTTTTAGATTGATAAACACTAAAACAACAAACTTCTATTGGGCACACATCCCAATAGTTTCTTCAAGCATGAAGAACAATTATCAAAATTTAGCATATCTTCAATTGTGATTTTTACCTTGTATTTGTACCTTTCAAAGGGAGACGAACCACCTTGGGGAGGTAAAACACCTCATAAGCCTTACTTGCCTTTTTTAGAATATTTTTTCCTTTTTTTGCTTTAGCTCCCAAGCCGACATTCCTTTTAATTTCACTTTAGGCCTTTTTGAATTAATTAAATACTTGCATTAATAATTTAGTAATTAAAATTACTTTTTGGCAAATTAAATAATTAGGTCCTTAAATAATTAATTAAATTGTTCTAATAATTAAAGTGATAAAAATCACTTTTCAAACAATTTATTAATTATAAAGCCCCTTAAAATAATTATTAAAATTACCTTAATTTTCCAAATGGTTAAAACCACTTTTTTCAGTAATTCGAATAATTATCCAAGATGGTTCTATTTTAATTATTAATTAATTGCCTTTATATTTTTGAGTGATTAAAATCACTATTCGGGCAATTTTATTAATTATTAAAATTATATAAAAAGGGGACATCACAGTTCTCCCTTCCCAAATTTGCTTGCCTTCAAGCAAATTCAAGCTCATATGCCCAATTACCATGTCCAAATAATAAACCATGTTGTAGTGCTAAAAAAACTTTGCTCCTGTACCTATCAAGTGGAATAACTTTTGCCAAGAAGCACAACGTGACATTCCCCAAATGGATAATGAATGCCATTCCACATTGCCAACATGTCCCACAATGCAAACCCCTCCTGTATATGTTTCCCAAGGGGAAAAAATATCCAAATCAATTTTGAACTTATAATATCTGTATTTTGGGGGAAAGCCATCCAATGGCTCATTGCACCTATATGCCCCTATCTCACCCAAAACCAAGTGGGGTATGAAGAGGTATCCAATCCTGTTGCCCCAACTTTGTCCTCCAAAAAGTATTCAACTCCATACTCCAATGTTCAAAGTAATCTCCCAAAGATGCAATGTAGGAAAAAGAACCATGCCTTGGAAGCAACTTACCTTTCCATGAAGCCTACTGGAATAGGTCATTCCCATGCAAAAATCATTATCAACCCAAAGCTGCCCCTCCTTGTGAATGTTGGGTGGGAAAGTGACTTCAAAAACAACCCAAACATTCCAAAAATACCATGTAGAAAACTGCTCTACTTGTACCTTAAAATCAGACATGTTGTACTTGGAAAGACGCTGTAAAAGTAAACACAAACCTGATTTTTCCTCATGCCATAGGGATTGCTTGAATGGTGCATTAAAATAAGTCAACAAATGCTCTTCAAAGGGCTGTATACAAGACCATTCCCCACCTTTTTCATCTTTATTAAATGGCTGGAAATTCTCTTTTGACTCAGAATTGTTGGAGGCAAGATTTTCACGTATTCCAACCAAATTTTCAATATCTGATGACAGTTGTAAGCAATAGAAAAAATCAGAGTTTCCATACCTATGAAGGGGCTGGAGTATGCTCTTTTTTTGCTCCTCTTTGTCCTTAATTGGTGGTTGACAATGTTTCCCATACTTAGAAAATTTTGAGGCAACAAATTCGGACCTTATCCGTAAAATTTCAGAACTTTTACTTGGTTGTTCCATGCCAAAAGAGTCTCCTATGTAGGATTCAAGCCATGAATGTAACAAAATATCCTCAAAATTTTTTGACAAGAAAAGAAACCAAAATTTGCTCAAAAACATACCTTCAAACCTCTCTTTCCCTTTTCTCATGCTTACACAACCATTGCCAAACATGATATTAGATGAAGATGTAGGTCCCTCTTCATTATTTAAGTCATGCCAAATGACTTCCTTGCTTGCCACCTTTACAAGGGATCTCCCAAATAAATCTACACATAGAACAAACAAATTAAGAAAATCATTGGTGTTTAATAACACCCCGTTGATCTACTTGTCAAGTTCTAGGATCCTTTCTTGATGTCTTGATCCTTCCTATTCATTTCACACTATGGATTGCCTTTTACATTTCACAATAAGTTGGAATCTTGATCTTCTTCCATATCCATTTTGATCGTATGCAAGTCCATCATAGTGTTCTTTTCCTTTAAGCATTCCCTCATCTCATTGTGTATTGATCTATCAAGAAGCCCCTTTGTGCCATCCAACCTTGTCAAGGTTTGCACTCTCTTCTTATTTGTGGTTTGGAATTGTTCCTTCCAAGCTCTTTCATCAAATCTAGAGTTATGCAACAAATTTGAACAAGTATTAGATACCAAAAAATCATCATTCAACTCCACACCTTTCTATGAATATCTCGGTTTCTTTGACTTCTTCAAAATCATCTTTTTGAATACCAAAGTTTGGGGTACTTGGCTGCCCCAAAGCACCTAGCATTTCCTCATTTTCTTTCATCATTTGCAGCCGTTTTTGCTGCTTCAAAAGCATTTCCTCATTTTCATCCATCATTTGCAGCTCTCTTTGTTGCTTCAAAAACTCAGATTTTTTGTTTTTACAATCTCTCACTTTAGGCTGCCCCAAAGTGTCATACTTTTGTAGCTCATCTTCCTCCAAATCCGATTTTTTTTTTTTCTTTGGCTCCCTAATAGGAACCCTCATGAAGGGCTGTCCATTCTTTCCTTTCAACTCTCCATGTAGTACAATTTTTTCTTCCTCTACATGCTCCACTATCAAATAAGGCCTCAATTTTTCCTCACAATCAATTGCAACATTTTCAAACATCATATGTGCAATTGGAAATTTTTTCTTTTTCTAGCCCCAAACCTGTTAACAAGATATATGATAATGGCTTGGCAAGATCATCACTCTCATTGAGTGTCAAGGTCAAGATTTTTTGCATAGAAGCTACAACAATTTTTGTAGGAGTCTTACAAGCAATTGCAAATAAATGTTGAAACATTTTAACAATAAGTTTATTACACTCCATATCTAACATCAAAATACATGACCTGGTTGAAGTTATAGTTTTTAGGATGTTGACCCTTCTAGCCAAGGAGTGTCCTTTGTCCTCTTTGAGACCTTGGAAGCTCTCCACCATCAATGGAAATATTTTCCTCATAATTTTATCACTATAGGGAACTTTGAGAACTGTTAGTCTTAAAATCTCATTAATACAACTAGTAACTAAGAGCTTCATCTCCTCTTCTATATCTCTCAATAATTCATGTTGAACCAAGTAAGTTATTGAAGGTTGTACTGCCCTCTTCATGGACTCATATTGTGATTGATTTACCTTGGATAACCTCTTTTTTATTTATTCCAAGGTGCTGATTACATCTTACACTGGTTGGCATAAGTCCCCAAACCTTCTACCTGCATTGTAGAGCTTTTATTTTTCCATTTCTTTCATGATAACACCAAATCTTTTATCTACTTGCAACCAAACCTCACAGGTGGACAAGATCGGTGCTTTGATACCACTGTAATGTTGTCAAAGGGGACGATTTCATACAAAGGGGTTTTCCCCTAAATTTGACAATTCTGAAAATAAAATCAGCAAACCCTAGTTTGCAAAATAAGCTCAAAAATTCCTTGTCAAGCCTTAGAAACCTTAGACGCTAGTAGGGTTTTGTTGATGAATTCCAGCGAATAGCTTGTTTCAAAATTAAATGAATACTTGCAGAAATAATCAGATAATTAAATCTACAAAACAAGTACATTTTTTGAAGCTCAAATGCCACTTTATGATTGAAAATTCTGATTTAATTCCAAAAATACAGTTGCTGTTTGGAATATTTTTTCACTTCAAACCCTTGCCAAAAATTGCCACAAGTGCCTAAAAAATACCAAAAAAATACAACGAACTTTTTTGGGCATGAAAGTAACCAAAAAGTGCCCTCCAAGCCAATCACCCAACTCGCCAAGTGCAAAAAAATTAGCAGAAAAATAGGAGAGCTAGATCTTGCCTTTCGCAAGTGAAAAAGTCTTCAAAACCTGTAATGTCCCCTTTTACCCTGTTGTTGCTTTTGGACGGTTTAGCCTAGTCTTGACTCTCGTAGGCTAATGAGCATGGTTAGGGGGTCTTTTGAGGCAGAGATCTAGTCAGTGGATGGGTTCCTAGGTTCAGTTGAATTGGAGAAATAAGGGAGATAATAATTAAATTAATTCTTTGTAAGGTTATCAAATAAATAAATATTATAAGGTGACCTTATATTTAATTAATTTAATAAAGTGACTTAAATAAAATATTATATCATAAAGTCACTAAAATAAAATATTATTATTTCTAGAAGCTTCTTGGAGATAGATTGAAAAAAAGTATAAAAGAAAATCAAACCAAGCGTCATTCATCTAGGAATTGATGTGTTTCGAAGTGTTTTGCTTGGAGAATGAATCAGCTAGGGTTTCTGTCATTATTGAGCTTTTGGGAACGAAAACTCTCATAGGTTGTGCAGTTTTGAGGTTGTAAAACTATGAATTGAGATTATTGCCTAATTGTGGGCTTCAATCAGAAGTTCAATTTGTGCTTACATTGCAAATTTTGTGGCATTTGGCCAAATTTGGAGATAGAAATTTCATATTAGCTTATTGAAGCATTTTGGAGATCATTTTGAAAGTAAATTGGAGGTGTTACAAGGTTGCAATTAATTATTCTGAGGACTGCCATACAGCAACAGGGGCGACTCCATGGGAATGATATTTTGGTTGCTATCTCACCATTGAGACACTTCTCGGTTGTGGGTATTGATGCATTTGGTTCTTACCATCTTAACAATCATTTCAAGGGTCAAAGGAAGGAGGTATATGGCTGCAATGATTTATGCTTGAGGTTCCTATCCTAGGGCAGGGGTGGCCTTCTTCAAGGAGGGCGATTTCATGTTTTGAGAGCTCCAAAAATTCCAAATAAATTCAGAGGGCCTCACCAAAGAGTTTACTCATCATTCCTTATTTCACATTCAGGGTCCCTTTGCTATTTGCTTATGTTTTGCATATTTTTTGTGAGTACTAAGTCTAAAGATTGAGGGCAGCCATTAAGGCATATGTATGAATCTTTTGATAATTGAAATTTAGACTTGTATCTTCCTTTTTTTTCAAACTGAGATAGTATTCAAACTTTCTTGTCAGCAATAAACAATTTTCAGATTTTAACAAACTGACGAATGTTTGCCATTTGTTTGATGAAATGCTTCATGGGGTTTTAAAGTGCTTTGGGCACTTGCAGACCATTATAATCAATCGATTATTAAGGAGGAATAAGGTTACAAAACAATTGTTTTTCAATATGTGTTTACATATCAGTCATTAGTATGCATGGTAATTGTTTGTTGAAATGACAACAAGGTTGTAAGTTCATTATTCATGCTATGTCAGTCATTTACATTCATTGAAAGATTGCATACGGCTGTTGCATTGCATTCTCTTAATTTTTCAGTCATTTAGATGATATCTCTCAAGTCATATCAGCATTGCAAATATCATCCTTGAACCCAAAACTTCAAAACAAGCTACAAACAACAAGTTTTGACATTGTATTGAAAGTGTTTGACGATATTCCTTGGGCCTATAATCAGCAGTTTGAGGTCAGAATTGTCAAAGGATATTAAAGACCCTGTCAAAAAACTTAAATAATAATTTTGAATTTTTTTTTTTTTTTTTTTTTTTTTTTTTTTTTTAATAGATTTAGGGTTTCAAATCTTTCACGAAACGCCTCCAATACCTCACTTCAACATGCAAAAAATTAACAAATAAAATTAGAATATTTAATTTGCATAAAATAGACCAAAAGAGGCCTCCAAACCTTCGATCCAAGCTTCCAAAGTGGTTCTTTCCACTTGCAAAAATAAAATAAATATTAAACAAGGTTAACATGCAAGAAATGAGCCTCAAAACCCTCATGAAACTTCACAACAACTCTTCAAAGTAAATCTGCCCACTTCTAAGACAAGAACAAGATCTCCTTAGCAAAGGTGGTATCAAAAGACACTTTTTTTAGATTGATGAACACTAAAACAACGAACTTCTATTGGGCATACATCCCAATAGTTTCTTCAAGTATGAAGAACAATTATCAAAATTTAACATATCTTCAATTGTGATCTTCACCTTGTATTTGTACCTTCCAAAAAGGGGCGAACCACCTTGGGGAGGTAAAATACCTCATAAGCCTTACTTTTCTTTTTTAGAATATCTTTTCCTTTCTTTGCTTTAACTCTCAAGCCGATATTCCTTTTAATTTCATTTTAGGTCTTTTTGAATTAATTAAATAACTTTGCTTAATAATTTAGTAAAAAAAATATTTTTTGGCAAATTAAATAATTAAGTCGTTACTTAAATAATTAGTTAAATTGCTCCAATAATTAAAGTGATAAAAATCATTTTTCAAGCAATTTATTAATTATAAAGCCCCTTAGAATAATCATTAAAATTATCTTAATTTTTCAAATGGTTAAAACCACTTTTTTCGGTAATTCGAATAAATATCCAAGATAGTTCTATTTTAATAATTAATTAATTGCCTTTATATTTTTGAGTGATTAAAATCATTATTTGGGCAATTTTATCAAGTATTAAAATTATATGAAAATGGGACATCACAGTATTTGTCATGTTCTTTCCTAAAACTTACTTGGAAGACTTCTTCTATTCCTTGAGTGTCCCTTACCTCCACCTCAATGATAAAACAAGCTTTGCAACCAAAGTAATGAGAGAACCAATTATGAAGAGAAAACATTGAATGCTTACCAAGTTGACAACCCAATTGTTTCCCCATCAAGAAATCTGATTCTCCTTCCTTTATATGCAAGGTGCACCCTTCTTTCCTTCTTGGCATCATTCCCTCAATGAATTCTTTTACTATGTCCCTTGTTGTTAGGACATGTGCTTCCTCTTGCAATCTGAATTTAGACAAGGAAAATGATGCATGAAAAGGAGCAATACAAAAACTTTCTTTCTTGGCATACCTTTCTATGATGTCCTTGTTCATGCTTCCTTCTTGACACTTTGTTGGCTCATGAAGTTGTGGAACAACTTCTCTTTGTTTCACCCTCGGAAATTCTGATTTTTCTGTTACTCCTCCATTAATGTCAACTGTTTGCAACTCCATTAGTTGCCCCATAGTTTGTTGTAACTCCTTGCTTGGCTGCCCTTGAATTTCTGGTTCTTGTGGTTCAAAAATTTCAATCATTGGCTACCCTTTACTAAGCTGAAAATTAGTTTTTGGCCGCTCCAAAACTTCTGATTTTGGTTGCTTTAATGCCTACCCCTCACGTAAGTGAAAATCCCTCTCAAGTACCCTCACGGTTTCTAATTTTGGAGGCTCCATATTCTTTATATCAAATTGTTTAATAAGCTTCTCACTTAGTTCCTCATATGTTTTAATAAGGTCATGTCCTTGTGACCTCCACCCAAGATGCCACCAATCATGGGTAGCTCTTTCCAAGTATTGTATGGCAAACTTTAGGGCCTCTTTTTCACCTCTAGGCCTCAAATCAAGGTATTCGTTAACCTTGTCCACCCATGCTCCAATTGAAGTACTCGAGTCCCCATCAAAGGTAGGGAGAACAATCCTTCCCAAGTCGTCATGCACAACCATTTGCCCATGGTGCCTCTTTCTTTGTTTCCAAGCTACAAACTTATTGAAGCTCATTGCCCTCTTGACTTGGGGTGTGCATTCCAAATATTCATCATAAAATTCCATCAATTCCCAATAAATAAAGGGCTGTTCCTCTTCCATTTCAAGGGGCTGGTCCCCTTTCATGCCCTTCACTGATTGAAGAAATGTGGCCATAGTTTTTGTCAACCGCTAAGCCTCTCAAACCTAGCATTGTCCATGTCCCTGTTTGACAATAATCTTTTCATCCCACAAATGGCCAATAAATTGGTTGTGATACCAGTGTAATGTCTCCAATTTGGGATGAATATAAAAAAATAGGGTTTTCCAACAAACCCTTAGAAAATCCAATCCAAACTGAAATCTGAAAACTTAAAACCAACCAAATCCTAGCTGGAAAAAAAAATGATATTTCAACAAAAGAACATCCAAATAATTCCACCAATAGCTGAAATTTATTTAGAGAAATAAGTACCTTTTTTGGGGTCATAAATTGACGAATAGCTGGAAATATCTTTCAAAAGTAATCTGATTTTTCCTTGGAAGTACAGCTGCGTTTTTCACCACTTAAATGCCTCACAAACCCTTGCAATTACTCACCGATATTATGCCAAAATATACAGATTTATCATAGCATCAAATAACCATGAAACGAAGGTACGAATGGTTCAATGACCTTACCAATGAAGTCGCCAATATTCAGAAAAATTACAGAATTAATTAGCATGTGAAATCCTTGAGTAGCCCTTATCCAAGGATGCCAAAATGAGTAGAATAAATCATCAAAATTCAACATAAAATATATGTACCAATTCTAGTGTCCAAGAGCACCCTAATAGGTCTCCCCAAACTCCCCAAGTGATTCGTTCCACTTAGAAAAATCACAGTAAAATATTTAGAATTTATTATGTCACAAATGGCCTCAAAATCACCTCAAATCAGTGTGACAAATTATAAAAATATAATAATAATAGCAGAATTATTATTATCAAATTAAGACATCTTTTAGCCACTGAAAAGGCTTTACAATCTTTCCCAACCTAGTCGCCCAACTTGGAGAAGTCATATAAAATCAGAAATTAATATCCAAACCCTAGGAGAGGGTTTCCTTGTATAGCAGCCCTCAATGAGGGGTCTTCAAACCTAGGGAACAAGTCACCCCTCCAAGATCCTCTAACTTGTCAATGGCTTCCAAAAACCAGCCACTTGTCCAATCTGAATGAAGCACAAATTGTAGCCCTTGATGTAGAGCCACTCACATAGAAGGTATGAAGGTTTTTCGTTTTCACGCCTTATGCATACTTCGAAGGGTTTCGTCCTCAAAGTGCCTTAGCCAAGCTTGACGTACTTGAGCAAAGATCCAATATCCAAAAATAACATAACCCTTCAATGAATTCCAAACTTTACTTTTTATTCTCACCCTTTTAAGTTATGAGGGAAGAGTTAAATACATAAAGGTTGGTTAGCTTTTAAAACAAACTTAAAGGCAGTTTATGTCCTTAAAGTCACAAAAGGGCCCTCCTCCATGCAAAAATAAAACAACTTAAGTGATGCCTTCACTTTTAAGTTTTACCTTTCAAAGAGGTTAGTATGTGTTTCCTTTTTCTCTTTATTTCCCATAGCCTACGGCAAACATCAAAAATAGGCTAGGGGGACATGTCCAAAGCCCTTAGGCCAAAAAGGAGGACATTAAATCTTAACCATCATATTCAAGAGTCTCGAACATTGAAATCTTTGTCCCCGAATTCACTAAAATGTCTTTTTGTTCACATATGCTAAGCATAAATAGTTTAAATTGCAAACTCATGATGGCAAATATTGAAATTGTTTTTGTGAAGAACCTTTATAATTGAATTCTCACAAAGTTCATATCGATTGTTTTTTCCTCTCCAAATACTTGCGTGCTCCTACCAACTTGCACAGGTGTACGTGTCACTATCAACTGAATTTGGGGTTTCAAGCATTAGAGGTATTTCCTTGAAACATCATTCTTTGAGTTCGAAACACCGAAATCTGAGGTGCAATATTAATGCTTTCAATATCTTAATATTTTGAATTATAAAAAATGTGACCTTTTCAAGCAGACAATTGTCATCTATTCTCATCATTATTCTTATTGAAGATTTCATGAATAGTTTGAAATGTGTAATTAATCGAGGGAAATTAATGGTTGACAGCTTATAAATGCGTTAGTGGGAATCAAGCATGGGGGCTCCAGAGGGTGAAAGCATAAAATGATCTTCTGGGTTCACCCCCTTGATGGCTGAGGCTTTAAAATAGTGCTTTGTGATGTGGGCCCCCATATTGAACTAATTCGGGCTTTGGGGGTATGAAATTCAAAAACAAATGATTTGTGGTTTTTGAGTTTTAAGGTTCCAATCTATGAAACCCAATGCAGCTAATGCACGTTTTAAAAGTAAATCAGAGTTTTGGGTGTTAGAGGGGCGAAGGCTAGATTAAAGAATTTGGGATGAAAGAGTCGGAAATGATAGGGACTTGGGGTGATGAAATTTGAGTGCTTGAAAGAAATAATTAGAGCTTTAAAGAAATGAAGTCCGATGAGCAGACTTTGGGTGCTTGAAATGTGAAGGTAGGAAGTAAAAGATTCAAGTAAAAAGTGGGTGTAGCAGGGTGTGGACCATTGGGATCATAACCAAAACTAAAGAAAGGTGGAATCATACTTCTCTGTTTGGGGATCATTTTTACATATTTGTCTTACCATATCTTTGAAATCCTTTGTACTTTTATGCGGAAAGTGCTCCCCATAACTTTTGTCACCTGATAATATAAATATGATTTTTCTTTCTTTCCTTTTCTTTGTTTGCAATGTGTGTGTACTGCTGAACGTGGAAAATGATTTTTGGTATTGCTTTTTCTGGTTGTTGTCAAGTTATTAACATTATGGATTTTCTTATCTTTTCATTGTTGACATTAATCATTTTCCAGACATCAGAAAACTATATATGACAAGAAGCATGGCGTTGATCTCATTTGCTTCACACACCACCCAAGCTCTGTGATATGTTCGTCAAGAATTAGTTCAGAAGGTCGGTATATTCATTCCTAAACTGTTTCTTTATTAGTTTTCTTTTTAAGGTATGGTTTTGGTTTTATTGATCTTGGTAATCTGAAATATTTGCTACCATGGTTTCAGAATTATTACAATATCTATCTTTATATGATAATCGAATCCTTCGACACTTCAAAGGGCACTGGGGCAGGTAGAAAGTCAAAATATGCATTCAGCACTTCGAGTGCCCAGTGATTACAGGCTTGAATTTCAAAATTTCTAGTGTTGGCATGTTGTCTTGTGATTTTCTCTTCTGTCAATTGAATTTCCAAACCAGTATGTTTTGTAACAAATAAGTTTCTTACAGGGTGACGTCACTATGCATGTCCCCCATAAATGATAGCTTTATGTCAGGATCAATGGACCGCACTGTGCGATTATGGGACCTTCGTGTGAATGCTTGTCAGGTTAGAATACACTTGATGGTAGTTACTTTTTAGACTTGCAATCATTCTTTGATATGAAGCCAAGGATTAGCAAACTCCGATGACATGTATCGGTGTAACTTAACAGGGTTTTTGAAAATTATTAATTTAACTTCTTTGCAGGGATTACTGCAATTACGTGGTAGGCCAACTGTGGCATATGATCAACAAGGACTTGTTTTTGCTGTGGCTATGGAAGGGGGGGCTATAAAATTGTTTGATTCTCGCTCATATGATAAGGTTTAGGATTTACAGATGAGTTTTTTTAATTGATCTTCTCAGAATTTGTCAAAGGCTCGTCTTTTTTCATAGGTTTCCATGTTTGAATTTTCAGGGGCCTTTTGATACCTTCTTAGTTGGTGGAGATACTGCTGAAGTATCTGATATCAAATTTAGCAATGATGGCAAACAGATGCTTTTGACCACAACAAATAGCCACATATATGTTCTGGATGCTTATGGAGGAGAAAAGGTAGCCTTTCCTCAAATACTTCCAGCTGTGCATCTAAGTGCTTTCTCTTGGATTTGGTTCTATAGTTCTTATCATAGAAACTTTTACGAGAAAGGATGAGTTGTAGCTTTAAAGATAGGAGAAATTAGACAAGTAGTACTCCACTAATATTTTTGAAGGTCATATAAAATATGCACGTTCATTTTATCGGATGGAATTCCTATTCTCCAACATTTGTGGTGTACAAAATGCCAGTCAGATAAGATGAAGATGCATTCTAGTTATGCTCATGGGTAATGTTTATTGATTAAAAGTTTGTCAGTCCCTCTCAGTCCATCCATTTCAATATGAAAATGATTGCTGAGATTCTATCAGTGCATATGCACTATGTTTCCTGAACAGCTTCTTAGCCTATGCAAAGCATCCCTCGTGAGATGCAAAAAGTGGCTTGGCATCATGTGTTGGATATTTGTTGTATACTTTGCATGTGTTACACCCTTTAGGTACCGTATAGCTAGGCACAACAACTGGAGTCCTCGTCACCTTTGTTGCGGGGTTTGAGGGAGGGGGCCCACGAGATTTTTTTTTTCCAGAACAGATGCATGTTTTGGTGATCCCATAGGTATTTATACCTATAGTAATAATATGGGCGGTGTTATGACCCATAATTTTATGGGAAACTGTTATGAGTTGTATTCTTGGCCCATGGTCCATGGTTTTTGTACCCATAGTATTGTAAGACTGCTTAGGCGGTTACCTACTGCTGTGCTTACATATACGTGAATTCTAATTTCCCATTTATAACAAATATTTATTCATGGAAATGTTGCAGTCAATGTTTCCGTGGTTATCAACATGGATAGACAGTTACATCTATAAATGTCTCTACGACTTGTGAATTAACGCTAGTCTTCCAACATTGATTACAAATAAATATAAAGCACCTGTATCTGAGAACTGATGCCGCAAAGCAAACTTAAAGAAAAAATCTTCAACAATGCCAAAGTGACTATGGAATTTTTGACGGATGTATGCTTGAGTGCAAAGCCAAGTATAATTATACTTTTTCCATCACTGCAAATTAAATCAACTGCTGCCAATGTTAAAATAATGCTTTAAACAAACATTGACATGGGAGGATACCTCAGATTGCTGAAAATAATGTGAGCTTCAATATTCTTGGGACAGATGGAAAAATACACTGCTACAGCCGGCATCTTCTCTTAGCAATGCATAGCTTTGATTGTTTCAAGTACTGCTATTTGAACCTTCAGAACTTGGCTCACAAGCTTCATATTACATAATATTGTTTTAGCCAATAATGACACATCTCCTCCTTTCAAGCACCAAAAATCCTGCTTTGATGCCATGTTAAAAATTAATCTTGCAAAATTAAATTAAACCAAAAAAAAAATGACGGAGACACAATAATGAAACATAGTATACTTGTGTTGGTTGGAGTTCTTTAAATTAATGATCTAATCTAAAACAATATTTATAATACATAATGACCTTTCATATGATGATCCTTCTCATAAACGTGGTCTCTTTCCACATCCCATACATTTAAATCCCCAATTTATCACTGTTAAGGTAATAAGCCTCGATCAAATCAACTTTAATTATTCAACATGTAAGGACTCGACATATGGTCTCTTTGTTTGAATTATAATTTTTTTTCTATGTTTACCTTGAAATTATATGACCTCTTTTCTCCTAATGTTTTTCATGGACAACATCAAATAATATTTGGTTAAGGTATGAACTGGGGTTACGATGGGCTTAAATCTGGATATTTGTCATATCTGATTTTCGGCCATCCTTTAGGATATCGTGAGAGGCGGGAGAAGAAGAGTATGTTATTGTTCACCACAAATGTGACTGTGGGTGATCGCTTGATAGTTTCTCTTGAGAGAGAGAGAGTTTATATTTTGAGGGACTTGACCCTTGACAAGTGTTGTCATTGCATTGTCGAATGCGCATTGTCGTCACACGTATGTATGTTGGAATTTTGCTTCGTGAGTGAAGCGTATTGGTTGTTGTCCACCAAGAAGTGGCGAGGAGGTGAGAAGTGTGAAGTGGTAGACTTCATTCATCATTCCTCTAAAATAGTAGGAAATGGTTTCGATACTTATTTGCTAAGTGGGTTCATTTGCCTTGTGATTAAAAATGTCATTAGGTAATGACTACTCTCATTAGGATATTTGAGACCCTTTTATTGAAGCTCAGGCAAAACCCATATTATAACAACAACAACAACAACAACAATAACAATAATAGTTATTATTATTATTATTATTACTATTATTATTTTTACTGTTATGGTGGAGGTGTCTCTTGTGGCATGTATCCTTGATGGAGCATGCAATTAGTTGACTTATGGTTAGTTAATAGGAGAGACAATTTCTCTTGTAGATGTGGCGAATAAGTTATTTTCAGAATGGGAGATGTGTTAAATAGATATAAAATAGCATTAAAGAGAATTTGCTAGTCTAAGACAAAAGTAATAGTTAAGAGGGTATTGCACATGATCAAAAGCCATGTGTGCTTGATAACCTTTGGAATCCTTTTTGAAGTCAAGTTTTGAGTGCCACTTTGGACGTGCCATTGGAGGCAGCAGAGCTTATGCCATGTTGTAGAAAGGACGAGCTTGTACCCAGCTCATGGAGGGAATTTCTATGAGTTAAACCTTGGTAGAATTTCTATGAGTTAAACCTTGGTAGACGTCTTTTATAGTAAAGAGAAGACTTGGAAGATCTTAGGTAATGCCCATTGAACACGTGTGGAAATTATTATATAAATGGAAAAGAGTGATTAAAGAGTGAGAGTGCTCATCCATGTTTTTTGAGAGACCAATTGCAATTGATAAAAATAAAAGGCTGTAATAGATATGAACATATTTGGGGTGAGTTGTGAGAGAAGTTTAGGGAAGTGATTTCCAGGGAGGATGTGGTGATGCAGCATGGAGGAAAGGAATTGGATGCAAGGCTTGAATGCAAAGAGGAGGAGAAGTAATGACAAAAGAACGAAGGACAAATTGACTACCTTTCATCCTCTTATTTCCAAGATGGTAAAAATGTCTTTCTTCTTACCATGATGTGCTCCAATTGTGGTTAGTTGAATTGTCTATATGCTATGAGATGAAATTAAGCTTTAAAAAAACCTTAAACTGTCATGCACTTCTATAACAATCGTGGACGATTGCTTGATTAATTGCGTCTCTGTATCGTACCAAACTGTAGATGACTATGGTAGCCCAAAAATATTAACCCCAAGCAAGAAAGCTATTGTAATGATATTAATATGTGGATGTGTTAGATTCCTGACTTCACAGATCCATTAGCATCTTTTGTCATACTTTGTGCCAAAATGGTTTCTAGGAAGCCATAGAGGCTGGTCAATGGCACAGGTAGTAAGACTTCAAGAAGATGTTACCCCTAGTTAAATTATACCAGCTGTTATGCAGGTATTAATATTTACTTTTTCCAATAGCTGTTCCATGTGCTAAATCATGTACGTCTTGTTTAGAACATTTTTAAATATTCAATAGGCAAGATACCTTGGTTAGAAAATAGAAATTTGCGTGAGGCAAGATGCCTCAGTTAGAAGCCTTAAGGATCGTGATCGGTCCAGAATTTGTCTCTGGAGTAAGAAAGTATGACATCTTCTATATCAACTCCATAAGCCAAATAAAACTTAAATAAAATTTGGAAGATAGATTTTTATATGAACCAAATACGTTAGGCTATACCAATAGTGTTGAATCTTTACACAAAGTCAAGAGTAATAAAAGATACTAGTCTGGAAAATAGCTATTCTACGACGTGTGCAAAGTTACTCTTTGATCATTAAATTAACATATTGTTGGGATATAAAAACCAATAAGTTTTCACATAAATATATGTATACCCATCATTTTGATAAATGGTTTCCATGTTGGATTAACTTCTCCAATAAACTAGATGGCCTGGAATGTCATAACAGTAATTGAGAGTAGTTATGCTTGAGTGCTTGTTGATAATATTTTTCCTTGGGAACAAGGGACATTGTTTATGGTTGATCTATCAAGGTTCGGAGGTTTATGTAAGAAATACTGTAGCACAAACAAAAAATAAAGTGAGAGAAAAGAATAGAGGAGTTTGACAATGTTAGGTAGGTATCGAAATAGTTAGGAGTAATTGTTCTTACCTTTATTCATTAAATAAAGGAATAAAAATAAAAAGAGGACTTGAGTATTATAAGCAAGTTGGGATTTATTTAAATGCAGATGCATTGATTTAAAATGTAAATACACTAGCATAGATTGTGTAAGCTAATGATATTTATTTAAATGCAGATGCAATGATTTAAATTATAAATGCATTAGTATAGCTTGAGTAAGTAAATGGGATTTATTTGAATCTGGATGCATTGATTTAAAATATAGAGCATATTGGTTGTGTTTGAAAACCATAGAACACATTGGTTGTGTATGAAAACTATAGAGACCATAGCTGTATGTGTGAAGCTTTATAGCACATAGTTGTATATGTGAACTTTTATAGCCCATAACTGTATGTGTAAGCTATGAGGGCACATTTGATTGTTTAGAGCATGTTGGTTTGTGTTGAAAAATTAGTTTATGTAGAGCACATTGATTGTGTAAAGCACATTGTTGTGTTTGGAGAACATTGTGTATAAGTCAACAATTAGATTGTTTGAATTGTTGCGTAAATGACTTCTTAAACATTAGAGCATGAGATTTGCAAGAGCAAATGGTTTTTAAAGATTGGAGAATTTGACTAGTTTGTATATATAATGTTATGAGCATTTGATATGGCAAATTACTTTTTGTAAATTAAAGCATTTGATTTATTAGAGCGACTTGCTTGAGAAATGGTTTGTTAACTTGGAGCAATTAACCTATGAAGTTAGAGCAAATTGCCTTCTGAAATCGAAATAATCAAGCTTTGTTGTATTGGGGCATTGGTTAATTAAATTAACAATGTTCCAAATTAGGTTTTCATTAGTTTGTTAAAGCTAATTGATAGGGACAACCTATTATCATCTTAACTTAGGAATGAAACCAAAATAATAGGTTCAATTGGCATTGTCTTAGAGGACAAATGATTGTGGATTAGTACTAATAGAGGGAAATTGCCAAATTAGGGCAAATTGTTAAAATTGGACAAGTGTTCAATTGTAAATGGGTAATCGTCGATTGAGAGCAATCTTTAATTAAGGGCAAACTGTGTTGCCCCAAGAGTGAATAGTGATTCACACATTGCCTTTGATGCAATTAAGAAATCTAATTGGGAAATTAATATTTGGGATAAAAATGGGCAGCTAAAATATAATTGTGGGGCAGTTATTATTTTGCATATCTTGCAAGAGCAAACAAAGTCCAATTTTGTCAATTAGTTATTCTTTGAAAAACAGGAAATGAAAACTAATTATGGGTAGTTAGTGGTTCATGTGAAAGAAAGTTTTTTTCCGAAGATTATTGTAGTAAATCTTAAATGGCTAACTATGAGCGAGGTTTTTGATAAGAAGCTCTAGAAGGTCCTTTGGTTACACAATTTCAACCAATGCAAAGACGCTGTGGCTTTTGCCAAAAAGAATTTAATAAGATAAGAACTATAAGACCTTGATTTTGATGAGCAGCTATGTAAGCATCTCAGATCCCACGAGGTCGAGTATATATTACTACTATATATTATGTGCGTGAATCATATTAGTTATGATCCTTTTAAGGAAGGTAATAAACATTGTTTGGTGCCACTTGTTTGGAAGACCTCCTGTGCTAGTTTTGTTGATAAACAAGGTTATGATGGTAATTAGAAGTAGCTCTGCAAAGAAATGGACACGAATGGAAAGTATATTCCTTGGAACTCTTTATTTTTTATTAGAGTAGCACACCTTGATGCGTAGAGGATGTAGATAGGAATGGGTGCAACTGATAAATATTTTGAGTAGAGCTAGGGCATGATTGAGTGACTAGGAATGTCATTCAATTTTTAGACTATTGTTGCAAGAGTTGATGCTTTAGGCTTGCCCTTATGAGAGGATGGTAATCTGTGCTCCTTTGGTTAGTTAGACTTGTTGGGATAAAATGTATACATTATGTATGGCAGGTGGAGGTAGGCTATTAGCTGCACACGGATTCAAGCAAGAACGAGTTATTTGTTTGCTTCTTAGAACAAGAATTTGAAATGTTGATTTTTTTCCATGATCCCTTGTATTTGTTGTTGATGTTGGTGTGCTTGAGACAAGAACAACTCAAAAAAATGCCTTGATGGCTTATCCCTAGTGTACAAACTAGTTAATACCTGACTTGTGGAAGGTGCAAAGCATGTGAAAAGCCCTTAGATGGAATACAAGAAACTAAACAGATGATGTAAGGCAAGTTAATATAGCAATGCACTTAGATGGATTTTATTAGAGAAAAAGGTTGTTAAATATGAAGTATAATAAGTCCTGTGACATGTTCTTCATAATTCCATGGATGGCATAACTGAGGAGTAACTATCGGTTACTCGGCGAAAAATGCTTGTGGTGAATAAATATCACTCGAAACCGTGACTATCAAAAAAATTTGCAAATTTTTTAAACCGGCAAGTAATCAGCGATTACTCCCCGATTTTATCCCCATGCTGGATGTACGCGGGATTTCTAGCAGAATGCAGAAAAATCGTCAGTTTTATCCCCGTGCTACCTGTACGCGGGATTTTTAGCGAAACGCAAGAAAAACACAAAATTGATGCCAAACACTGCAAATACGCGAAATTTTGTCCTATAAATTGGCACATACCCCCTCTCATTTTATTCACACAAGATTTGGAGCATTCAAGAGCGGATTGAAAGGATAATTCAACAAAACAATTTTTAGGTTAGTAAATTTTTTATTTATTTATTTTCGAGTATGTAAAGGGATTGTAATTTAATTATAAACATGTTTGGTAAATATTTTAAATTTTAATATTCAAATTTGATGCATTCCATTAAATTTTAGTGTTTAGTATTTACAATTTATGCCTGATTTTTTATATTTTTTATTAAAAATGTTTTTTAATCATTGGCATTATAAATAGTTTTCGTTTATCAATATAATTTATTTAGTGTTGTTTTTTTAACCGTTATAGACTATAGTTTTCAATTTGTTCATTAAATCAAGATGTATTTTAGGTTTTGTTTAATAGTTTATTATCATAATTTAATTTGTATTAAATATTTTTATTTTTTAATTTTTAATTTTTCTTTTCAACATGTTTGTGCTTTGTAGGTTATCTGTTAGCAAACAATGGCATCCGCTAGTGCATCGGGGTCAGATTTAATTAGTGGTAGCCAATTGGCTCCTCCTAATGCTCACACCGGTGCTTGGAAATATTCCACGTGATTTGGATCATCCCAAAAGATTTTAATTTGCAACTTTTGCTCGAAGAGGATGGACGAAAAAAATTAGAGAGGGCAAGGATGCAAGCAACCCTAATAATGGCCATTACTCTCACATCAACATAGGAAGAAGTGGTAGCGATGACGAAAATTGTGGGCTCTACTCATAGTCCACGCAAGCACCATGGCACATCTCCATCGACTTTGACTCATATACACTCATTTTTTGTGCCTATAAACACATCTGTGGCACAACTTTTGCTGCAAGTTACAGGGTGGAACAAACATGCGCATGTGGAAGTAGATAAAACATGCACAAATTTTTGGTACTTCAACAACTTTTCTTTCAACGTGACGAAGAGTCCGTACAGAGAATATTTGGTGACAACATTGATAGTTGCAGGGAAAGGGTACAAGGCATCTTCTTCAAAAGAATTGAGTGGGAAGTTGCTTAAGAATGTAGTTGAAGATTCAAAGGTAATTGTCAAAAATCAAAAGAGGTTGTGGCATAAGTTTGAATACACCATTCTTTTCGATGGATGGACAGATGAAAATAACCACACCCTCATCAATTTTTTGGTGCCTTCAAATAGAGAGTTGATTTTTTTGAAGTCTATTGATGCATCTAGCAAAATAAAAAATGTTGAAACATTGAGCTTGATGCTAGAGGAGGTTGTTTTAGAGGTGGGCATCAAAAATGTTCTCCAAATTATGACAGACGCAATGACATATGTGGTGGTTGGGAGACTTCCCGGGAAGAGACATCCATCTTTCTTTTGGACACCTTATGCAATCCATTGCCTTGACCTTATTTTGTAGGATATAGGCAAACTTGATTGGGTGCGACCAGTTGTAGAAGAAGCTAGAGAATTAATAAAATATATCTACAATCACCTTTGGGTTCTCAACTTGATGAGAGAGCACACCAAGGGAAAATAACTTGTTTGAGCAAGGGTCATCAGGTTTACAATAAACTTTCTTACATTGCAAATTATTTGTAGTTTGTTGACTCTTTTGAAACAGATGTTTGTGTCTCAAGCATGGGTGGAGTCATCATATTCCAAGAAAACTTATGGAGTGAAGGTTGGAAAGACAATTTTCAGTGAGGCCTTCGAAACGGGAGCTACAAAAATCGTCAAGGTAACTTGAAATCGCAATTTAAATTTCAAGTTGTTTCCCTTGTTTTCAATTTTTTAAAATTAAAAGTATTTATTTTATAATTTATTTATAAGTTTGTAACACTAACTTTAATTTGTTTGTAACCTTGTAGGTGTCCGAGCTTTTGGTGAGGGTTTTGCGATTGGAAGATGGAGAACAAAATTCAATGGGTTATATTTATGAGGCCATGGATAGGGCCAAAGAGTCTGTCCAAAACTATTATAGATTGGATCGTGCCAGATTTGATTCCATTTGATAGTTAATTGATTGGAGGTGGAACAATCAACTCCACCAACCCATCCATGTAGTGGGGTACTACCTTAACCCCAAGTTTTTCTACTCTGATGGCTTCACAAATGCTAGTGGAGAGGTTATGGAGGGGCTCTCAACGTGCATTGAGAGTATGACACCTGAGGGTGAGGTGAGAGACGTCATTATTGCAGAGTTGCAGAACTACAAGCAAGCAAGGGGGAGGCTTTTTCCTTTAACACTAGCTATCTGAGAGAGAGCCACATAGTCACTAGATATACAAAATGAAGTCTTTACTTGTACCTTACCAGTTACATATTTACAATTATTAATTTCTTACAAATTTTTGAGTATTTTGTTTGCAAGGTCATGGTGGAAAGATTGGGGTGGAAATATCCTAAATTTTCAAAGGCTAGCCCTCCAGATTTTATTTGAACCTTGTAGTGTTTCTGTGGGTGAGTGTAATTGGAGTTTGTTTGACTTCACACTAAGAAACACAAGTTGAGCCAACAACGTCTCAATGACTTGGTTTTTGTCCAATACAATTTTCGACTTTGCACAAAGAAGTTGGAGAATGCATCAGAGGAGCCTATCGATCTCAATGAGATCGATCCCTACAATGATTGGATTACATAGGAGGAGGCCCCCATGTTCACAAATGATGAGGTTGCTGATTTTGAGAGACAAGCTATGGAGGGTGCAACTGAAGCAGGGGGAGAGATTGGATTGGAGGACATCTTTGAAGATGACGCAGAGACAGAGGGTAGTGGTGGAGCCATAGGGGCAGGTGCAGCCTTCTAGATAGAGTAAGGCAGGGCAACCGAGTGGAGGGACTAGAGTTTTTCAATCTCCCTTAGTTTTTCAGAGAGCAAGGAAGAGAAAATTATAGATAATTATAATTTGTACTTGTAGATTTTTGTATAAGACTATAAGTATCATTGTAGTTTGTAACTCTGTTGTATTCACATGATTATGCGATTTTATACTTTATTTGTATTCAAATTTAATAGAAAACACTTTGTCAACATTTTACAGACTTATTTCATCTATTTTGCTTCTGCAATTTCTAAAAAATTATGTTTTTTTGATAAATTTAAGTATTTTTTGCCTTTGTCAGTTATTGTTGGTTATTTGATCAGCTCTGTCGAATAACCATTGGTTACCCAAAATGGACCCTTGGCGATTACTTGCCTTAACCGGTTATGCAAACTATGCATCAAACCCCCCTTGATGGGTCATTGCTATTTTGGGACAAATTATGATGTGTTGAGCTTGATTCATTTGTTTCCACTTGTAGATGTTTCTAGCATGGAAAAATTGGACTTTTATCCTCGGAAAGAATAAGTTTTTGAAATTTAAACTTTACCTTTCTTCCAAGATTCCCTTTCTGTCATCTTTGAAGAGAGCACCTTTCTTTCACTTAGACCATTTAGACTAGCAGATCTATGTAAAATACTTGACATTTCCATGATGGTTGTAATGGATCTTTATTGTGGGGAAGGAAAGTCTCAACGATAATTGCCAAACTCCTCCAAACATTATTCAGATCCCCTATTACAGACTCACTTCTCTCTCTTGTTGAACAAACCAATACCTTTCTACTTAGGTTCCTTTTCCTTCATCTTTGAAGAGAGTACCTCTTTATCACTTAGACCTTTTTAAAACACTTGACCCTTCCATGAGGTTTATAATGGTTTTAACATAGGATTACAAAGAGGATTGCTAGTTTATTTTTAGTGAATAAAATTCAAACAAAACAACTTCAATGCAAACTAACCATTCTTGCCTACGTACTAGGAAGAGCATAAATAACAAACACACAATGAAAACACAATTAAAAGCACAAAAGAAAAACTCCCTTTGAACCTCCTTGTAGCTCTAAATTTGCTTGTTGAGATGGTTGGCTTGCTTGGCTTGTGGATAATGTAGTCTTTATAAATGATGCTCTTGCATCATCTCCCCTTCATTCACCTTGGCTTGGCATGTTGGCATGGTAACACTACAATGAGGCTTTTTGGAGGTATTTTGGCATAATAATATTGCACTAGAAAAGCTTGGTTTAGAGGTGTCTTGGCACTTGTATTTATAGGTTTCAGAACTAACTCTAACCCTAGAGAGGTTAGGTTTAGAACTAACCTTAGTTGAGTTAGTCTAACCTTGGATTGAATTAGGCTAATTCTAGTTTGGGTCAAATATAATCATGAGGGCCATGTGAGAGATGTGGGTCAAGAATGATTATGTCTCTCACCCAATTTTTGATATTTTACAAGTGGATTGACAACTCATAGAAGATATTTTGGTTGAATTTATGAATTTTCAAAAATAGAAATTCATTAATTTTTCATGATCCACTTGTCATGAGAGTTGAGGAATAAATTTAATTAGTGAATTTAGATATTTGTGTGATGTCATTAAATCTAGATTTATGAATTTCTAAAATAAAAATTCACTAATTAACTATGGACTTTTCAACTATGCATTCAATTGGGTTAAATCGATTCAACAATTTTGATCAGGTTAATTGCATTTTCTAAATTTATGTAAGGTTATCCCTCACCTTTGGTCGAAAACGTCAATTTGCTAGGTTGCAATTTGACTACGGATGAATCAGAGAGAGGTTATTGTTGCGTACAGGGTAATATCCCAAATAAAGATGCATTGACATGATTTACGACACTTATGTCCAATGCGCGGACGAATTTGAGATGAATAATGATTTCTAAGCTTAATTTGCATTGTATGGTAGAAATCAATCTGAAGTTCGTTTAGACACGGAAGTGGCAAAAAAGGAGTGTCTATATTTTGCCTCTGTTTGAGAAGGTGCTGCAAGACATAGACAAAGTAACGCCTTTTCAAATAATGAAAAAGCCGTTAAGAAGAAAAAGAAGATAATGATTGAAAAATGATGCTCCAAACAAAGTTTGGTAAGCCTATGATGATGCCCCTTCGAGAGAGTGGCTGACACATACGATTGATGGACGGTCCCTTGAAAAGAATCAAGAATAAGAATGAAATTAGCCCATGGATGAGATTAATCCAATCGAGATAATCTTTGCACACATTGATTTAAAAGTACTGATTTGTCCATAGGCGGTTATAATTAGTGGCACAGAAATGTGCTTTAGTAGAGTGGGTGGGTTGAAATAATGATTTGCCCACAGGGGTTATAATCATTTTGATGACTTGGATTGAATAATGATTGTGCCCTAGTAGGGCAGATTCAAGGTTATAACCAGTTACACAGATTAAAGATGAATAGGCGCAAACGTAGATGTGATGGTCTAATAACTGAAGAATCCACAAACAACCAGGCACACGAAGATGCACAAAGTGATGAAAGAGATGATTGGAAGAATAATGGTGGTTGAGCTGACCCGAGATACATCATGTCTCTAAGCATTGCCTACATAGTCTAAACAAACCTCAGGCCAATGCAATTCACCCAAAAGTAAGAGAAAATGGAATGAAGAATAGAATAGGAGAATAAGAATTGACCAATGTGAATAATTCGGTTGCACCTGCCCATGCGGAGATGCTCGTCTTTATTAGCATTGATACAACCATAATGGTCAACGGGTTGATTTGATCAAGTAGGGTGGGAGGATTTGCTAAGGTGAACAAATACTGCAACACCATTGTTTATAAGATCTGATCTGATTTTTGTTGTAGCACGTGACAGTATACACAATGATATAAAACACCATGGTGACTGAGCCGTAATGTGCATAAGGACTGACTCCCGATCCAATAAACAATTGAGAACAATGCACCAATGATAAAAACCACGATGACAATGGTGACATATGAATATGGATGGACTCAAGTTCAATGCGCAAGGAATCATCCAATGAATGCATATAGACTGAGTCAAGGCACAATAATGAAAGAAAACAAACAAACAAACAACTAAGCAAACACATACAAAAAGCTTGAAAGTAAAAGCAATCTAAATCATCTTGTCGTTAACCAAGTCAATACCTATGTGTGAAGGCTCAATGGAATGATAATTAGATGGTGCCCCCAAGCAAGGATTTATGCAAGGGAACAACATGTGGGGATAAGGTATCCTGGTATAAGTTGCATGCTTTGGTGTTGCTCGAATAGGGCGAAAGCTGCGAGCTTGGCCTAAAAGTGCGAATTGGATGGTGCCCCTAAGCAAGGATACATGCAAAGAGAAGGTTACACCCCCAATGGCTATGAAATGAATTGGAACCAACAATGGATTTGCCCTAGTATGACAGATCAAGGATGACTGACTAGGTTTAGACCGGACAAATGTTTGTGGATTTTTGGGGCTTTATATCTTTCTAGGAGATTGTAAGCTGATTTTCAAGTTTTTAGGATTTTGAAAATTATGATTGTTTTTGGATTTTTTCTAGGCATATTTCCATGTTTTTGGGTTTTTCTAGACATCTCAACTCAATTTGAGAATTATGAGAGACTAAACGGTCCAACTCACAAAACAACGAGAGCGTGACTAAAACATGTTCACAAAACGACGAGAGTGTGCAAACTTAAATTGCTCGCAAAACGATGAGAGCATGGGAAAAGGGTGACTGAACTGACCTTAATGTAAATCGAGCGCTGCCTACATAGTCCCATTAAGACCTCAAGTCATTATAATTCCACCTATATGAAAGGCATCTGACCAAGTACCAACAAGTTTCAGACATAGGCAAATGGTAACAGTAATGGCAAGGTGATGCGGCAATGCATGGTAAAAGGTGTTGTCCCTAATTTGCCCATAGGTGATTATAATTAGGAAATAACGACAAAGGGTCAGTGGTACTAATTTGCCCATAGGCGGTTATAATTAGTAGCAAAGGGCCAGTGGTACTAATTTGCCCATAGTCAGTGGTATTAAAATTACTAGCCCACACCTCTTCCGAGCAATTTCTTTGTCAAGAACCTACTACTGATTTGGACTCTAATGATGTTGTGATCTTCATTGGTTGTTGATTTTGTTTCCTCCGAACTTTTAGACAAGATGTCTTCATATCCTCTATAAAGGAAAGTGCGGCCAATGATGGTAAATAAGGATAAACAGTGTATAAAAAGTCTGATTTGGTAATGAAGAGAGGAATCATAATGGAATGTATAATGGTTGGGTAACAAATGAAGATCGGGATTTTCAGGCACACAATGTTGCTGATTCCAGATTCGACACAATTTTGGTTGTGGCGGGGCCAAAGACTTCTGCACATGCTCTTCATAGGACCATAAAATTTTTCTGTTGTTTGGGCCTGAGAGTAACTACCATATGATTATGTTGTAGAATGGATGTTGTACTGATGGTATCTTTAATAATGTCTTTATCAAGCAGTGAAGAACTATTGTGCTCAGCTATTGGCGTCTCGAAGAGGTTTTCACCAATTAAGTTGCCTTGATTGTTCCATAGCGTCTTTGAGAAGGTTTCACTAAGGAACGTTGACTTTTGACTTCGATTGTCTTTTAGCGCCTCAAACAAGGTTTCACTAGAAGATGCTGAGTTTGGACTTTGATTGCCCTCTAATGCCTCCAAAAAGGTGTCACTAGGAGATTGTTCTCCTTTGGCATGAATGTGGTCTTTGTCCCTTTGATATTCTGCATATGATATGTCAATATGGATGCAGTTCAACAAGTTGTGATTCTGTTGGCTCCAATCGACACTTGTGGGAGGTGGAATGTCAATATAATGGCTATGGTGGTTGGTGTTAATGGAAGATGGAATGGGAAGAGGCAACATAATCCTTGCAGAAGATACTAGGATGACTTGTATCGTTGCTGAAGTAATCATCCTCGAAAATCGCGGAATGATCACAAATGTATTCAAATTGATCTGCAAGGCATGTGTAACCAATGTTGTAATAGCTATGAATGTATTTTGTTGTAAAGTTGAGTCTGATTCAAGGGACCTTGAATCTGATGTTGAGACTGACATTGATTTTGCTTCTGATGCTAAATCTAATATCAGTTCAAGAATAGAACCTAACTTCAATAGTGACTCTTCATCGATTATGGATGTTGCTATAACGATGTCTTGTTGAATGTTTGGTATTGGACAAGTAATGGCTTGTGATGGCATAATGGGCTCTTCAAGAATAGATTTATCTAAGAAGGATTCAACATAGACTAGCTCGTCTAGGTGAAGCCCTTCAAAGAGAGGTAACAACTCAAGGGGTGACTCCACAGAGACTGGTTTGTCAAAGTGAGACTCCTCAACGAGGGGAAAAAGGTCAAGAGACAACTCCACAAAGATTGGTTTGTCAAAGGGAGGATCTTTAAAAATAGGACAATGATCGAGATAATGATTTGCCCAAAGGCGGTTATAATCATTAAGAAGTGACTCAACAAAGACTGGTTTGTCAGAGTGAGACTTCTCGATAATAGATAAATGATCAAAAGGTGACTCATCACAGGTTGACTTGTCACAAATGGGTGGTTCAACAAAAACATCATGAATTGGTTGGGTCTCTTGGCCTTGGTTTGCACTTGGCTACAAAATATCAAATTTGGACACTTCTTGGTCTTTGAATGATGGTTCTTGGAGAAGTAATGATTGGCTCTATTGTGGCTCAAAGACTGATAAGGGTTTTCTAAAGTGGGGGAAAGTCGGCAATGGATGAAAAATGATTGGTGGTTCAATAATGATCTCTTTGTAAATAGTTTCATCTAAGATGGGCTTAACAAAGACTGGATGCGGGTCTAGGATGGTAGTTGTGCTCTCTTTTGTCGCAATTGTCCAACCTTGTTGGTATAATAAGCTACCAAACTTGGAAGGGCCTGGAATGATAATGAATGGGCATTGCGAAGCTTGGTGGCTAGCACAAGCCAAAGGAGGAGGGCCTGGAATGGTAATGGAAGGGCACGATAGAGCTTGGTTGCTAGTGTATTCCAAACGACAAGGTGCTGGTATGGTAATGGAGGGGTGTTGCAAAGCTTGGTTGTTGATGCGAGCCAAAGGATGAGGGCCTGGAATGGTAATCCTTGAGTGTTGCAGATCTTGGCTACTAACGCAAGCCAAAGGACGAGGGCTTGGAATGGTAATCCTTGGGCACTGCGGAGCTTGGTTGCTAGCGCAGGCCAAAAGATGAGGTCTTGGTATGGTAATCCTTGGATGTTGTGGAGCTTGGTTGCTCGTGCATACCAAAGAAGGATTAGTGGTATAGGTAGGGGATCGGGTACCATTATCATTGAAAGGGCAAATATTGTACATTAATTGGCCCAAAGAAGGGTGATTGTGGCATGTGATAATTGGCATGGTTGGGTTTGGGAATTAGCCCAAAGAGGGCAGTCTAGGTCTATGAAAATGGGCTTGGTCTAGGTCTAGGTTTGAAAGCGACTTTGGTCTAGGAATGGAATCATTCTCCAAAATTTGATCAATGATAAACTCGGTTTGAAATGTCCTTAAGGTCTAACGTCTAATGTCTTGCACAAATGGTCAAGTAAATGGTAAATCCGAATCCTGGTTCTGGTAAAGTGATTCAAACAAGTCTAATCTAGATCTAAAAATGGAAAATTTGCTAGGTCTTGGGAAACAAGGCACAAAGCTAGACTCAAAACAACTAGGTCTAAAAAATTGAAATGAAAGGTAAATGCTAGGTCTTTTGGAAACATGACACAAAAGCTAGACTTGAAACATACCAGGTCTAAAAGAAAATGGTAAATTGCTAACAATTTGAAACACTTGTACTTTAAACTAGGCATTCGGATTCAAACACAAACTTGACCATTGGTAAAAGGCATTGGACTTTAGGCATATGCATAAAACTAAAATCAAAAGAGACGCGAGGCAAATGGAAGAGAGACTACCTCTTTCTATCTTAGGCACAAAAGAGTCTTCAAAGCAAGCAAGAAATTGGTCCAAGTTACACAATCCGAAGTGAGAGATGAATGTCTAAACCAAAATTAGACGAGGCATAGGCATAAACCAATCAATGTTTGAATCTGAACTTAATAAGACCAATTTCGAGCTTATTTTAAAAGACTTGGTTTCTCGAATGGACAACAAGCTAGACCAAAACGGACGACATAACGATACGAGGCATAGACCAAAAAGGCAAACATGCTTTTGGAATCAAATAGACACAAGACAAAGGTCTTTGAAACAATGCGAGCAACATAACAACGCTATTTCACTCAAAAGGTATGACAAATGGTTTGTCTAAAAAACTCTACGGCAAGGACTTGGAACGAAATGGGCAATGTAACGACGCTCCTTTCAAACAAGTGACACACACACAAAAGTTTGACAAATGACTAAGGCAAAGTGTGGCATCAAACAGACAGCATAACACCTCTTTAAACAAAAGAGTGACGTGCAAACATGACTTGTTTTAAACGTGGTTTAAACAAACAAACAGTTTGGACTCAAAACAATGCAAGTAAAAAGGAAAGACACAAAAACACCTAATGTATCGTCCTAATCCTAAAAACTGACAAGGCAACTTTGTATTGTCAAATTCCGTCTATATACTTGCTCTTGAGAGGAAATAATGTTGTTAATCCAAAAATTTAAATATGCATGAAAAGTAGTGTTTTTTAGGACCCCTCTGCTCTCAAGAGTTCGTACAACGACATGGAAATTCGGGCTACTCACTCTGCATTGAGAATATATCTATGGTAAGTGGGGTTTGTCTAAAAACTATAATTTTTGCACGTTCTAAATAGTCTCATATGTGTGATTAACACTAGGGTGCAACACGCCATTTGGATTTGTTAACCGTGTTGTGAAAATGTCTTGTCCTTTTCACTACCACTACATCCTTCAATTGCTCAGTGTAGTGCGATGTTCGAGTTAAACCTACGTTCCGAGACAGTCTCTTACTAATGGAGTTTGTTTAACCACTCAAACAAGCATCCCTGTAAGTCGACCTCAATTTATATACTCCGATAGTGGAGTGGGGTTAAAGTGATACTAGAAGGTGAATTCTTGGGTCAACACTTCTCTAGAGAACTTGTGAGGGAGAAGCGAGCTTTTGTCCACAAGCCAAGATGCAAGAAATAAAAAATGTAGGACTTTAGGGTTGTTTTGGGATCACCTAAATCATTTTAATTTTGGGGAGCACTTTAACAACTTTCTTTCCATGCTTGAACAAAGCGACAAAAAGCAATAAGTGAAGCATTTTTGATCACCCAAGTACCCTAAAGGGGATGGGGGAAGAGCATACACGTTAGACTTAGTTTGCAAAACAAACACACAACAACAAAAACTAAAAGACAAGTGTGATTAAGTAGATTTTAAGTACAAAAATAAAATATGAAAATGCCATTTTGGGATGCAATATTGTTTCTCCTTGCTTGAAAAAACTTGTAAAAAAAACTTGTTAGAAGTTTTATTAGACTAAAAGATGAAAGACAACCTGTAAAATCAATGTCAAAAACAAAACCGAATACATAAAATCATAAAAAACAGCAGTCAGTGTTTTGATCATAACCTATAAACTACACATCAATTCTTCACGAATTTTTTGGAGGTTGTTCATAGGTTAAAGGTGCACCTCCCTGCAAAAATTCAGATCAAAAAAGTGAATAAAAAATTGTTAGCTCTGTATCAACCGTTTTTTAGCAAAAAACCAAAAAATAAAAGTGGCAGTCGCTAATTTGATGATAATTAATAAACTATAACTAGTTTTTTTTGAAAGTTTTAGATAATTTTAATGAGACACTTGTATATATCTATACAAAAATTTAGAAAAAATAGTTAATACACAAAAAGTTATGAATACGTTATGGGCCATTTTTTAGCAACAAAAACATATCAGAATAACAAACTAAGAACAAGACAATTTTGTAGGGTGCGCGCTCATGAAGGGTTGTCCCACTGGACATGCCATTATGTTTTATTGTTAGTGAATAAAGTTCAAACAAAACTTCAATGCAAACTACCAATTCTTGCCTACGTACTATGGAGAGCATATATAACAAGCACACAATGAAAACACAACTAAAAGTACAAAAGAAAAACTATCTTTGAACCTCCTTGTAGCTCCAAATTTGCTTTTTTAGATGGTTGCCTTGCTCGGTTTGTGGACAATGGAGTCTTTGTCAATGGTATTCTTGCATTATCTCCCTTTTATTCACCTTGGCTTGGCTTGATTTGGCTTGACATCTTGACATTGTAACACTACAATGAAGCTTTTTGGAGGTATTTTGGCATAATAATATTGCACTAGAAAAACTTTGTTTATAGGTGTCTTGGCACATGTATTTATAGGTCTCAAAACAAACTTTAATCCTAGGGAGGTTATGTTAAGAACTAACCTTGGTTGAGTCAGTCTAACTGTGGGTTGAGTTAGGCTAACTCTGGGTTGGGTCAAAGATAATCATGAGGGCCATGTGAGAGACATGGGTCAAGAATGATTGTCTCCTACCCAATTCCTAATATTTTGGTTGAATTTATTAAATTTAAAAAATAGAAATTCATTAATTCTCCATGATCCACTTGGCCACTTGTTATGAGAGTTGAGGAATAAATTTAATTAGTGAATTTAGAAAATAGAAAATTCCAAAAGCTATGGATTTTAGATATTTGTGTGATGTCATCAAAATCAGATTTATGAATTTCTAAAATAAAAATTCACTAATTAGCCATGGACTTTTCAGCTATGCATTTAATTGGGTTTAATCAATTAGGCAATTTTGATAAAGTTAATTTCATGTTCTAAATTTATATAAGGTTATCCCTCACCCTTGATCAAAAAAGTCAATTTGCTAGGTCGCAATTTGACTAGGGATGAATTAGAGAGAGGTTATTGTTGCGTACAGGATAATATCCTAAATAAGGATGCATTGATGTGATTCAAGGCACTTACGTCCAATGCGTGGATGAATTTGGGATGAACAATGATTTCTAGGCTTAATTTGCGTTGTTTGGTAGAAATCAATTTGAAGTCCATTTAGACACAGAAGTGGCCAAAAAGGAATGTCTATAATGGTAACCGGCTTGGATTAATTCTCCCCCTTAATTTGAATAGTATTTTTTATCAAAGTCATTTACAACAAGTAGTTTGAAGTATGTGTCCATGTGTCTTTCCCAAATCTTTGTGGACAGGGCGTCAATGTTCTCCTCACCTAGAAGCCTTATGTTCATCCTTGTCCAATTATTCAACAATTCTCTGCTTCTTTATGGATCAGTCTATGTAGTCCAACCTAGTCCTCATCTTCATTTCAAATGATCCATTCGTGTCTGCCTTTTCTTTGTCTAAGATCAATACCCTGATTGGCTGCCTAGTATCCTACCGAATTTCCTTCTCAAAATATATGGGAAACTCTACATCACTGGAAACTATCAGCCATTGTGAGGATTTGTTCAAGTCTGCCTTTGACCTACCATACTTGGAGTTTCTTTGCTTGTTTGTGTTAATTATAAGCCATGAATCACCCTCGAGGATGATATTACTGGAACTTGACCAGTTGACCAATTCAATACTTCTGAGGCAAGCCTTCATTTCATCTTAATTGTTGGTGTTAATTTCAAGATTAAAAGTGGAGGCCCATAATAGCTCCCCCTTATTGCTTTTTGCTACACCACCAGTTTCAAGTTTGCCTGTATTTCCATGGGATGCATACCCAAAATTAATTTTGATGAAGCCTTTTGAGGGGGAAGGGGTACCATTTGTGCCCACCTGATGGGTTCTTCTTTCTGCAGTATTTCCCACTTTTGGTGTGGTGGGTGAACATTCATCAAACTCCTCCCATACATTTTTAAATTGTCTCCACATCTTTGGACCTTTCACAATCTTGAAACGTTCTTCTTTTATTCTCTAACCATATTAACCATGGGAAGTAGAGATTTGACAATGTCCCACTTGGGCAGGCAAGAGTAGGTAATGGAAGCATGGCCCAATTTCACAATAGTGGTAATATTACCAAGAGTTGACTCTACTAATTTCAAGTTAGTTCACAATCTAAACCACAAGTCAGCTGAAAAATAACAGTATGAGAGTAAGTGATCAATATTTTCTTTGTATCCCTTGTACAAAGTGCATTGAGACAGACCAAAGAAGCCTCTTCGTCTCAAATTTGAAAAAGTTAGAATATTTTAGTGAGAAGCTAGCCATAAGAAGTATGAGGCTTTCGGCCAGCTCTTGGCTTCATATAGGTTAAATCAATAGGTTGAGATTGGAACCTCCTAAAACTCTTGACGATATCTGGATTTAACAAAGTATCTTCCTAATTTGTTTCCATCCCACACTAGATGATCTTCCCCTGTCTTGTTCATAGCTTTGTGCTTGTGAAGCATGAGTAGAAGTATCTTCCACTTTTGTTTCAGAGACTCATCGTGGTGTTGTAGGTCTTTCCATTCCCTCATTTTTTCCCCAGTATGTGTTAATAACATGCCAATAGTTTTGAACTTTCGAGCCCCATATTGGTGTCAATTCTCGTTTGAGGTCACTGAAATTGTCCTGCTTTGCAAGAGGGGTAGGGGGGATCCACAAATCCTCCAAAAAATCTACTTTTTTTCCTCCCTAACATCCCAACTCAGAAATTTGCTACTAGTGCTTCTGCATGAAAAGAAATATTTCCACAGGGCAAACCCTTTGTACGAGAATCCACAGTGAAAATGCACTTGGAATCCATGGAATCAAAGTACTTTTGTCTAATAACCTGGCTCCACAGGCTGTCTTTCTCCTTAAACAGGTACCAGATTACTGTCGCTCCAAGAGCTGCATTTATTTTCCTTATTTGTTTGATGCCTATCTCTCCAAGTTTTGTGGATGTGCATACCCTATTCCATGCTCTCAATGGAATATTCCCTTTTACTCCAGTCCCTTGCCACATAAACCTCTTTTGTATGGCCTGAATATTCCATGCTCTCAATGGAATATTCCCTTTTACTCCAGTCCCTTGCCACATAAACCTCTTTTGTTTCCTCAGCTTGTTGGGGATATGTAGGACGAATAGCATGTAAACTGGGAGGGTCTGCATGACTCCTGAAAGAAGTTGAAGTCCACTGGCAGCCAAAAGCCGTCTTTGTTTCCAACCTCTAAGCTTTATTCAACATATGTCAACAAAGCCTTCCCGTCAACTCTTTTTTGCACCTCCTTTGAATAAAGGGATCTGGTGGATTGTACTGGACAACTAAGGTATTAGAAAACCTAGATAATTGCTTATCAATGCTTGTCTTCGAGGATCAATATTGTTTTAATTTTACATAATGCACATATTCTAATCCATCTTTTAGTTCTATTTCTATAAATTGTTTTTTGATTTTCCTTTTTTGGTCAAGTTCAATTATATAGGCAGATTGGAACATCTCATAATCACTGATTTGCTATTGTAACAACCCTTTTCATAAATAAAAATTGTCTTCTAAGTAGTCATCCTGTTGTATAATTCTCTCTTCATTAGGTTCAAATCTATTTCCTTCCTAGTTATAGTCTGTATTTTTACTTGATTGTTCTTATCTTTGCACTGCTTCGATTGTCATTTTGGCTCTCCCAATGTTAACAACAATTGTTTTATATTTCCAATTTGGAATAGCTTCCACTTGCTCCAGCCATGGTCTTCCTGCTGTGGCATCATATTACGAAAAAACACTTTCCATATTTATTACTACAAAATATGCTACTAAAGGCTTCTCTACAATTGTGTTTTCTTTGGATTGCGGAATACCTCTAGGTTTACTTCATATTGGATTGGCCATCCTCAATCTGAGTGTTGCCAATAGTAGTGGGGGTTCCTTTAACTAGATTCAAACTTTTTGGAAGGAAGCTCACTTGTGATCCACTTTCTATGATTAGGAAGAACTAATTCTTTAATCTCAATGCTTATCTTTGGATTTTCTTCCTTCCTAATGACCAGTACGTCCATTTATTCAGCTAGGTCTCTTGGAATATGCATCTTTTCAACTGCAGTGCACGTTTTAGTAACAACTTTAGTGGCTTTAGTACCATTTATCAATGGCATTAATTTTGTAACTTTAGTGACTTTATTTTCTTTCTTGAATTCCATCTTTCCTTTTTAGCATTTGCATAATTCTTTGATTTTCTGTCTTTTGTTTTTTTCTTGTTTAATGGGATTCTTTCTTGGGGTTGTATTTTCTTCCAATGGTATAGGTGGTGTCATTGACTTGACCTAACCTACATTGTTTGATTGTCTAATGATGTCTTCTATGGTTTGAATAACATCTTGAATTATTTTTTTGGGCTCAAGATACTTGAAGCTATGGGGGTTCAAACCCACACAAAAAGGAATGAGTAATCAGTAATCACTAACACTCAACGATGAAGGCTCAACCTAGGAAAACAAAGGCAAAATGCTAGGAAACCAAACATTTATGTTGGGGGAGCAAGTAGGTCAATCTCAAAAAACATCCAATTAGAACTCACAGGGATGCACATCCCAACTAAAAGGAGAGAGGAATAGCCTTAGGGTTTTGAAAAACCTTGTTACCACCATTTTCTCCCTTGAACCCTAAATATGCAAAGTTCTGAACAATGCAGGATTCCAGAGCGACACATTTGAATCTCCCATGTAGCACCACTTGAGAGGGGATAGTAGAACAATGAACACATGCACAATCACAGTCACACTGGCATATTCAACCACACAAGTGTGGAGGTCTCACCTGAAGCACATTGAGAGCACCGAGAACCCCCTTATGTGATTGCATGAAGCGATCACATCATGTGGACATAGATGGAAGTCTAATTCCCTACCTAAACTCTTAAATATTGTAAGTGCAATTAGATCTAACAGTATTCGACATTTATACATCTTATGCACAACAATTGTCCATTCAAACTACAAGTACATACATTAAAGTTCACTGAATCTTAGGCTATACAATCATTTATAATTCTGACAAGAACACTTTATATTCATTAAAAGGCTCAACGTTACAATGCACACTTGTGCGTAGAACAATACAATAAAATACAGAGAGTATGGATAATGTGCCAATACAAAATTCAACATGAACCCTTAGCATCACTAGAAATTGCTCCTAGACTCTAGCCAACTCTATACTTAGATCTTGATCTCTGATTAGATATCTCAAAATGAGCCCAAGGGTGTGTGTTTATAGGACTCTAGGAACCTTTTGGCCTTCCCATTTGGTAGTGGAATATACTTAGATTCCATCTAGATATGTTGGAGGTTGCTTGGTTGGCGCTGAGCTATCATGCACTCCAGATTCTCCAGAAGCTACCCCTTAGTGCTTCTTGGTAATACTTCTTTAATCGATCCCGTGTTATTCGGCAATCTCCTGCAGATGATGACACCTGTATCATTGTGCACTATTGATCTGTACATGCTTGCATTCCATGGTAGGCTTTAAATATTTTCTAGGTTCCATACAAAACTCCTTATGCTGGATGCATGGCCAAGTTGGCAGATCTCACCCATCTCACTTTGCATGGCATGTTATGTTGGATCTCTGCATCACCCAAAACTTGTATTTTTCTGGGGTCAACAAAACCGAACTTATATTTTTCTCAATTATATTCTATTTTGTCTTAAGAATATACAAAAAAGAGAGGAAAGTAGCATCTTTTCCTTTAGGATGAGAGGTTTTTCACCATTTCTACAAAGAGTTACACAGGGGCCCCACCTAACACTGAATGCTTAAAAAACAGAGGGCTTTAGGATGAGAGGTTTTTCACCATTTCTGCAAAGAGTTACACAGGGGCCCCACCTAACACTGAATGCTTAAAAAACAGAGGGCCAAAGAGTCACTTCACCTTAGGAAATGGCTGGATGGACCCAATTTAGTTGAGCAGGCACAAAAACCCTTCACCCAAAAACCTACAATACTTGATTCTCTAGAACCCTTATACGTGAACTGAAACGGTTCTGGTACTGATCTTGGTTCTTATTCTCCCCTAGAAACATATCAAGGTATTTTTTTTAATTCTTCTGGAAATGTTGATGACATTTCCAGAACCTTTCTACAAAGGACTCAACATTTGCGGACCATTTCCAAGACAAACCCACAACAAAGTTTTGCAGAGAGTTAAAGACAACACACACATTCACACACACACAAAGTTTTGCAGAGTTAAAGACCGCACACACGCACACACGTGCACACACACAATCGTAAATTGTAATTTATAAACCTATGATATTTTGAATTATATAGAGCTTTGTTAATTTTTGTTTTATTTTAATGCTGATTACACATATGACATTGATTTAGTTACTTTTCTTTATATTTTTTAATACTTTCCATGACAAAGTGTACCCAAGGTCCTAAAACAATCGATGTTTCTTGTAGTTGTTCCCACCTACCCCGCCTTGTATCAATTTGTTGTTAATTAACCCAACACCAATAGAGCCCACTGAAGGAAAAAGCCAATCAAGGGTTTTAAAAGTATAACTAGTCAACAAGTGACGAAATCTTTTTCTTCTTTCCCGGAGGGAAAATGCATGTAAATTGTAGTGGTTTTCATATTCCGAACTCGCCCAACAAGACCAAGCTTCCCATGAATTAAAATTTTGCAAGGGATTCAGCTCTCTCTTTTCAAGATGTAGATGAATTGTAGAAAAATGGTAAGATAACCCATTTTCTCAAATTTCCATGCACCTCTATGTGATCGGAACAAACTCTGTGATTTCCACAGCAGAGGGAAATGGGGAGAGAGTAGAATAGAACGAGTGTAAGGGTGGTGGGCGGTAAAACCAAATCCCAACACAACTCGTGTGTGTATACCCATTGCATTTACAATAAAATCATTAAACCAAAAGCTTTTCATCTAGGCTATGGGGTGGATTTTTTAAAATCCCATTGACAAATATATCTTCCCACACCTCACAAAAAAGTTTTTTCCCTAGATATTTTAGTTAGATTTTTTCTTTACAATTCATGAAACTATGTTATAACGGTCATATTAGTCGTAGTGATGGGCTTTGTAATAAAGTCACTTTATGACTTTAGTTTGCTTTAGCAAATAATGTAAACATGAATTAATGTTCACTAAAGTCTTTTAGGGTTAGGTTTTGTGTCACCTTTGTATTACGGTTTATATTGTTGCTTTCCTATAAAGTGACAGTTGCTATTTCATTAATTTATTCGAGAAGTATTTCTCTTTCAAGATCTCTCTTATGTACTTGCTTGGTTTCTTTGTGTGTTTGGTTTTCGTAATATGGAATTAGATTCACTATGAGGAGAATTTTGGAAGTAGCTGTGAAGGCCTAGGGATTGTTAGATTAGTGATGGATTGAGGGACTGCTCAACCACACATAGTTCTACAAAAAGGACCAACAAAGAAACCAAATTCATACAAAAGCTAGGGATTTGCTAATCCGTACAGCATGTCAGAAAATTGTGCTGCACTTAATAAATCTGTACCACAGGTGAGAAATCTGTACCATCATACAAAACTTTACAAAATAGTGATTTTTAGGTTTTATGGGAATCTCAGATTGTAGATTTTCTGCATTTTTAGTTATTTTCTGCTTTTTTAGCCATCTTCAGCATTTTTCAGTCTTTTTAGGGTTTTTCAGCAAATTCAGCAGTTTTGGTAAAGTATTAGGATTTCCTTATTTTTTTTTCTTCCAATATTTTACAGTTTGGGGGAGCAAAGAGCAGATTTGTAGTTGTGTCTATTTCAGCATCTTTATTAGCATATTTTATAAGAAAATGGCTAGTTTTTCCGATACAGTGTTGGAGAGTAACAAGAAGTTTTCCGAGAAATATTTGGTAACAAAAACTGTTAGCCATTTTAAAGTACATATGCTTAGATCAGATTTAAACATAAACTCGACTTGCAACAAGAGGAAAAGACCATGACGAGTTTGATGAGTGGAATAGAGAAGAAACAGTGCTAATAAAGCTATCTGTGACTGATGAAATGCTGCCAGAAGTGCAGATTGGCAAAGATGTGCTAGGGATTTGGAAGCCACTAAAGGAGTTGCATGATATCTCCGATATAGTTAGAGCCTTTGTCCTTAAGAATATAGTGTTTTCTATTAAAATGGATGAAAGTGAGTCTTTAGAAGATCATTTGGTAAAAATAAAATATATTAGAGAACAATTGAAGCCATTGGGTGGAAGATGGAAGAAGAAGATATGATGATAATTACTCTAAATATTTTACTAACTTTTTTTGATCATCTTATTGAAACTCTAAATATGATTTATTCCAATGTTTCCCTTAAGTTTGAAGACTTAAGCACTAAGCTATTGCAACAAGACAGGTAGAAAAAATAGTTTCGTAGTAGTAGCAAGACTAAGGTTTCAGAGATGGCTTTGGCAACAAACTTCAAGGGCAAGGGAAAGTTTGCTAAGCATAAATATAGTGGAAACAAAGAGGGCAGCAACAAGACAGAGGATTCATATAATCAATAAACCAAAACCTACAAGTGCTTATATTATGGGAAACTAGGTCATAAGAGTAATTTTTGTAGCAAACGGTTATGGGATGAGAAAAATAACCAGGGGCCTCAAAAGTAGGTCAATATTGCATAACATAAGGAAGATGTTTTTTATGTTTTTATGGCTAGAATGATAGAGATTGTGTGCACAAGACTGCTTGGTATATAGATTTTGGTGCCACCAAACATTTTACAAACATGAGAGATTGGTGTTTTGACTTTGTAGCAGATACATCTATTTATAACTCTTGATTTTTGGTGGATTAGAGGAATATGAGGTTGAAAGAAAAATGAAAGGTGCAGATAACACTGAGAGGTAAGAAATTGAGCTTCATGAATGTCTTCTATGTTCTTGATTCAGAAAAAGAATGTACTTTTAGTCAGTGAGATTATGAAACACAATCCTAATTTGAATGTGAGTTTTAGCCATAATAAATGTTATATAGTTGATAAGGTAATAAAGAAGACATTTGGTTTTGGTATTTAGCAACATGGGCCCTTCAGATTGATTCATACAGGGTAGGAAAAACAACATGCTTTGATGGCCCAAAGTGGTCAAGTAAAAAACACACTTTGGCATCAAAGGTCTGAGAAATTTTGGTGGATAGGCTTTTAGAGATTCAAAATCAGCAAGGAGTTTGTGTTGCATGCCAGGATGGGAAACGACACAGAGTTCCTTTTATTGAAGGACAAGGTTGGAGAGCTAAGGAGATTACGCTGACATTTGTTTTGATGTCAGATATGGTTTTCTATTTGTAGATGACTTTTCAAGAAAAAATTGGGTGTATTTTTTGAAGCAAAAATCAAATGCATTTAACGAGTTCAAAAGTTTCAAGGTCATGGTAGAGAAACAATCAAGAAAAAGTATCAAAATTCTTTGATCAGGTAACGGAGATGAATTTTGGTCTAGAGAATTCATTGATTTTTGTGTGCTCGAAGATGGTATCTTGAGGCAATCCACCACACCCTACACAACAAAATGGAGTGGTAGAGAGGGAAAATCGTAGCATTATGGAGATGGCAAGGCGTATGTTAGAGAACAACCCTGTTCCTAATAAATACTTGGTAGATAGCTGTAGCATTATGGAGATGGCAAGGTTTATTTGCTCAATCGGTCTACAATAAAAGCAGTGCACAAGGAAACTCCATAAGAAGCATGGTCTAGACAAAAACCTAAAATAAGCCATCTCAATGTTTTTGGTTTAGTTTTATAAATGGATTCTTGATGAAAAATGAATAAAACTAGGTAGAAAATGCAAGATGCTGATGTTCACATGGTATAGCGACCATTACAAACCATATAGGTTAGTTAATTTGAAAACTAACAAAGGATGCTTTAGTCGGGATGTCATAGTTGGTGAGAATGTAGGGTCGTTCTAGTTAAAGACTGGATAGAAATAAGATCAGAAAGTTGCAGCCATTACAAGTGATATGGTTGAGTTTGTAGGATGGGTGGATGGGGATAATCATCATGAGGAGAAGGAAGCCCTTGATTATGAATTTTGAGAAAATTTCAGCCATGATGCAACTGCATGTTCCTCAAATCAGCAAGACACCCTAGTGCTTATTTGAAAGGGAAGGAACAAAAGAAGAGACCATAATGGTTGTACAACACCTATGGTGATGTTTGGGAAGATGAACTCCCTTAATGTGAGAGAGGAGGAAGACCAAAAAGAGGTAAGACATTCGATACAGTGAATTATGCTTTGATGGCTAAACTTGAGCATTCTTTTGAACTTGAAGTATATGAAGAGGCCAATGGAAAACCAAAATGGGAGAAGGCTATGTGAGCCGAATTGAAACTTTAATGAATAACTGAAAATGGGTTCTAGACTAGCTACCTATTGGGAAGAAACTCATTGGATGCAAATGAGTATATAAAGTCAAGTATAAAGCAGATGGTACACTTGATAAACTTAAAGCAATGTTGATCGCAAAAGACTTTTCACAAAAGGGAGGGATTGATTTTGAGGAGTTTTTTTCTACTACAAAAATGAAAACAATCCGATCGGTTCTAGCCGTGGAAGCACAGTTTAACTAGAAATTACATCAGATGGACGTGAAAAGTGCTTTTCTCATTGGAGATCTAAAGGAAGAAGTATATATGTACCAACCGTATGGATTCTAGGTCTAGGGAAGGGAAAATGGTGGTCATACCGAAGAAAGCTTTTTATGGGGTAAAGCCGACTTGTAGGGCATGGTGCTTCAAAATTGACAGGTATTTCGGAGAATAGAGATTTAGAAGTCCTAACCCCATAGTTACCATGTTCGACCGAACATGGCTCATGTTCGGTTCGAACCGAACAAATGGCATGGACCGAATTTGTGTGGTCGAACTTGACCGAATAACCTTTTTTTTTTCCTAAACCGAACAGTATATAAATAAAATAAACATTTAAGTATAAGTTTACATTTATAATGGACATCGTATAAGTTTACATTTATAATGGACATCTTGTTTCTTATACTTTATTTTATTTATATACTTTCAGGATGTTTGAGAGGGGTTTCGGACCGCTAGGAGCTATAATGCAAATTCTAGGTTTTGGAGGATCCTATCATATTTCAGAGTTAGTCAGATTCCAGGGTTTCAGGGTTTCAAACTTAGCCATATTTCAGGGTTTCAAGATTTCAAGGAGACATCATAGGAGGTATGAAGGCTGCATGAAGGGATGTATGCGTGATAGAATAGTATGAAAATATCTCTCGCAAAGTGCCACAAGCTGATCCCACCCCATTCCCAGTGCACCCCTTAAGGCATGCACTCTGTGAGATTCAATGCACCAATGAGCCCTTGTGAGAGAAAGTGTCAGTAAATGATAAAGTTGAAAAATAATGGGAGTGGCATTCATGATTTTGTGGGCAATCGAGATGATTTATTCTAGATTTGAATGTACATTTTGTCTTTGAAGTAATGAATGAATGAATGAACGATGGTGCTAGTGCTAGTGCTAGTTTTGATTTTGAAGCTGGGTTTTATGTTGCAAATGTTTGAAACTTAAGTTCTATATCAATTTTGAGCTTAGGCTCTAAACTATGAATATTTTGCTATCTTTTAATGTAATTCAAGTTTGAAATTCTTATGCATTTCTCATTTTTGCAAGTGTTAAACTTAAATTAATGTTCATTTCTTAGTAGATTGAAATATTTTGCATATATATATATATATATAATTTCGAACTTCCGAACTTTTTCCCCCTTCCGAACAAACCGAATTTTTCGAACATGGTAACTATGCCTAACCCCAATCTCTACAACAAAAGTGAGAATATTGATGTGGTGATTCTAGTGTTATTTGTTGATGACATCATCAACACATGTAGTGAGGTTGGAGCTATTGAAAACTACATTGGCGATACAAATACATGTATGAGAATTAGATACGAGGATACAAGGATTTTTTTGGGGTTTTTGGATATGTTTTGGATATGGCCGTACAAAAATATATATAAAAAATAAAATAAACATTATAGCCATATAAACAAATTTAACCACATAATATGCATGGAGGAAACAAAACAAGTTAAATAACCACAAAACATACTCATAATTCAATGCCAAATATCATGATAATATTCAATGGTCGAACTTAGATTAGTTTTATAATAGGTACATATTGCAAATGTTACAATGTATGGACAGAAATAAAGACGTCAACATATTCATGATGCACTATATTCATTTTCATTTTCATCTTTGGCTGCGATCACTTCATCATCACGTGGTTCATTAGAACCACAAGCAACAACAATGCCACTCCCACTAGCTCTACTATGTAGGTCACGGGAAGCACCATCTGGCTCTGTGCCAAGCAATGAAAGATAGGCAACAGAGGCATCCAAGTCAATAGTCCCTAGGTTCACATCCCAACTCTTTGTTGCCCCTTGTAATGAGGTTGTTTGTGTGAGAGAAGATGCAAGTTGGAATGCACATAGACCAAATCTTCCGCCTTTTTTTCTGCCAAATTGTTGTGCTTAATTGAGTGGATAAAGCCATAGGTACCCCAATTCTGCTCAGTTGAAGAGGAACTTGCAACCTATTGAAGCCACAAAGTCAACTAGAATTTAAAAAAATTAGATTTTAAAACAAAACATCAAAAAGTTCTAGCTCTACTATGTAGGTCATGGGAAGCACCATCTGGCTCTGTGCCAAGCAATGAAAGATAGGCAACAGAGGCATCCAAGTCAATAGTCCGTAGGTTCACATCCCAACTCTTTGTTGCCCCTTGTAATGAGGTTGTTTGTGTGAGAAAAGATGCAAGTTGGAATGCACATAGACCAAATCTTCCGCTTTTTTTTCTGCCAAATTTTTGTGCTTAATTGAGTGGATAAAGCCATAGGTACCCCAATTCTGCTCAGTTGAAGAGGAACTTGCAACCTATTGAAGCCACAAAGTCAACTAGAATTTATAAAAATTAAATTTAAAACAAAACATCAAAAAGTTCAATAGAAGGGTAGAGAACAAAAAAAATTAAAATCTTACTTGTAATAGAATTTTTATTGCAAGTGGTTGGAGGTTGAGGTAATTGTGTAGGTTTAGCACAAGGAAGGATTTTCAAGCTTATGCAATTGAAAAAATGAATAAGAGTGAACAAATGTGCAATGAGAGTTAAAAATGCAATGAAAGGTAAATGTGTTATCTTTTGATAAAATGAGTGTGAATGTGGATTTTAGGGTTGGGAATCCACTTTAATTTGTTTTTAATTGTATTTTGAATTCCATGTTTGACATTTCATTTGGCGAAATTGAAAAAAAATAAAAAAGAACATTTTTAACCCAGGTAGTGCGGCGGAAATGCCTAGGGAGCATCCCTGGGTCGCGGAAATGCCCAGGGAGCATCCCTGGGTCGCGAAAATACGGAGATACATCTCCCGGACGTATCCGGGCGTTTCCGTAGCCCAGGGATGTTCCCTGGGCGTTTCCCCCGTGCTCCCTTTGTTGGGAGTGTTTCCCCGACATTATCCGACAATGCATATTGAAAAGGTAAAGTCAAATTTATATTCCATTTTTGACATGACAAATTTTGGCCTCCTAGAGGTGTAGAATTTTTGAAAACCAATAAACATATTTTTGCTTCTCAAACAAGACATGCAACAAGTTTGTTAGACAGGATTAGGATGAGAAATTGTAAAATCTCATTTGCACCTATAAAGGCAAGGCCAAAACTTTCTACCAAGAACAATTCAAATTCAATGAATGAATTAGTCTATAGGTAACTACTTGTCAACTTAATCTATATTACAACCACTAGGCTTGACTTGTGCTATGTAGTCAATTGTAACTCCCAATTTATGACGACTCCAAAAAAAGTATACTAGATAGCATTGAAGAGGGTGCTATGATATGTGAAGGGAACATTAGATTTTGGATTTCTATATGGTAAGAACAAGGAGCTTTAGTTGTGTGGCTACTGAGACTCAAATTGGGCAGGATTTGTGGATGACATGAAGTCTACAATAGGTTGTGTTCAGTTTAGAAACAAGGGTAGTTTTTTGGACTAGCAAGAAACATGTAGTTTCACTTTCCTCTATAGAAGTAGAATATAGAGTAGTAGTGGAAGGGGAATGTGAATTTGTTTAACTTAGAAGAGTGCTTACAGATTTGCAAGTTGATTAGAATGAGGCTACAATACAACTTGTGATATCCATAGAGTTCTTCATATGGCAAAGAATGCTGTCTTTCATGGGCGCACAAAACATGTCAATATACATTGTCATTTCATTTGACAACTTGTAGAAGATGGAGTGGTTGAGCTGCAATATTTTCCAACTCAAGTCCATACTATAGACATTTTTGCCAAGTCTCTTAGCCCAAATAAATTAGTAAAATATAGGGATAAACTTCTTGTATTTTATAGAATGATCATTAAGGGAGGATATTAATAATGGTCATACTAGTCATAGTGATAGGATTTATAATAAAGTCACTTTTTTGACTTTAGTTTGTTATAGCAAATAATGTAAACATGACCTAATGTTCACTTAAGTCTCTTTAGGGTTAGGTTTTTTGTCACACTTGTATTATAGTTTATGTTGTTGCTTTTGTATAAACTGACGGTTGCTCTTTCATTAATTTATCCAAGAAGTATTTCTCCCTTTCAAATTCTATCGTGTACTTGTTTGGTTTCTTTGTGTTCAGTTTTCATAATGACTATAAAAATGGAGTCTTATCAAGTATTATAGGTAAATAAGATATCAGCAATTTTGTGCCATTGGTAGTCCTCAACCAAGAGTCTAGGTACCTCATTCCCGAAGTCGTCCTCAATCAATTCATCATTTGTGTTATGGGTAGTGGGTAGAGATACACCACAATTTGCTGCCAAATCAGCCACCTAGTTCCCTTTGCACTGCTTGTGAGAGAACTTAATACAATCAAAAGAAACTGAAATTTTAAGGGCATCCAATATAATTGAGTTCAGTGTCCATCCCTTGCGATTTTGATTGATCCTAACATTGATGAGAATTTGGGAGTCCCTTTTGACCCATATGTTTCTCCACTCTCTTTCCATCTCGACCCACTTTTCTTGGCTATTTGAATTCCTCTATAGAAATCCAGAGCCTAGTTTCAATTCCAATGTAAAGGGCACAAATTAAGATAGTTGACCAACGTAATCTCTGAGGATCCCACTTCGACCATTGACATTCAACTTGATAATTCCAGGTGTGGCAATTTATGCACTTGTGGCCTATCTCCACTGGCCCCTTTAGTGGGAAGAATTCTTTTATTTTGAACTGAAATACCAATTTCAATTTTCTTTTTAGCTTTTCTACTAACTATCAATTATTTCTCATCTTCTATCTCAACCATAATTTGTGATTGATACTTAAAGGCAATCCTCACCTTCATGGGCTCTAGGCCCACATTTTGTCCATAGTTTTTCTTAATTTCTTATTGGGAAATCTATTGGAAATTGAAAGTTTTATTACATTCCCAACTTTGGACAATCCTTATCACTATTGATTGGATATTTTTGGTTCCTAGTATTATTGTTATCATCTAAGCATTGGTTTTGTGGGTTTCTATATCTTCCATTTCTTGCGTTAGGTTGTTCTAACAATGCCTACTTTTCTTCTTTTGAGACAATTTTCAATTTGAGAGAGCAGTCTTTAGTGTCATAGAATTTAATATTACAAATAATTCAGAACTTTTCTAGACATTCTTCTTCTTAGTACCCGTTAGTTCTACACTCTAAACATTGTGTATTGGTATTTTCCTTTTTAACGATCTTAACATTCTATAGTAAGTAGAACTTTAATAAACATTTTTGCAATTAATTTCAATCCTGAACCATCATCTTCATCTTCTTTTCAATTCTTGACATTAGTTGGAATTGTTGTTCATCATCCAACATTCTATTATAAGTATCTTAAAACTTTAAGAAGGGATAGTTCTAGAGATTTCTTTATATGTGTTCCCGCTTTCCAAAAATAAGAAGTATTTTTGTTTGAGCTTATCTCTACGTTACCGGATACGCCCCCCTCGGCCCTAAGAGCGTGGGGGATACGCCCTAGGATACGGGAGGGCGGGGGGAGTGCAGGGGAGACACCCAAGGAGCGTACTTGGGCTGCGGATATGCTCGAGTATGTCTAGGCGACATACCTGGGCATATCCGCAGTCCAGGCACGGTCTCGGGTGCCAAATATATTTTATATATATATATATATATTTTCAATTTCGCCCAATGAAAAGTCAAACATGGACTTCAAAATACAATTAAAAAAAATAAAGTGGATTCCCAACCCTAAAAGCAGCATTCACACTCATTATATCTGCAAATGATATTGCCAAGGAGATTACAAGACATCACACCATTACAGTTGTTGGAGGTTTGGATATTCACTTCACCTCCTAACACATTGCACATTTGTTCTCTCTTGGACTTCAAAATACAGCTATGGATGTCATATTGAAGTTTTTATTTAACTTATTTTGTTTCCTCTATGCATATTATGGGGTTAATTTTGCTTATATGGTTTTTTTTATTTTTATATATTTTTAATTTTTTTTATATATTTTTGTACGGCCTTATCCAAACGTATCCAAACCCCCCCCAAAAAAAATCCTCGTATCCCCGTATCCAATTCTTGTACCCATATCCCTACCCTTATCCGTATCGGTTACGTAGGCTTATCTCTGATGGGCTTATCTAAGATTATTATCATGGTCTACTTTCTTGTGTAATGGTATTTTATTGACATGCCTTCCCCTTGTTTCAAGTTAGCTAGCTAAATGTAAACTTAGAAGTCAGCATGCCGTTGGTTAAACTCGTATTATATACTTCCTTTACTGCTGAGTATGATTTCGTCTTATCAGCTGGTATTTGATTATACTATTTAATGACGTAGCCTTGCAGTGTTCCTGTAAACAGTTGAGCTTTGACCATCCTATGTCACATTGTTTGCTTCCCAGTGCTATTTGAAATTAAGGCAGTGAGTGATAGGATTCTCGTTTGTTTTTACACTCAACGTTTTTAGTTTTAGTACCAAGGAATGATTGGATTTAATTTTTCCTCCTTTTAAGGGGTCTCTTGCTCAAGTTTAAATTCTTTCTTTTCTGTTGAAGTTTCACATGCTTTTGTGTAGCCCTAGTAGATAATTCAACTTGTGTTTGTATTCTTGACCCAGCCACTAAAGTTGTCTCTCCACTACTAACAAGTGAGAAAAGATCATTTTCTATGTCAAGCTGCTAGGTTGAGTTGTAATTGATTCCAAATAAATATCTGAAACATGAATTTGAGAGATGTCTATAACATTCAAATTGTTTCCAAAGCTTTACTGTTATTTTTACATTTTCTAGCACTTTCTTGTGATGCTTTTTCTTATATGAGGTCAGTCAGGGAGTTTGCTCTTCTAATAAATTATCAAGATATATGGATGTCTACCTTCTCCTCTTAACTCTAACACAATGTTTGTTTCCGTAATATAAAACCACTCAAGGTCCTAAGTGTTTTTGAAAGGATGAGTATACTCCATGCATCCATTCTACTATAACAAGTAAAAGAGGAATCGGTATAAAATTTTATGAGGATTACATAAATGAAAGGGTGTAGGCCTTTTTATGAAATTCTTGAGATCTACCACTATAAGGTTGCAACCGTTAGAAGCAAACCCTTAGCATATTACTACTATTATATCACTATTATGCCTAACAATCCTACAAACACTGTGGGTACTAGATGGAAGGCATTGGAAAACAGAGCTTAGTTGATGAAGATGATGACTCAAAGGGGATTTATAGAGTGGTAAGTGGAATGCAAAGCTGAAGTCTGCCTATGTGCTTGTATACAATTCCTCACGGAAGAGGGGAGTGGTTTATACCTGCTAGCCCTTATGACTTTGTTTGTGGAATGTATGATAGTTTATGAAGCCAACAATAAGTGAGCTCAACTGTCAATGGGAAAACAATGGTGAACATCAAATTGTATCAACCAAGTTGGTTGGATCATATGTCCAGATGCGTAATCAGCCAATTTGACCTATGCCTGATAATACCAAATGGAGATGTAAAGGAAAGTACATGGTCTAGGGATTATTTTAGTGCCTGATATTCGCCAACAGGACATTTTTTTGCAAAAAATAATCATAATTTGAAAGTATTCGAAAGCAAAATTTTCCTCAATTTTTGTAAAGCAGTTTTTTTCTTTGACAATTCACTAATTTTGTATATAAAACATATAGAATCTTTAGGAAATAGAAAAATATTTCTAAACTAATGCTAATTTATGAATCCATTTATCAGAAGTAGATTCAAGAAGATTTACGAACCTCTGAAAGTATAGGCTTCCTTAAAATTACTATTACATATGCCATTTCTAATTACGTTGAAGTGTTTGACAACTTATGAGAAAGGCATGTCATTTTGCAATCTTGGCTCATGTAAATATGCAACAATGCTCACATAATCATTCACATGTTACATTGCATGTGATCATTTGATTACACTTGGTCATCAATGAAGTACACATTGTGGCCTCATGGTATCATCATGCCGCACCGTTGGTGTTACAAATAATATGCCCTTAAAATCCTACCTACCACTAAGGTAAACAAATACCAACACCACATAACTAATCGTGTCTGAAGTCTTAATAATAAGGCATCATATTTGTTTACAAAGCCATTAATCATTCTTGGAAATCCTTAGTTTGATTGAGAATTTTCAATGTGGTGGAGTTGGTGAACAGTACAGTTCGGTCTACATAGCAGCCAGACTCATGGGTAACGGACTCAAAACTTGATTCCATTACTTAATGTTAATCTTGTGACCAACATAAATGCCCATGCAAGTATGACATCTGTAATTGTTGTAATCAATTAACAACTATATTAAGTCCATCTCATTAAATAAAGGATAGGTGTCAGTGATTTAGTCACAATATAGCCCTACTTGACAAAGGATGCATGTCTCGCACAACAATTTCTAGTTTAATGTGTGTGAGTGGTGGGGTGGGAAACATGGCTATGCGTGCATAGTGAGTATGTGCCATTTTTATGTTTATTTGAGTTATAAGAAGGGCATGGATAATAGGATTTTTTGGCTGAGGGATAGCCCCTTCCTTAGGCATGAACCCTATTATTATGGATTGTACCACATGAATACCTACACACTGACAAATAGAGATGAAAACAATGTTGTTTTTTTAGCACATTGTAAAACCATGCAATATCAATTATCAAAACCCATTAGGTCTAGAGATGCATAGTAGCTGTACCAGTGTATGCATTTGAAAGAAGTATTCCCATGAAGCAATAGAGTTGGATGAAGATCTAAAGGTGGAAAGAACAATCACAATGTTAATTCAGATCTGGAAGCCAAAACTCTCTTGCTTCGAGATGCTCTATAGGGAAGGAAATTTAGGCTTCCAATCATTGTGATGCAGATCCTCTCATGGAATATAAGTGGTATAGGCATGTCCAATAAAGATCAATATCTGAAAAACAAAGTACAAGCATAAGGCATAGGTATGGTTCTTCTTCAAGAAACCATGAGAGCATGCACAATGAAGAATTTGCTTTATATGGGTATTTGGAGAAGCAAATTTACTTTGCAACACTGCTTGTACATTGACACAATGGGATCCATCAAGGTATGTGCATAATTTTTTGTCAATCCTTCCCATGGGGACTTTTAGAAAATTTCCATTTAAAAAAATTTCACATGGATATTAGTGTAACGAACATCTATATCCTGCCTTACTAGGACAATAGAATTCTACATGTAGATCAAATTCTAGACTGGATCCTTACAGCCAACCAACATAATCTCATTGTTGGGGAGGATTTCAATACCATTAAACTCCCTGAAGTGAAGAAAGAAAGGGACATGATTTGGTTACAGAATAGCAGAAGGCCTCACATGTAACATCCCTTTTCTCAGAAACTGGAAAAATGGGCTGGAATTTTTTTTTGTGACCAGCGCTGTTCAACTTGACAGAAGGTGAATGCTAACTAAATATAATTACTGCCCTTAAATTGAATCACTAACTTGATTCGTTTGTCTCATGTTTGGGCATTAGTCAGTCTCCCTGTAGGTTATGGCCCACAATTCTTAATCCCCTAACCTAACAGAAATTAGTTAAGTCAACTCATGATCTCAGAAGCTTCTATTACCAAACTACCCTATCCTCTCAAACCATCATTCCTAGTTTCATATCTCAAGGGCCCTGATGAGGTTTACCAATCAGGGTTATTCATATTCTAATTTAACCCACAAAGGTCTTCCTTCCTGGAAGCCATCTCACTAATATTTTATGTCATACATATCTATTTTAGGGGTGAAATTACGAGTATTCATCTGAGTTTGCAAAATGCTTCTATTTCTGGTCATGCTGCCAAGTAGGGACAAGATGCAAAGCCACCTTCATGAAATATCATCCATGATAGAATTCCTATGACAACCATCTTGTAAAAGGTTCTGAGGTAGCTCAAGGTAGTTCTTTATGATCCAGGTACAGGTAGGTACCAACATGTCGCTAAACATTCAATACCACACAAATCCCGAGCCCCAATTACTACAAATCAGGGCATGCTTTCAGAGTGGATTATAGTATATGAGCAGCAAATCTCAAGGATCTAACATCACCACACAAGGTAAGACTTATAGTGCGGCATTCATTGCATAACAGAAATGCAAATCCAAGAGAGCATATCCTCATCATAAATCTTCACTTATAACTTCATGACTATTCTTATAGAGGATCTGGTACAGTCAAGACCTAGAATTGATTCAACCCTATGGACAACTAGCTACACATAATATATTTATTAGGTACTATTCCTGTTGAGATTAACATGATTTATTTTCATTCAAGTTTTCCAAGCACAATGTGATAATTTCAGTCTTAACAAGATGAATAACTACACTCCATCTATTTCAAGCCTGCCTAGAAGAGTTTCCAATACCAAGAGTTTCAGATATATATATGAGAACAATATAGATTGGGTCTCCATGTACTACTAGTTCCTAGATCATCTCAGCTACCTCGGGCCATCAGAGAATTGAAGATAAGCCAAAAGGAGATAGTAATTACATGGAGAAGGAAGTTCCTCCAGTTTCTAAAGAAATTCTTGGTTTCATGATACAATTTTCAGATTCTCCAATCCTTCATAATCACAAGTGTTAGCTAAGTTTAAGAACTTTAAAAGAAATGAAACCAAAACAGTGTTAGTCTAAGTTTGAAGTCTCAACACACACATAACATGGTACCCTTAAAATAGAAACTCTGATAAATGTTTGAAGCACTAGGTACTAATTTCAAGGATAATGAAACTCTGAATTTTTACTTAAATGTCAAGAATACCCCAAACATACAATGCCAAAATGTAAGGCAGACACATCCTTTCCTAACTGTCACCAATTACAAGGTCTGGAGTGGAGTCACTGGTCCATGAGGCATAGTCTTGGGTTTGATAAGCAACTCAGATCATGATCCAAGGCTTATATCAGCTAGTACAGGCCTTAGTCTAGACTTGATAGTTATTAATAACCGTGCAAAGGTCTGCTGCACTCAAGTATAAACTTCTCACTTCTCAAGGTAACTAAAATGCTTACTCCTACGCCCAGACTTGGGGCATCAAGAATCTCAAATGTGCTTCCCTCTTTTGAATGCATATATAGGGATTATCCCATTCCCAAGTTCAAGGAGAGGTTTGATACAGAGTGATACACTTTACTGGACAAACACCATGTCACTCTGGGTTGTCTTCTTTCTTTAATTTTTCAATTCACAACCTACAAACATGTGAAAGTAGGGCTAAACCCCTTAAATAGTGATAAATGACATTAGACCCCATGAGGGCCCTAATGCTTAGGGGTCTAAAAGAGCAATACAAGTACTAGTATCCAAGTATTTCCAAAGTGGATGAAACCTAGCATGATCAAGTCCCAAAAATCTAGTACATCACATCTATGCCCCACAGTTCCTTATGACTCCTTCAAATTTAGCTAGTCATGACTGACATCGCAGTAGGAAGAAGATATATACAAGAACATGCACATTCATTAGAAAGCCACTTTGAGCTACAATAAGGAAACCCTAGAGATAAGATTAACAATGTAACAGTCCTCAATAGTCCATTAATGTAAGGGTTCAATTACATCCAATAGAAGAAGATCAATAGGTGTATGTCACATCTATTCAATAAGAAAAATCTGAGCAATAAAGGTTTAGGAGATTCAGGCAGAACCCTAAGTGCTATCAACAGCTGCATGGCATTCTCAATAGTTGAAGCGGTAGAAACGAAACTACAATTTCAAGGAATCTTATTGTCATCTAGATCATCAACATTTGAAGCAATCATAATGGTAATCCTTATATAGAACAATAACTCAATATAGATATGACAAAAGCCATGAGGAGACCAGCCATGTAAGAATGCTTTATTCTTAGTCGAAGGTTAAAACAAAGCATGACAACTCAACCAAATATCAAGTAAATGGTGTTAGCAAATGAATGTTGAAAGAATGAAGAGAAATGGAAGGAATACAACATACTTGCACACTTGTGTGTTTGTCATTTAATTAAGCAGAGAGTGGTTGCAATCAGCTGGGAATGTTTGATAGCTGCGCATTAGTTAAACATTAACCAATAGCTAATTAATAACTTTACCCTCCCCTGTTCCCCCCCTTCGCCCTCTTAACGACTAAACTGTAGACTACTCTAAGTTTGTCCCAAAATTTTACAAACACAATTGGACCAAAGAGTTTAGTCATTACATTTACAAACTGTTCTAAAGATATCAATATGAAATTTGCAGTGCACTGACATTTTGCTACCGTCCAATGTAGGAACTTCGATGTAGACAAAAACTGAAAATGATAGCTGACATCAAAACAAAGATTTTCCAATGTGGACAAAATGTATCAAGCTAGCCACCATTTTGTTGTAGGGTGATTCATTGACCGCTGATGAATCATCATTGGTTGACAACTTTGGCCCAATCTCCATAGTTCTGAATCTAGAATCCTAAAGGTGCTAGTCAAAGAAAGTATGCCAAGCTCGTAGAGCTTGCTTTAGTCCGTATAGGGAATTAACCATCCTGTTAACTAAATGATCATGTCCAAGTACCTAAAAACCTTCAAGCAACATGTAGACCTTCTCGTCCAAATGTCCGCCCAAGAAAGCAAACTGAATTGCTATGGAGAGAAGCAACTAAAATGTGATCTTCATAATAGGAGTAAAAACCAATTCCTTAGTAACAGTGGGAGTAAAAACCAACTTTACAATAGTAGTGGGAGTAAAAATCAACTCCATAGTAGGAGAAGAAACCATCTCATCTATTCCCTCTTGTTGGGAAAAGCCTTTCGCAACAAGATGAGCCTTGTACTTGTCCAAAGTAAAAATTTTGTCCACTCATTCGCACCCAATGGGTTGCGTAACCGGAATTCAAGTACCATACAAAGGTTAGAAGCGAGTGCAACAAGACCATGCTTTGCTGAAGTAACAACCTTGTTTTCGGTCCTCTAAGCCAATGCCTTTGACTTAGTCATATCATTTTCCTACACAACTACTTTCACATGTGATTGAGACTAAGGAATTGTATCTACTTGCACAATGAATCCATAACTAGTGCATGTAAGTTGATTGGATTAAGGTCAACAAGTCTATAAGGAATTTCATCCTTCAACACATCTTGTATGGTGGAGTCTCCCTCCACATGTATATTTGTGTGGATTGTGGTAGGGTCAACAAGCCTATATGAGCCATCTTACTCAATGCCTAGGGCAACATTTGTGTTATGTTTGAATCAGACACAATACACTGTTTCCTAGAGAAATGTATAGTGATGTTGGGATTTTCTATTAACTGAATAACAATAGAGATTTTTATTCATGTTAGGAACATATCTAACATTATTTACTTGGATTTTTCTAGCATTATTCAATACTATGCAAATATTTCCTATCCCCTCTATTGCATATGATTGACCATTAACTAATGAAACTGAATCAAAAAAGTTTGTATTTGCAGTAAATTTGATATATTGGTGCTTACAACATGTGAAATGTTTGGATGCATTGGAATCAACGAATCGACAACTAGTATGATTAACGTTCGAGTATAATGCCATAAGGGCATACTTTTTCTCATAATCCCATACTTGACTATTTTGTTGGTAAAGTGCATATGGTCGCTTTTGACAATCCTTTTTGATATCCCCAACCTTGTGATGATAAAATTACTTCAATTGATACTCTTAAGATGAATCAATAGGGATACATTTCCCCTTCCCTTTCGATTGAGTAACTAATGCACTCTGCTTGTCCAACATTGGACTCATTTTGTGCCTTTTTGCATTCCTTTTGCATCCAATAGAATTAACTTGATTAAATGTTGGGTTTTGGCTTTCCGCCATCAAGTGTAGAGCCTCCACAAAAGATTCATAGGAGGGTGTTAAACTGTTCAAAACTAGCGCCACCATATCATTATCATCCATCTTTTTATTAATGGTGCTTAATTGGTCTTGGAGATCTTTCATCTGAAGGTGTTCTGATACAGAATCATCATCCAACATCTTTGTGAAAAATAGTAGTCTTCAAGTACAAAACCCAAATTCTCCAAAGTTTAATATTCATTCTTCAAACTAGTCCACAATGCACTTTCCTCAGTGGCATTTCGGACTTTAGGATTCATGTCATCCGTTATAGATAACTTCAACAAGGCCTCTGTATGATGCTTGCCATAATCAACAAAGTTTGTAGTCTGTCTTGCTTTAGCGTTGAGAATGATTTTGTCACAATTATGATATTCCACGATTGTCAAAATCTTATGGCTCCAAACATTATAATTTTGGCTAGTTAACTTCTTTGCTTTTCACATAACCAAATTTTATATGTTGGCAATGTTTGACTTTGAACAAAAAAAGTACAGTATAGGATTGTTCTAGAAATCAATGCAATACAAAAAGTGAAGTATTTCTAACCTTTGACTAGGAAATAAACAATTCTGACCTAAAAATCAATGCAATAGGAAAAAGTACAGCAAAGGGTACAGTTTTGATCCGGAAATCAATGTAATAGAAAAAATATAGTTTTGTGACCTGAAAATCAATGCAACAAAAAAATTATATTTTTCTGACCTAGAAATCAATGCAATAGAAAAATTACAGTTTTCTAACTCAAAAATCAATGCAACACAAAAATCATAGTTTTCTAATCTGAAAATCAATGCAATTGAAAAAATAGTTTTTTGACCTTTTACACGGAAATCAATGCAACATAGTTTATATTTTGAACTGAACTTTAAAACATGTACTTACAGTGTCAAAATTCGTTCAACTACAATTCAGGACTATCAAGTATCCTATGCCCTAGAGGTTCATTGGGGACAACATAAATATTTTGCCAGTGCCCTAGCGATCTAGTTTGTGACTACTGGACTATATTTTCCATGCTTTAGCATGATTTTTTGTGTATACAATTGTGTTTTTGTGGGTTTCAAGTAACTTCAAATCACATTTTTCCTATTTTTGCAATTTTTTGCGACCCCTTGTTTTAGCAAATGATTGAAGAGATATTTGTGAAAAGCACACAATGTATTGATCTGTGCATCAATCTTATTTATGATACGAAAAATTGGTTACAACAGTTATGGAAGTTATCGGTTTAGACATTAACTAATTTTAGTTAAGTTTTTATTATATTATTTAACACCCCCTCTTAATAACTAAACTAGAGACAACTCCAAGTTTGTCTCGAAACTTTACAAAAAGAATAGAACCAAGAGGTTTAGTCATTAGATTTGCCGACTGTTTTGTAGAAGCACAAAAGTGAAGAGAAACGTCACTAGAATCAACCAACTGTCGAATGTAGTGATGGTGTATCTTGATGTGTTTGGTGTGAGCATGAAAAACATGATTCTTTACTAACTTCAACACACTTTGATTATCACAAAATAGTGGAGTAGGTGTATATGAAGGAAGTTGCAAATCAGCTAGAATTCAACGTAGCCAAATTGCTTCACAATTGACACTGACTACTGCTTTGTTTTCTTCTTCAATGGAAGAGAGAGCAACGGTATGTTGAAGCTTGCTCTGCCAATAAACAATACTTGAACCAAGAGAGAACATATACCCGGTGGTAGATTTCTGAGTATCAACTAATCCTCTTCAATCAGAGTTTGTATAACCAATCAATCTGAAATCTGCTGTCCTCTGATAGAGAATGCCAAAGTCGAGTTTATTTGACATATCGCAAAACATGTTTTGTTGTTGTCTAGTGTATTAGCTTCGGTTGAGACAAAAACTGAGAAAGGTAGCTAACAACAAAACATAAATCTGAGTGAGTGGTGGTAAGATATATCAAGCTGCCCACCAACTGTCTATATAATGATTCATTGACCAATGATGAATCATCATGAGCTGATAATTTCAGCCCTACCTCCATAGGTGGAGAAGCAAAATTACAATCCATCATCATCATGAGCTGATAATTTCAGCCCTACCTCCATAGGTGGAGAAGCAAAATTACAATCCATCATATCAAACTTCTTCAAAAGAGTAGTGGCATACTTGACCTGAGAAATGAAAATGGAGTGGTCATGTTGCCAAAATTCTACACCCAAACAATAATGTAGGAGGCCTAAATTAGTCATATCAAAAGCAGTGCACAAATCTGATTTGACTTTTTGAATCGCTGTGTCTCTACTAATTGTGATGGCAAGGTCATCAGCATACACAATGAGTATCACAATGTCATCATCAGTGCTTTTAATATAGAGATTCGGATCAGATGGACTCCGTTTGAATCCAGAATCTTGTAGATGCTGATCAATTTTGATGTACCAGGGTCGAGGAGCCTACTTAAGCCCATAAATAGACTTCATCGATTTGCAAACCGAATGATCATGACCAGTTTCTTGAAAACCTTCAGGGTGCACCATGTATATTTTTCATCCAGATCGCCATTAAGGAAAGCGCTTTTGACATCCATTTGAAACTCTCCAACCAAACTAAGTCGATAGAAAGAAGTAACCGAAATGTGACCATTTTTGCAGTAAGAGCAAAAGTCTCCTCATAGTCCATTCCTTCCTGTTGTGAAAATCTTTTCGCAACAAGATGGGCTTTGTACTTTGTCCAAAGTACCATCAGTGTTGCATTTGACTTTGTACACCCATTTGCAGCTAGTGGGTTCCTTACTTGAAGGTAAATCCACCAATGTCTAGGTATTGTTTCTCATCAAGGCATCATATTCTGATTGCATCGCTTTCTCCCACTTAGGTTTGCCTTGTGCATCAGAATATTGTTGGGGCTCTAAAATAGTGAAAAGATCAAAAGCACAAGCAAAATACATGAGCATTTCATCATCAGTTGGATCCACAACTGAGTTTCCTAGTTGCCGAGACCGTGTATGAGAATGAGGAAGACTAACCTCGTACATCCTGTAGTGTGGTGTAATACCACTTGGGTATCTTTTGTACCAAGGATTCTTGTTCCTGCTGAACCACAGATGGAGAAGTGGTCAACTCAAGTCGACGAAGCTGATAGACTAATGGAGTGTTAGCCATAGATTGCTGCAAAACATGTGGTTTCTCATCTTTCAGAGGAAGTCCAATACTAGAAACCTCTAGATTATTCGAGATAGCTTGCTGATTACAAACAAAAAATGATTCTGTTTTTTTTACATCAACATCCCGACTAATGATGATCTTGTTAGTAGACACATCTATTAGTCTATATGCTTTGGATTGAATACTCTAACCAGCAAAGAAATATTGGGCACATTTAGAATCTAGTTTACTTCTTTGTTTCTTAGGAATGAGAGCATATGCAATAGAACCAAAAACATGAAAATGTGTTACCTTTGGTTTGATGCTAGACTAGGCTTCTTCCAGAGTGATGTTCTCCAAAGCCTTGTAGGGACTTCTGTTCAGTATGTAGACTGTCGTGTTTACTGCTTCTCCTCAGTATTTATATGGCATCTACTGTGCATCATGGATCAAACCATCTCCATGATTGTGCGATTTTGCCTTTCAACCACTCCATTCTGCTGAGGAGTGTATGGGGTTGTTAGCTGCTGATGAATTCCTTCCTTGCCGCAATAGTTCCGAAATTGTTTTGAAGTGAATTCTCCCCCATTATTGGATCGTAAGGTTTTGATCTGCTGACTTGTTTGATTTTCTACCAATGCTTTGAATTTTACCAACTCAGCAAAACAATCATACTTCTTGTTCAAGAAGTAGACCCACATTTTTCTAGAAAAATCATCTACGAACAACAAAAAATACCTTGCGCCTAGAATAGTAGATGGCTTGCATAGATCTGTATGAACAAGATCAAGGAGCCCCTTTGCTCTCTAGGCACCTTTAGTGGGAAAAGGTTTCCGCTTTTGTTTGCCAGCGAAACAACCTGCACATATATCTTGTTTGACCTGGATAGTAGGTAATCCAAGAACCATATTCGATTTTTGGAGTTTGGCCAAATATTGAAGATTAAGATGTTCAAATCTCTCATGCCATACAACACTGGTATTATCCTCCACAATTAATGCATTCAAACTGACAGTGGCAGGATCAACAAGTCTATACAAGCCATTTTGTCCGATGCCTAGGGCTATGACTTTACTATTTTTGTTATCAGACACATTGCATTTCTTTCCTGAGAATTTGACTGTAATGTGAGGATTTTCAGTTAACTGATTGATTGATAGAAGATTTTTTTCATCTTAGGTACATACTTAACATTCTTAACAATGAAATTTGCAGCATTATTAATACAATGCGTATATCTCTTATCCCTTCTACAACATGTGATCTACCATCACCCAAGGAAACTGAATCAGAAAAACTTTCTTTTGTAGTGAATGTAATATACTAGTCTTTTCGACATGTAAAATGCCGTGATGCACCAAAATACAAAAACCAATCACTGATAGACCTCTCATCGGAGCAAGACTCCATGACAGCATATTCTTCCTCAGATTCAGTTTCAACGACTGCCACATTTGCATGCCCTTTTGCTTTCTTGTTATGTGTTAGATCATATTGTCTTTTTCTACATTCTTTCTTAATATGACCAAATTTTTGACAATAATAACATTTTACCTTGAATTTTGGGAAAGATGAAGACATATCCGAATGTCTTTTCCATTTCCCTTTGGATTGGGCAGCAAATGCACTTTCCGATTGGCTAGAACTAGGCTTATTGAAGTGTGTCTGTCTACATTCTTTTTGCAACAAATATGAACTCACTTGATCAAAAGTGAGAGTGTTACTCTCTATCATCAGGGGCAAAGCTTCCACAAATGATTCATAAGGTGTCAAGCTATTCAGAACAAGAGCCACCATATCATCGTTATCGATCTTTTTGTTGATAATTGACCATTGGTCACGAAGATATTTCATCCGTAATAAATGCTCTAATAGAGACCCACCTTGTGTCATTTTTGTGAAAAACAACATATTTTTCAAATAAAGTACTCGACTCTTTTCCAAAGTTTGGTACTTGATCTTGAGATTGGTCCATAGTGCACTTGCTTGTGCAACATTCCGGACCTCCAAAATCATATCATCCGACACAGAAAGTTTCAATAACAAAAGGGCTTCCTTATGACGTTTGTCATAATCGGCAAAATTCTTTGTTGGTCGTGGTTCTGTGTCAAGTATAATCTTGTCACAATCACGGAATTTCGCAATTGTCAAGATTTTATTACTCCATACATTATAATTCTACCTAGTTAATTTTTGGGCCTCGAGAAAGACGAGATTCTGAATATTGGCCATTTTTCACTTCGAAAAATAATTTCTAACCAATAAAATAAAATTCTGAAAAATTTGTCAAACTATTTTATTTTTCTGATGTTGTTCTGATCAACCACCTTAGAATTTATTTTTTATTTTTTTATTTAAAAAAAAATATCAAAAAATTGTTGGAAAAATTATGAACTCACTACCCTTCCATGATGTGGTTCTGCCCTTTGTTCCACGAATTGGTTCTAATTTTTGTGAATTGCGTGCATCGTTTTTCATTTTTTTTTGCTTTGCTCTTATGCGCCCTAGCAACCCTTCCTACAATTCAACTCGTCGATGTTGTGTTCTTCCTTCCCCGCTGCTCCTGGAACCCTCGACGCGAGCCCTTCATCATTTTCAGCTGACCTCCCTCATCGTTTTCTGCGACTATGACTGTATGTTTTGCTTGGTCGACGCAAAACTCTGCGTGTTGTTTCATGCCCTTCCTACGTCCTTTGCCACGACCTTGCCCGACCCTTCTGCGTTTGTTCATGACCCTTCCATGACTCTGCAATGGTGAAACGCGACTTTGTCTACGTCCTTCGCCGTGACTCGTGACCTTAATGCTTCCTGTAACGTTTCCTCGTGCCCTTACTCGACTCCCTGAACTCGTCCACGATCCTTGAACTCTTCCACGATTCGCCACAAGACTGTGTGTGCCCTTTTTGCTAGTTACACTATTGTGAATGACTTACTTCGCCGACTGTCTCTCCCTCCTTCCATTCGTAACCTAAAACTAGGGTTTCCTTGAACGAAAAACACTTGTACTACTCAAGGCTTCCTCAAGTGGTGTCTTTGATACCACTGTTAGCAAATGATTGAAGATATTTGTGAATAGCACATGATGTATTGATCTGTGCATCAATCTTATTTATGATACCAAAAATTGGTTACAACAATGGTTACAACGGTTATGGAGGTTATCGTTTTAGACATTAACTAATTTTAGTTAAGCCTTTATAATATTATTTAATAGCCTGTGCCCTAACATGCTTTGGTCTACATGAACGACACTTGCCCATGCCCTAGCATGATTCATTGAACGTCCTAATTTGCACGAAAATCTGTGACAATGTTTTTCCTCAACTAGGTTTTTTCTCGTGCCCTAATGCAATTGTTGCATTCTGTGTTATGCTATTTGTGTTTGTGTTCTTTTGTTCGCAATTTATTTTGTTCTTTGTTGATGCTCTTCCTCAACCATGGCTAGTAGGTCCTTGTTCTTCTGTTTGCTTATGCCCTAGCTTCGACTTTGTTTTTGTCGAACTGTTCTTCTCCCTTGGATTGGTCGTACCGTTTTTCTAGGGCTTCCTCGAACAACATACTTTGTTTATACCCATTTAGGGTTTCCTTGAATGATTGGATCTGATACCAATGTTAACAAATGAATGTTGAAAGAATGAAGATAAATGGAAGGCATACCTACACACTTACACACTTGTGTGTCCATCTTTTTATAAAACAGATGTGGTTACTATCAGTTGGAAAGGTTTGATAACTGCCCATTAGTTAAACATTAACCAATAGCTAATTAATAACTTTAACAAATGGGAATATCAAGGATATAACTTTGTTAAGTGGACAGGGAATCCCACATTGTTAGGGTTTTTCTCATAGCAGTATCCTTAAGGAATTTATATATACTTTGTGTTCACAAGAAGTCCTTCATAAATAGGGCAATTACAGTCCTAGTAAAAATATGAGATCCACTAAATGATATTTACATTTTCTCTTAGAACCTATGCCACAACTACTTACAACTGAGGTATCTAAGCATATGGATACTTCATCGAAGATCAAAAGTACAAGGTTAGCATAGTTTAATACATTAAGTGCGCAAAGTTTTGGAAGAAAGGCTGCATGTCATACTCATCAAATGATTTCTTACATGCTTCTAATTTGATCTGTCTTTCAATCAAGGATTTAATTCTTCCCCTCATTCAAGGATCCCTACATAACGAAATGTGGCCTGTGTAGTGTTTGCTCTTCCTATCCAAAATCCAAAGTTAATTCACATAGAATATCTTTTAGCTGTCAAGGGCACAATATGCCAGGAGCAAGGCATCCAAATAACAACTATACATCATGATAAAGGGGTATCGAGTATTAATTACATGTACAATTGAAGACAATGTCTCCCAAGCACTCTATTCCCTTGTTAAAATAAGAAAATCAGTCCACGAATGATAACTTAGGTTATTTGAAGTGTAAAACAACGCTTCCAAAGCAAAGTAGCCATGCTATACAACCTACTCAATTATTCAGTACTAGAACCTATAATGAAGGCATTTCAAATTGTGTTAATAGTAGAAAACATACTTGCCAATCATTTAAAGCTCATGACCAAACCACTATTTCCAGCCATTTTAGTTTAACTTGCATCTCATAACCCAAACAGAGTTAGAAATCAGAACATTATCGGTTACAGGAGGCAGGTTGCATGGGTAAGGGCTTGGAAACCTTAAGGTAGTGTTTTCATTCTACCAAAAGAGTATCATGCCCAGCCTTGTTCCGAAAGAAGGATTTTTAGCTTTCAAAAATGATGAGTTACAATACAAGCACTCACAAAAACTTCAAGTTCTTTCTTGGATTATAATTTGAAGCAACACTAGGATACACCAACATGCTTTTACAACGATAGCGGAATAGTCTCTTAATAATGTGGTGTTAGTCACTTGGATCAAGCCTTTGCAACCATGTAACGACAAGAAGAGGGTATAGCTCTTTTGAGGCCCAAATTGCCTCTTTAAGTTTATGTTTAACCCTTAATTGAGATGGGTCAATATAGCATAGGGTTAAGAATATAGAAATGAATAAGCACAGGGGTGATAAACGAATCTATAGTAGGTCAATAAATTTGCAAACTCAAATTAACAATATTATGAATTTAAATGCCGAGATATGTTAAAAATAGAAAGTACAATTGTTAATTAATATTGCAATGAATTAGAAACAAGAGTACTTGGTTCACTGTGCATGTGCACATCTGATATGGAATAGACCGGAAGCAGATTGAATCTAGATTCTGGATCAATCGTCAGATTTTGGGAAATTGCATTCTGTGGCCTCAAACACTCGTGTCAGATTTGGATGGTTGCATTGACGTAACTGTTTGACTTGGATGCAGGTGTCCAGTATAGAATATCAACTGGATTGGGGTCCGACCACATGGAACATCTTGAGTTTTCTGTCGCCTTTGCCACGGTGTGTTTAGATATCGTGCAGAGGTTGTCGCTCCTTGTCAAATGATCAAATCCTAGCTTCCTCACCCTTGGAGTGACCGTGGGAAAAACATGTTACTGGGTACATGGTGTCAAGTTGCCTTCAGGACACCTATGTATATGTGTGCTACTTACATAGCCAATACTCCGAAGAAGGCATCAAAATTATGTGATTATCTCCTACGTATTGGCTTGTGTGTGCATACGGATGCAATGTGCGATAAGCAAATACATAGAGTGACCTAACTTGTAACTTGAAAAATATGACTCATGGAGTGGTCCTTCAATACTTCAGTCTTGTAGATAGGCTATCGCTATGATTGATATTGAAATAGGAAAGAATAGGGAAACTTTGCTCACTTGAATGTTTGATTGAGCGTTTATGGTAAATTGCCTTCCAAGTTGCTAGGTCTATGTTAGGTGAGGAATGAATGATGATTGATCTTGTATATATACCAATCCCTTTTGAAAATATATTGCATTAAAGCACCTAGGCCGACCATAAGGATACATTTCATTGATAAATGTGATGACTTCAGGGCACTTAACACTTAGTTTGGCACATGACATTAGTGTCGACGTAGGCGATTGGCTAGGACGCAAGTATCCAGGGAGCTGGAAAACAGGTACAGGTCCAAAATTTGTAGAGGATGATAATAAGCACGATTATAATATGTTGATCAGTATAGAAGCCCTGGTCATCAGAATAACATATGGTTGGACAAAGAGATAAACAATAGGCACAGGAGATAGCAAATGCAAGCCTATCGGTAGTTGAAAGTTCATAGGAATTGGAGGGTACAATCATGAGAATTACTTGCCAAGTATACAAGACTAAGGTGCTATATAATTCATATTTAGTGTCTACATTTGTTCCCCCCTTAATTTAATAATGAAATTGCTAGTTTAAAGGAAAAGAAATGCGTACCTAGGTGTGTATAACACACCTTGTCTTTGTGTGAATCCAACTTGAGTGCTTTGCTGGTGATTGATCTGCAACTAAGAGCATGTTATAGTATATAATCAGTGCATATAATTTGGAATTGAAAGAATTTGAAATGCTTAAAAGGAAAGAGAACAAGGTTAGGAGTACACTCGTGTATCAATGCAACCATCTTGCCTTTGGGCAATTTGATTTGAAGAGGTGCTTCAATTTGAAGTATTGGAGTTGAGATTAGGACAATTTGAAAACCTGCAAGTGTGCACACATACACACACATATATATAAAGATTAGAAGATAACTTGCCCTCAACCTTGGAGAAAAGGTGGGTTGCCACCCGATAATTGAGATTAAATCAATCGTGCAACCCAATCGTACTTATAACTTGGTGAGCGTGAGTGATCCAAGTCAACTCATGCTATAAATTTAGTGAGGATGGATGATTTAATCACTCCATCCTATAAAGTTGGTAAGATTGAGTGATGTAATCAACTCAACCTTGCCAAAAGCAAACCATCTACTGCAATAGATTGGTTCAATAATAGTCTGTAAAAGTCCACCCCGGTGTATGCTAAAGTCTATAGAAGTATTTAAAATCTAAAAGTTGATTTGATTGTGCAATTTAAGGTGCTCTTTTGCATGGCATATGCACCTCATATATGTCTCAAATTGAAACCTAGGTATAACATTGGTACCAATGTATAGAATGCTGCCACAAATGTGTATTTGAATCAGATAACTATGCAATTTAACCAATTTGAAAATTTTCAATTGTGAAAGACATGTTCTCATGACATGCCCACACTGAAATCTGAAACTGAGAATTGGTATAAGTGTGGAGAACATGTTTCCATAACATGCCCCCACTGAAATCTGAAACTGAGAATTGGTATAAGTGTGGAGAACATGTTTCCATAACATGCCCCCACTGTATTTTGAAAATACTGAATACTGATAAGTGTGGAAGTCATGCTCCTACTGAAATTTGAAACTGAGAATTGATATAAGTGTGGAGAACATGTTTTCATAACATGCCTCCACTTCAATCTGAAACTGTGAAGGTGTTAAAGTCATGTCTCTATGACATGTCCCCACTTATATGCCCCCTCTTTTGAGGTGAGGGGAAGTAAAAACTGGTAGTTATCTTACCTCAAAATGATAAGATAATTGTATATGGATCATGTAACACATAAGAGTAGCATGTCTAGGTAGATATAACAATGAGGTACATAGTGATCACATTAAATCCTAAAATGCATGTTGTGGATCATGGCAACGTCTAGATAGTAGCATTACCAACTCAACAAGCAATCAAGTACACACACAAGAGCACTCAAAATCAAATCAAAAGACAATGGTCAATGGAGAACTCAAATAAGGGGGATGTTCAAATGCCGCACAATCAAAGGGATCATAATCAATTGATCATATTCAAAGGCTCGAACAAGTAATACAAGACACTCAAGAAAGTGCAAAAAAGAAAACATGGAATATAAGCATCTGGCATAAACATATCATACTAGTCCTTGGATATATGTGTTAGCAAAAAACGTTAAATACATTGCATATCAAGTACACTATAAAAGATATAAGCATGGATAAAGGCATGTGTAAGTATATAAGCTCAAATAATAGTGGAAAATGATCATAAAATGATATAACCTGGGTATGTCATGATCAAAGAAGCGAATGCCTCCAATGTCTAAATGACATGAGTAGAGGGTAGACCCAACATCCAAAAATGCATATATCATGTGCTTGGGTATGCCTGTATCATACTTAAAATATTTGTGAAATGTGTGTATAGAAATCGATATGCTGTTTTACCAATAAGAAACTAACATAGATGCCAAAGAGCTAATAGAACATGTAAAAGTTGAATTTTTTTTTGTATTTTTGATTTTTTTTTGTATTTTTGAGAATATTTGAAAAGAAAAGACTATCTTATGATTTCATCCAAAGGATGCTCATAGGTATATCCCACTGGGAACCTGGTGCAATAAACTGATGATACTACCAAGGAGCATGTATAGGTGTGATATCTGGGACTGTAGGATTTGTAATACTTCGTGTATGTATAATAGGACTCTATGGTCGTGAGGAAACAATAGAAGACATGAGGGTTCGTGGAACCCATGTTGAATGTTTTGTGGTTTCTTTGAAGTAGCGGTAATAGAACCATGTTTAGGTGCTCTGGATATCTGAATATGGTTCATATAAAATTAGGAACTATATCATGGCCTTTTGGTAAGTTTGTATTTGGTATATTTACTTCACATGAATGTGTACTTTTAATTCTTCATTCATTGTGTATATGTTACTTGCACTTGTTTTGTGTAATTGATATTTGAATATGATAAACTGCATGGTAGTGTAAAATATTTCAATTTAATGAAACTTGCAATTTAGTGATGATGAAGTAATCACCGTATCTAATGAAACCCAGTTGGAAATAAGAAAGTTCGACTGTGATGATCACGCGGTAATGAAACTTTTGTTTTTGCTTCTGTCACTGTAGTTGATGTATCTATAGAAATATTTCGTGAATCTTTATGTGCTAGTTTAGGTATCCAAATTTGTTGTGTATGTATGCCCCCTCCATGAGTCCCTCTATCTGGAGCCTAATTAACCAATGGTTCCTTGGTAGGATCAGTGTGGGAAAGATCAGTCCTAGTAGAGGGAAAACTAGGACTTCTTTTAGTGAGTGTCTTCTGCAAAGGTCAATGGATCACGTGTTCCTTAAAAGGAGTAGCATGGGACATCTCGACCCTCTTAGAATAACGTCTAAAATAAGTGGGGGTAAGAGATCTATATATATCTTTTCGAAATGCAATAAGTCCCCTATCTACTAACTGTGTAAGCTTTTGCTCGAGAGCAAAACAATAATTATCATGGCGCCCATTTATACCATGATAAGTGCAAAAGTGTTGTCCTTTAACCTATTCAAATTTGTGTGGTGGGTAATGAAAATTAGGAGGAAGTTTTATTATTCCGTTTATCCAATAGTGTATGCAATATATCATGTGATCTATCTCGATACCAATCAAATTGAAGTGGTTGCTTTTTTGTAGAGGCATATGGTTTAATTGTATGAGGTATTATGTAAGTATGTTCCCTTTCTTTGTTCAATACCTTTACTATTTGTTCTTTGGTATGCACTGCTGATTTTGAAGAAGTTTTTTGAAGTGGTTCATGGCCCTTCTCAGGTTGCTTATATGTTTTGAAAGCATTGTTTGTACCATATTTGCCTTGATGTGGAGAAATAGGTAATCCGGTTTTGGCATTCGTTAGAGCACATGCATATTTATGCACATCCCAATATAAGGTTTCGAATGAAGCAAAAAAGGCTTGTGCAACACTCTTTCACTAAGTGGAGAAAGAAGATCCCTACTAAATATAAATTGCACTATGAGGGGGTAAAGAATACAATATATTTTAAAATTTAATAGCATAGTCTTGAATGGAATCGTTCTCATTTTGTGTTAATACTTGCAAATGCTCCAATGGTAACTTAAGTAAGGTTTATCGATGAAAATTGGATAAGAACACATCTTCATGTTTTTTGAACGTTGATAGAGAACCATTTGGGAGGCTATAGAACCAATCAAGAGCCTCTTGAGCTAAACTTCGATGGAAAGTCTTTAACAGCAAGCGCCCATCCTTAGCCCAATGTTCAAAGGAGTGTGTATATTGTTTCAAATGAGTAGCAGGATCGCCTTGGCCATTGAAGGAGAACTTAGGCATGATAAATTTTGAAGGATATGGATATTCAAAAATATCTCGAGGAAGAGGTTGTTCCTTTATTATATTCTTCTCAAAGGTAGCCTCATGAGAGGAAAATTGCAACTTAAGAGTATTCAGTTGTTGAAAATCTCCCATGGTAGTCATGATAGATAGCATATCACAAGTAGATATTGGTAAAGAGGTTGGAATTTTGCTTAAAGGTTGTAAACTACCATTCATATGAAACACAGGAATGATAGACTCTTTATTGCCCTCTAAAATAGGATCATCATATGGTTTTGCAACATTTAGTAAAGAGGCAAGTATATCATTTTGAATAGCATGAAGGTTGATATCATTATCGTTGTAAGGTGTTACATTACATGAATTTTCATGACATACAATAGGAGTAGCAGAAATAGTTTCACTTGTAAAAACATGTTCTTTTTGAGCAAACAATGCGGAGGGAGGAAAAGAAACATTTTCTACTTCATTTGCAATATTAAGAGAAGGAAATATGCAATTTTCACTTTCATTTGTACTTCACAAATAAGGGAGATAAAATGCAATACTACTTTCTACTTTTGGTATATCATTATCATGTGAGAAAGAGACATTTAATGCAACATTTTCCTTTTTGTCATGCAATGCACTTTTGATTTTCTTTGGTTTGTAGGACTTCAGTTTGAAAGAAGATCAATCAAACGTACTTGGCAATTGAACTGCATCTCCAAACAATGCATCTTTAATAATATCTTTCTTAGGACTTTCACATTCATTTTCATTTTTCCATTCAAACAAGATAGGCAGTGAATAAGTGCATGCATTTTGATCATTAGAAGTTAGAGAAAGAGTACTTTCACTACTTTCATTTGAGTGATCCAAAGAAGGAATAAGATTTTCAAAATTGGCATTTTTTTTAAATTTTTGACTTTATTTCCACAGTGGATCCTTCAGGTGTGTGCTCTAGCGATGTTGTCAGGAACTTCTTTTGATTTCTAGATTGGCTTCTTCCAAATTGATTAGGATCCCATCATAGCCCCTATGATAGAGGGTGCTGCTAAGAAGGGTGAAGGGGAATGCGTACGGGATGGAGGATGTTTGTTGATTATATGAAGGATTTGGAGGTGGGATGTGATCACGATGCGAAGGGAGATTGGGACTAGCAATCTCAGATTCTGGGAGACTGAGAGTTTCTGCTAATTGGATGTTTGGGAAGATTTTCTGCTGTATGATGGTTTTTGCAATTTGTGATTTGGAATTGTCCTGCAACTGTGCTGACGGGAGATTGATTTCTTTACCCCTTGGTGCCTTAAAAAGGTTTTCACCAAGGGATTCACTTTCTTTATTTTCTAGACTTTTATTTTGATTTGGGTCTGATAATGCCTCCAAGAGGTTTTCACTAAAGGACATTAATTTTTGACTTTGGTTTTGATTTAGATTGTCCCATAATGCCTCAAAGGTTTTCACTAAGGGATGCTGATTTTGGATTTTGATTTCCTGGATTGTTGGATTCATCTTGATTGAGGAATGCTTATTGTTTCTCGAGATGTGCTGATGCAACTTGATGCTCTTTTGGCTGGATGCCAGTCATGGATTTTGCAGTTGTTTGATTGTTATGGAAGAAGGCTGACTGTAAGTGATTTTGTTAGTCCCAATCGATAGGTGCAGGAGATTGAATTTCAATATGGTGGAAATGATGGATGACATTGATAAGATGATGGGTGGCAACACGATCCTTGTAGGGACTATGAACGAAGCCTATTTCAATGTTGGACAAGGCTTCCTTAGAAACCATGAAAGTGTTGCGATCATCTTTATGTTGATTGGCAGATGGTTTGTAATTGATGCTGTGAGATCCTTTGTGTGCACGTACATGGATGGGTTCGATAATAACCTGTTCGTGGAGGCCAAGGCCTTTCCCATTGTAGTTCATGCTTTTGAGGATTTTGGTTGGTATAGGATATTTGTTGCTTTGGATACAAGTCGCAAGGCTGTCTCCATGTCGCTAGGAGTGATTTTTGTTGTTGAGTTTGTTGTCTGTTAGGAGGCTGGATTTGAGAAATTAAGTTTTGTCGAACTGATATGATGTTGATTTTGATTTGTTGTTTACGATGGGTTGTCCACATGGAAGGCATTTTGATGTTTGTTGTCTACAAGTACTGCTGCCCCAAGAGGCATGTGGTGTTGGGTGATGGAAGTTTTGATATGTGATGGGAGATGGGGTGATAGGCCAAGGATGGTGTCACCAAAGATAGGTTCATAAAGGATTGGTGGTTTGTCGAAGATAGGTTGGTCAAAGAAAGGTTGAACATGGATGGGTGATTGGCCAAATGATGGTTCATCGAGGATTGGCCTGTCAAAGATGGGTTCTTTGTCAAATATGGTATGCCAAAAATGGTTTGGGATTGAACAAAGATGGGTGACTCGACAAAAATAGGTTCGTCGAAGGTTGGTTGATCCAAGATGGAGCGATTATATCGGCCTTTACTTGTGAGTGGTGAAGTTTGATTGTGATCTAGAACGGGTTCTTCGCATATCCTTAATGGCTGCTTTTTGGAAATGGATGCATCTTGCTCTCTTATAGATTATGATCCTTGGAGAGGTGATGGCTTAGTGGCTCGAAGGCCAGTGGATGCATGATGGTTAGATTGCGAAGTGTTGGATTTTGGATTTATGGATGAAGGATCAAGAATGCGTGCTAGGTGGGATACCTATTGGCTAAGCTATTGGAGTTGGTTGATCACATTTTGACGTTGGGATGGTGATGCTAGAACCAAATTGGGATTGTGGGGGATATCGGGATTTGGATGGTCGCTAGTAGATGGGGGATTTGGATATCTTATGTGGGATGCCATAGGATCGAGATGGGGTTTGATGTAGGATTGATTGATGTTTGGATGGTTTTATGTGATTTGGATTGGGATTTAATTAAGCTCAGATTGAATCTCGATAGTTGATGTAGGATTTGATTTCGATAGGAGAAAAGATGGATGCTATGATTTCGTCGGTACCAATTGACAGGCGTGGGATATTGAATAGAAAGATGAGGATAGGAGTGGTTGATGTTTGGATTAGTTAGATGTGGACTTAAGTTCAGATGTTTGACCTAGTCCAAGTTGGATGTTTGACTTTGGAATGTTGGACTTTGTTGCGATTTGACTTTTTGAATTGGATTAGACTGGGTCCAAGTTGGGCGTTTGACTTGATTTGCTTCTCGGACTTGCATTGCCTTAATGTTTTAATTTTGATTTGACTTAGTCCAAGTTTGGACGTTTGATTTTTGACTTGGTTTTGATTTGTTTTGTCACTGGCTTGACTTTAGAATGTATATTTGATTTTGGACAATTGACTTGATTGGTTGACTTGGATGGTTTCCCCTAAATGTTTGACTTTGATTTGACTCAATCCAAGTTGGATGTTTGACTTTTGATGTATTCAAATTTGACCCATTTTGAATTTTGATAAAGTTGACCTTGGATGTTTGACTTGATTTGATTTCAAATTGATTGCACACAAGGATCGATCAAGAACACACAAGCAACACAAGCTTATGCTAGTAATGATGGGTGTGCAATCGATATGTAGCCCATGTATCTACGTCACAAGAAGTAGGACTAGGTTAATCTCTTAACTCTCTCTTCAAGTGGTATGTCGTGAGTATCTTGGGGGATATTGGTTTCCCTTGCACTACAGATTGCTTGTGGCTGAGAGGTCTTAAACTAGGCTAAATAGATTCAACTAGGGGCGTCCTCCATATACCTTTTGGTACATGAGACCCAAATCCTTGGAAAAGGATGATTGACGGGTTGCACGAGAGGGTCTAGCCTCTTCGTGCACACTCGATCCGTAGGATTTCAGTGGAGTGTCACCAGAAAATCAAACCTTGAGGGGTGTTGTCTGGGGTCTAGGTATTGCAACATGAAAGCCCCTCACTTTGCGATGCACGTAAATCATGACAATGTTTGACCAATAATGACAACTCCTCTCTCGATTTATGTACTCCATTGGAACACGGAATCAGTGCTAACACTGGGATGAAATCCGAGTCATCGAACCCTAAAGGCTTGCATTTGGGGATGAAATTCAAGTGGCACAACCAAAATAAAAAAAGAAACTTGGCTATTTTCGATTCTTAGGATTGCGTTAAAGGCGCAAGAGGAGAGCATATGTAGCTTCGTTTTGAGATGGGTGGATACTAAAAATTAATCGAAATGTTTCTGATTCTTAGGAATCACCTAATAGGCGTAAGAAGAGAGCATACGCATTTTGATTATCACAAACACAAACACAGAAGCGATCAAAGCATGCAAAATTGTTTATTAGTGCACCAAATCGAAATGTGAATTCGTAAGCACTAAACCAAATGTGTATGCTTGTTTGTTTGATTCTTGATCTTGGATAGGTGAATCCTATGAAAAGGGGTTAGTAGCTTGTCAAAATTCACCCTACTAGGTGAAAACCCTACACAAAACATAACCAAATTAAATCTGTTAGAAACAGGGCATTTCTACGAAAACATAGGGCGATTCTACCGAAATACAAGGCGAATACGACAAAGTCTTGCAAACACAAAAAACAGTAAGAGGATTAACGATGCGATAAAACACCACATTTCCATTGAAACACAAAGCAATTGCGACAAAGTATAGATCAATTCTGTTGAAGTTTTTGCAAACACAAAAAATAGTCTGTGAAAAATGATTCCGCTAATATCATAGCAATTTCGTCGATACAATGCGATTTCGCCGATTTCCTGCAAACACAGAAACAATCGGTGAAAAACGACGAACCTGTGTAATATCCCAAACTAAATACCATGCAAGCAAACACCAAGAAGGAGATCACTGCCATTAGGAGGAGCGTAGCCATTTACTAAGAAACAACAACAATTACTGTTGACAATTCTTCCACAAGTCAAATTGTCTTTTGCCATTTAGAAAGTTCACGTCTCTAGCCAAGGGAAGAAGAATACATTGTTTTTGGGTAAGGCCCTTTGCTACAAAAGAAAACCTTTGGACTTTTTGTTCGAAGGAATTCCTTCGGACTTTTGCTCGAAGGAATGGTTCAAAGCCAAGGAAATAACAAATTAGCAAAAGAGCCTAAAACAAATGAAAACCTTCGGGCTTTTTGTCCGAAGGAATTCCTTCGGCCAAAAAGTCTGAAGAAATTCGGAAGACCACAGAGACAAAGAAAGTCCGCACTGAAGGCAAGCAAAAGCCAAGGATTAATTCGAAAGGGGGCATTTTCAAGAATTTCGAAGGGCAGGGTACCCTTCGGAAGAGTCACTTTCAATATTCTCGAAGGGCACCTACCTTTCGGGAAGGCACAAGACCAAATTCAGAACCTTGGCAAATAACCCGGGTGTCCTCCAATTTTTCCGAAAGGCAAAAAGGGACAGTTACTAGCCCTTGCGGAGGGCATTTGGTTGGCGGAAGGGACCATGGCATATTTCCTGATGGGCACATTTCAAAAGCCGAAGGGCACATTCGGAGAAAGAGGCAAGGATGGATATCCTTCGGACTTTTGTCCGAAGGAATTCCTTTGGACAAAAAGTCCGAAGGAATTCGGAAGACACATGGAGACCAAAAGCCGATAACAAAGACAAAAGAGCCGATGAGAAATTCCGAAGAAATTCAGAAAAGTTAAAAGGCAAAGGCAGATAATGAATTCTTTCGGACAAAAAGTCCGAAGAAATTTGGAAGGCCACGAAGCAAGAAGGTCCGAAGAAAAGCAAGGAAAAGCAAGCAGAGTAAGGAATGAAGACCAAAGAATTTCTTCGGACTTTTTGTCCGAAGGAATTCCTTTGGACAAAAAGTCCAAAGAAATTCGGAGAAAGGCCGCGCAAAATAAGCCCGATAAAATTAACCCAAAGAGACCGAGATAATTCTTGCAGACTTTTTTCTGCGGGAATATGACATAGCGTTCAGTACAAAAGGCTGAGAGAGCAAAGGGCCGCGGAAAAAACCTGAAGAACGCGAAGCCAATAAAGCTGAAGGAAAGAAAGCCGCAGGAAATATAGCCAAAGGAAATAAGAAAACTTCCAGTGACGTCCCTCAAGCCGTCAAATTTTGACCGCGGGAAGTAACCGTTGAAACCAAGGAGACAACAAGAAATCCGAAATAAATGGAGGCCGACTGTGCAAAAGAGGGTAGAAAACAGATAATCCGACGGAGAGTTGAATACGGAATCCCGCCAGAAATAGACACGAACAGGAAGACCATAATCGGATAGAATACATGCAAGTAGGGGCTATTTTCGAACACCGGTCAAAGCTTCAGTCGACTGGTTATGGAAGTCCCGCTCGTCTCCAGATCATCTTACGCATCCGAGATTCCAACTGAAGTTCCAAATTTAAATGTCGAGTTGACTGTTCCAGATTTGGAGTTGACTAATTGTTAAACACTGCATTCACTAGGAGCTTTCCATGCGAAGGAGAATGATCTCTTTGTCCAACTCAGCGTACCAAACAATCCAACTCAGCTTGATCTTTTCGTCCAACTCAGCATGATCTCTTCGTTTAAACTCAGCTTTCAAATGCTACAAGTCTGCATCAAGCAGCTCAAGAAGTTCTAAAATTGACATTTGCATGGATTTCCATGCAAAGAGAGGTGGGCGGTTCATGACAAAGACAAGTTCACTTCCTCAAGCGCAAGAAGCTTCATGCAAAGATAAAGGAAAATATATTTTATTGAAAGGCCAAGTAAAGCCTAGAGTTAACAAAAGTGAATCCTTCTCTTCAAATCATCAGCGCCAATCTTTGGCCTCTTGTAATTTTCTATATAATGGCTTTCAACCTTGTTTTAAAAATGATCCAATCTCTCTTGGTTAGACCAGACTTTGCCATTGGTGAGTTGTGTAACCTCTTCGATCAATAGGACTGTACTTTCAGATTTCAAGTGTTGGCATAGTGTATATTTCATTCAGCAATTTGCATAAGTCGTAGATTTCTCTCCCTTCCCAAATTCTGGTTCATACCTAGTTGCTAGATTATTCTTGTGCAGGTCATGTTAAAGTGTTCTTTATTGTCTTTTGTTGAAGCTATAAGTGGATGTTAGGTGGCTGCAAAGTGTCTTGTATCGGACCTCTCTCCATCGTTTTCCCTCAGGTTTTAGTTATTGGATCGAACCTCTCCATGAAATACTTATGCATAAGTGATTGATTGAAATCTAAGGTCTTCCTTCTCCCTTGTTCGTTCAGTGTTCAAGGTTCCAAGTTGAGTGGATCAGTCTTCTGGTGTATCACCCCTTTTAGGTAGGATTTTCCCTTTAAATTTCCTTCTCCCTTTTCCATGGTAGTCCGCAACGTAGAGTAGAGATCCTCATCGATACATCATACAGGAACCAGCGTTCTCTGGAGGTTCTTCTCACCGTTGAGGCACCCACTCTCGTGAGAAGATCCCATTGTTTCAGCCGGATAGAGGACTGGCCATTTCATGCACGTCTTCAAATCAGGGCGCAGCTCCAAGTTGACAACAGTTTTTGGCACGCCCGGTGGGACCTATTTTAGCTAGTCTTGATGAAATTGCAATTTTAGCAGTGTTCTTCAAGAAGTATTTGGTGATTCCAAGCTCAAGCAATTGCTTCTAACAGTTTAGGGACAGCTTCCATGTATGTCTATTTCTATTGTATTATCGTGAATGAATTATGATGGCTGTGTATGAAGAGAATTCCTATGCTATATTTCCTTATTAGCCTAATGATGGATCATACCAGCCTGGTGATGATAGCTATGAGACTCTTTACGAGTCTAATCAGCATTATCAAGAGTATTATCAAAGCTATGTTGAGCCTTATCAAGTTTCTCATAATCAGCCTTATCAGGAGCATGAATCTTACCTTCCTGGTAAGCCATATCAGTCTCAGGATCAGATTTCATCTTCCCCATATGGCTATGATGTTGCATATGAGCAGTATTGCCTTCAATAAAAAATGAATGAAATAGAGCCCAGAATACTAGCATATGCAAGAAAGGTTCGTTCTAACTCTCAGTATGAGGAAGTGAATGGTCTATTTCGAAATGTGTCCAATGATCCAGAAGAGATAAATGGACTATGTACTCTTGCATTAGAAAAGATGGAGGCTTCGGAAAGGCAGAAAATCGAGTTAAACCAATTGTCTACAAAGGGCTATGTTGCTTCTTATTCTCATGAAGTTCTTAACCATGCCCAGTGTGTGCCAAGGGAGCTTCCTAGTTGGATTCAAGAGCCTATTCAAGAGCATATATAAAAGCCTATTCAAGTGACTATTTATGAGAATAAACCTTCTTATAGTCCCATTATCTCACCAATCATTCTTCAAGCTCAAGTTGTCCAGGAGGACAAGCAGGTTCCAGACTTTGATGAGGTAATGGCCAAGTGGAAGGAACAAAATATAGACGTCTTTAAGAGTATCTCTTTCCCTCCCCTCCAAAACTACCTAGATAATTCCATTGCCCTCAAGATTCCAAAATCTGATCATGATCGACCTCCCATGCTTCATTTTCCCTCTCAAACAAATGAATTTCATCAACCTCCCACCATTCCCCATACTCAGGAGGAGCCTGCTCTTTGGAGGATTGAGAAAGAAGTTGCAGCTATAGGTCAAGTTCTTACAGAGTGTGTAGAAGATGCTTCAGATGTGTTTAAGGAAGAATTTCCTATTGATACTTCTCTTGAGGTTGTAATTGAGCATCCAGTTATAGCTGAGAGTGAGAAGACTGATCTTGATGTAGAAGAACTTCAAGAGGAGCTGGTACAAATTGAAGTCATACATGAGTTACAGGTATCTCCTATTGAGAAGGATCCAGATAGCGTGACAGCTGATTCAGTTCAAATAGATCAAAATGAGGATCAAAAAGATGATTGGCAGCTGTACCTTGAATCTCTACAAGAGAGCGAAGAGCTTTGTATGGATATGATGGCTATTAAAGAGCATGTTTATGAGAAATTTGATCAAGAATCACCTATTCAAGATCCCAGTACAGATTGGGCTGCCTACTCAAAGCTCCTTGAAGAACTGGATGAACTTGTAGTAGCCAATAAGAAGGATGTGGTCACTCAAAAACCATGCATAGATGAAGTGTCACTTGACAAGGTGGTAGATGATAAACAATCTGAAAAAGATCAAGAGGTACTTGATGAGTTTGTCCTTGTTACTGTTGATGACCCATTTGAGAAGATGCTAATACAGTTGGTCGACAAAGCAAATGCCTCATCAAAGGTTATGACAAATAAACATCCTGCCTTGCAACTTGTACCATCTCTTGGAAGGAGTAAATTCAATAATTTCCCATTTGATCCAGGCGGATCGTGCTTTATCATGGTTAGCTAGGTTATTTAGATGTTTTTGCTTTCCTCCAAGTGTTGTTCAAGCACAGTAGTTTGCTTTAGTTTTGTTCAATAAGTGTTTCTTTGCACATTTGCTTCTTAGTTAGTTTTCTGCTTTCGTGTCTTTCCCTTCTTATTTTGAGGAAAGAGGTTACTACAGCCATGATCAGAGCAGATTTTCAGTCATAAATTAGGTTCACCATATGGCCTAGGTTCTCAAGCATAGCAGGCACGCTGAGCTAGCTGAATCGCCAGAAATGTTGACAATTCTTCCACAAGTCGAATTGTCTTTTGCCATTTAGAAAGTTCACGTCTCTAGCCAAGGGAAGAAGAATACATTGTTTTTGGGTAAGGCCCTTTGCTACAAAAGAAAACCTTTGGACTTTTTGTCCGAAGGAATTCCTTCGCACTTTTGCCCGAAGGAATGGTTCAAAGCCAAGGAAATAACAAATCAGCAAAAGAGCCTAAAACAAATGAAAACCTTCGGGCTTTTTGTCCGAAGGAATTCCTTCAGCCAAAAAGTCCGAAGAAATTCGGAAGACCACAGAGACAAAGAAAGTCCGCACCGAAGGCAAGGAAAAGCCAAGGATTAATTCGGAAGGGGGCATTTTCAAGAATTCCGAAGGGCAGGGTACCCTTCGGAAGGGTCACTTTCAATATTCCCGAAGGGCACCTACCCTTCGGGAAGGCACAAGACCAAATTCAGAGCCTTGGCAAATAACCCGGGTGTCCTCCAATTTTTCCGAAAGGCAAAAAAGGACAGTTACTAGCCCTTGTGGAGGGCATTTGGTTGGCGGAAGGAACCATGGCATATTTCCCGAAGGGCACATTTCAAAAGCCGAAGGGCACATTTGGAGAAAGAGGCAAGGATGGATATCCTTCGGACTTTTGTATGAAGGGGAATTCCTTCGGACAAAAAGTCCGAAGGAATTCGGAAGACACATGGAGACCAAAAGCCGATAACAAAGACAAAAGAGCCGATGAGAAATTCCAAAGAAATTCAAAAAAGTTAAAAGGCGAAGGCAGATAATGAATTCTTTCGGACTTTTGTCTGAAGGAATTCCTTCGGACAAAAAGTTCGAAGAAATTTGGAAGGCCACGAAGCAAGAAGGTCCGAAGAAAAGCAAGGAAAAACAAGCAGAGTAAGGAACGAAGACCAAAGAAAACCTTCGGACTTTTTGTCCGAAGGAATTCCTTCGGACAAAAAGTCCGAAGAAATTCGGAGAAAGGCTGCGCAAAATAAGCCTGATAAAATTAACCCGAAGAGACCGAGATAATTCTTGCGGACTTTTTTCCGCAGGAATATGACTTAGCGTTCAATACAAAAGGTCGACAGAGCAAAGGGTCGCGGAAAAAACCCGAAGAAAGGCGAAGCCAATAAAGCCGAAGGAAAGAAAGCCGAAGGAAATAAGAAAACTTCCGGTGACGTCCCGCAAGCCGTCAAATTTTGACCGCGGGACGTAACCGTTGAAACCAAGGAGACAACAAGAAATCCGAAATAAATGGAGGCTGACTGTGCAAAAGAGGGTAGAAAATAGATAATCCGACGAAGAGTTGAATACGGAATCCCGCTAGAAACAGACACGAACAGGGAGACCAAAATAGGGCAAAATACATGCAAGCAGGGGCTATTTTCGAACACCGGTCAAGCTTCAGTCGACTAGTTATGGAAGTCCCGCTCGTCTCCAGATCATCTTACGCATCCGAGATTCCAACTGAAGTTCCAAATTTAAATGTCGAGTTGACTGTTCCAGATTTAGAGTTGACTAATTGTTAAACGCCGCATTGACTAGGAGCTTTCCATGCGAAGGAGAATGATCTCTTCGTCCAACTTTGCGTACCAAACAGTCCAACTCAGCTTGATCTCTTCGTCCAACTCAGCATGATATCTTCGTATAAACTCAACTTTCAAACGCTACAAGTTGGCATCAAGCATCTCAAGAAGTTTTAAAATTGGCATTTGCGTGGATTTCCATGCAAAGAGAGGTGGGCGGTTCATGACAAAGACAAGTTCACTTCCTCAAGCGCAAGAAGCTTCATGCAAAGATAAAGGAAAATATATTTTATTGAAAGGCCAAGTAAAGCCTGGAGTTAACAAAAGTGAATCCTTCTCTTCAAATCTTCAACGCCAATCTTTGGCCTCTTGTAATTTTCTATATAATGGCTTTCAGCCTTGTTTTAAAAATGATCCAATCTCTCTTGTTTAGACCAGACTCTACCATTGGTGAGTTGTGTAACTTCTTCGATCAATAGAAGGACTGTACTTTCATATTTCAAGCGTTGGCATAGTGTATATTTCATTCAGCAATTTGCATAAGTGGTAGATTTCTCGCGTTTCCCAAATTCTGGTTCATACCTAGTTGTTAGATTATCCTTGTGTAGGGCATTTTAAAGTGTTCTTTATTGTCTTTTGCTGAAGCTGTAAGTGGATGTTAGGTGGCTGCAAAGTGTCTTGTATCGGACCTCTCTCCATTGTTTTCTCTCAGGTTTTAGTTATTGGATCGAACCTCTTCATGAAATACTTATGCATAAGTGATTGATTGAAATCTAAGGTCTTCCTTCTCCCTTGTTCGTTCAGTGATCAAGGTTCCAAGTTGAGTGGATCAAACTTCTGGTGTATCACCCTTTTTAGGTAGGATTTCCCCTTTAAGTTTCCTTCTCCATTTTCCATGGTAGTCCGCAACGTAGAGTAGAGATCCTCATCGATACATCATACAGGAACCAGCTTTCTCTGGAGGTTCTTCTCACCGTTGAGGCACCCACCCTCGTGAGAAGATCCCATTGTTTCAGCCGGATAGAGGACTGACCATTTCATGCACGTCTTCGAATCAGGGTGCAGCTCCAGGTTGACAACAATTACTTAAGGCAAACACCACACTAAACATAAGCAATTTAATTAAGGAGATCACCAACTAACAACAGTGTTTAAATAACATTAGTTATTTATTAAGTAATTAATTAAGGTGTTAACCAACATTCATTAAGTCAAAGGACGCCATCCTTGGGAATATACCTCTTGGACAAGACATTTGGAAAAGTCATGTCTATTCGATGGAAGGATTTGAAGATATAAATAACCAGCCATTGGGATGGGAGGTATCATCCAATATGAATTCAATCCTCTGACTTGTATAAGCGCCATGCTATACAACCACACTCAAGGACAAAAACCCTTGTGATTATAACAACCCAATGATGAAACCCTTTGTGGACTTATATTTTATTTAATTTATTATTTTAAATGCAATATTTATATTTATAAAAAAATAGGCTTTCCAAGAAAACCAAATTAATGTAAAATATTCTGATTTGAAATATTATAGTGGTATCATAGCTGTTTTTCTTGCCAGCGTGTGAACCATGGGGTCACTACATAAGGAAATTATGGACAGTTTCGAGTCGTACAACACCCTTTTAGTAGAGTTTTGTAAGGAAATCTCTTTTTCAGACTATTTGGATTTAAAAGAGTTATGGAATGGAAACAAACACTATAAGGAAGAGAGTTCGTGAATCATAGTTATGGCAGCTCGGAATATGAAGAGAAATTCAATTTTCAAGAGATCGTAGAAGAAAAGAAAACATAAAACTCAATAGTGAATGTATCTCATGCTGGCAAGGGCAGTGAGATGGAAGAAAATTGGAGAGAGGATGAAGGTTACATACCAGTTCCAAAGAAGTATTCCTCATGATTTAGATAATGATAATCTTAATATATGTCTGGAAATAACTGAAACAATAGCTGACAATGCTAATCTTAACCATTACAGTGCAGTTTCTATATTTCAATCCATAACATATTTCATTCTGCCCAAAGAAAGAAGGGTGAAAACTTGATGAGAAAGCTTCAAAGCCGTGAGATGGGAATGATTGGGAGGAAGGCCTTCCGCAACACAAGTTGTGAGATATGCTTCACGAATTTTCAATTGCAGGGAGAGTTTGATGCTTATGACCCCCTCTCGCATTGTTTTGTAAGCGATAATGATTAGATTACGCCACCGTCGGACATTGTGGAAATATATGGTGCCGAGGATATCATATTTTCTATGGATTAGAGAGCCTGTTTGTGCAGTGTTTAGTAGAATCACTAACAAACGACTTTGCTTCTTGAATCAGCCTTTTGATGAAGAGATTATCGGCCTATTCTACAATAACAACATTGCTTCCCTTATCACAATTTCAGAATATCCTCTACCAAATGACATCAACTCCTTCAAGATCCGAGCGACCTCAATTGATTATATTAGGAAAGGTAAACCCGAAGCTCGTTTAGACTTAATTGAGACACAGATATCCTCAGAGCAGGAGAAAGATTATGTAGTATTTGACCATGTACATTTGTTGCTCTATAAAATGAGGTGCGATGCTGGTGTAATATTGATAACATTACATAGTTTAAACAGGAATGATGTTCCTATAGTGATTTTAAATATAGAGGATGGCATTGTTTTGAAATCTTTTAGCTACCAACTAAAATCCCAAAATGCAGCGCCCTATTTAATTCAGTGGTTCTCTGAGAAGGTTATCTTAACACCTAGAAACAAAAACATCGAAATACTTGATCTTCAGATAGAAAAACTGACAGAAATAAGTAGCATGGAGTCGATAGAACCGATAAATATTTATTTCTTCGAGCACGCCCGATCGTTTTTGATGATTGCTAAAGAAATTATTTCTATATGGAATCTCCATGGAAAGCTCATAACTTCATGTGATGACAAGTTATTGTGGCTTCACCCATGTGCGGAAAGGTGTACGACCAGAGATCAATATTTTATTATTTTTGACTGTGTTGCACGAAATGGCTTTGTCATTACTATAAGCAACTTGTTGACAGGGAAATGCATTGCAAGGATTGATTCGGAAGTTGAGATTAGTTGTAGGAATGGGCCAAATGCATTCAAAACACAGTCAAAGAAGCCCTTCAAACTGTTAATGCAGGAAGCGTTTTGCGACCTTCTCTTATAGTTAAAAATAAACGGTTGTGCAAACCTAAACAACAGTTTGAAAATTTTACGAAAGGTCTCAACCCTTTCAAGTATCTTATACAAAAGGAGCTTTCCATAGACGTAATAGAGTTCTCTTGTCCAACTTTTGAAAAAGGATTCAATTTGCGAGATCATAGACTTGAAAATCTAAGGTGGCAAGAAGAGAAAGGACGAGACATGATTCAAAGATTTCGAGAAATACTTTCTTTGTGTCATACAGTAGTTGTTGTGGGTGACTCTAGTGGGGACAATGTCAAATATGTTGGAGAATCACCTAATGCGACAACTTTTGTTTACGCTGCTAAGACGTTGGGATTCTGTCTTTACAAACAATCAGAATCATCTATATTTATTTGATTTTATCAATCTAATGGGGGCTACAATGATTATAATTACGAGGCGCTTAACACAATTGATTTCAACAATACGAGGAAACGTATGTCTAGGATTGTCCGTGATCCAACTAGTTAGCTTTTACTTTTATGCAAAGGTGCTATAGTGTCATTTTTGAGAGACTGTCTTCCGAAGAAGAGGAGTGGAGTCACGTAACATTGGAACTTATGAAACAATATGGAGAAGCAGGACTTAGAACACTGGTTGTGGCATATTCTAGACTTGACTAAGAATCCTACGCAGAATGGCAAAGGCGATGGATAAGGGCAAAACAGGATATCATCAATTTTGATGAACAGAACCAAACTCTGGAAGAGTTAGCTGAAGAAATTGAAAGAAATCTGATTCTTGTTGGAGCTATTGGCATTGAGGACAAACTACAGGTTGGTGTCCCTTAGGGCATTCATAATCTTGCAACTGCTGGAATCAAAATCTGGGTTTTGGATGGAGATAAAATGGAAACAGCAATGAATATTAGTTATGCTTGCAGAGTTTTACCACATGAGAAAACACATTATACAAATTGAAGAGCTTTGCATTGATTTCACTCTTCCTGGTTTCTCTGACTATCCCCTCAAAACCAGGCGAGAGCAACATCTTGGTTAGCATGGATAATCTCGATGAATATGTTTCATTAGCTGTGGATGCAACTATTACGACAGGAATCATGCAACAAATTGGGTCCTTGCAACGAAGATTTAATTAGGTGTTTCCTATTTCACCTTTGCAAGTGTTCACAAGAAATGAGATGGATACTCTCTTATGTGGTGTGTGTAATTTTTGGCTGGCTGAAATGATTACTGATCACATCAAATTTGCTCATGGTTATACAACCCAAAGTACTCCGGTCATGTACCTTTCGATTGATATAAGTTATATATTTTTTTATTGTTACTCTTCACTGTTGAGTAAAAATGAGGGAATTACAGATTACAGAGTGTTGGTTATTTATAAGATCTCATGGAAAAAGTATATAGAACATCCTAACATTTTGATGGTTCCCACTAAGACTGTTGTTGTCTTATGATATTTGATCACATTTGTGCTATGGCCAATAACAGATACAACGTTGAAAGGAGCATTAATTCTTAAACTCCTCAATTCACTATTGCTTGAGGACAAGCAATTTGAGGAAGGGAGGTCTGTAATCTCTCCAATTACATACCATGTAAGCAAACACCAAGAAGGAGATCTCTGCCATTAGGAGGAGCGTAGCCATTTACTAAGGAACAACAACAATTACTTAAGGCAAACACCACACTAAACATAAGCAATTTAATTAAGGAGATCACCAACTAACAAGAGTCTTTAAATAACATTAGTTATTTATTAAGTATTTTAATTCAGGTGTTAACCAGGATTCATTAAGTCAAAGGATGCTACCCTTGGGAATATACCTCTTGGACGACATTTGGAAAAGTCATGTCTATTCGATGGAAGGATTTGAAGATATAAATAACCAACCATTGGGATGGGAGATATCATCCAATTATGAATTCAATCATTTGACTCGTATAAGTGTCATGCTATACAACCACACTCAAGGACGAAAACCCTTGTGACTATAACAGCCCAAGGACGAAACCCCTTGTGGACTTATATTTCATTTAATTTATTATTTTAAATGCAATATTTATATTTATAAAAAAATAGGATTTCCGAGAAAACCAAATTAATGTAAACTATTCTGATTTGGAATATTACAACCTACGGGCCGCTGCTAAACAACACAAATCCGCTATGAACACTGCAATTCCACCAAACTACAGGGTGATTCAGCTACTTTATTTTTTTAATGGTTGCATGCATCTTTTCAATACCTTCGTTTCGTCGGAAACAAACGTCCGAGTCAAAAGTTATGGCTTCCGGAAGGTAGCCAGTGCAACAACACTGCTCAGTTCGAATCCGCCAATCTATATGGCAAATCCACCATTTCTTGAGTGATTTTGTTGAACAATTGGGCAAAGTTGCCAAACATTAAAGAAAAACTCAAAATTTTATGCGAATCCGCCATTTTCGTGTGTGAATCCGCTAAACAATAGGGCGAATCTGCCAAACATTTAAAAAAAAACTATTTTTAATGCAAATTTCTCGTTTTTGCTTGTGATTCCGCTGAACAACAGGGCAAGTTCGCTAGGTGCTTGAAAATGTAAAATTTGGCAAATGTTTGATAAATTATAAATTATGATTCAAATTAGTTAGGAATTACCAAAAAAAGATCAAGAGGATAATCAAGGATGATTGTGGGGTGTGAGTCCCACTAGGCATGCCAAGATGTAACACCAAGAACAAAGATTAGCTTCATTAGTAGAAATCAAAACAAATTGAAATGCTACCTAATCAATGCAAGTGTAACTTCAAATTGAGCTAAAAGGAATGAAAATGAAGCAAATGATTGATATATTTTCACTTACCCTCTTGTCGATATGATTTGCACTTGATGTGATGAATATGTAGCTGCAAGATTTGTGGATAGTGCGTGATCAAATGGAAGACATAACCCCCTTGCAAACTAGATGATTTGATTGGATGCTTGGTTGAGATTTGATTTTAGTAGCACTTCGTTATGATTCCAAGACTTGCTAAGAATGGAGGAGGAACCCTCTATTTATAGCTTTTGTGCATTGATGGGGATTGTCGTTCATATGGGTCTAATTAGAGTTTGTCCTCTATCCCCACCTACCATCCCCCCATGCCTTGTGATGTCATGATTTGGAGGTGATGTGTTGACTTGAGGATTTATTGGATTTATTCCATTTATGGAAAATAGGAAATGTGCATTCCATGGATTCTCTCGTTATTGATGAGACTAGCTATTTAATGATGGTTAATTAACCAATGTGATGTGATACAATTTTATGTGTAATTTGATATGGTTGGTTATGACAAGATTAATCAATTGGAGGACGAGGGGGGAAGGGCAGGGGGGAATTAACAATGAATAGACTAGGCTATTAGTGTGGATAGAAGACTGATTAGAAAGCAATGTGACGATAGATTAGGGTTTTTTAGCATGAGTAGAAGACAAGGTTATAATAGTTAAAAATCTCATAAAGTGTCCGATTTTAGGTGTTTACAGTGGGAATCACTACTTGTGAAATATGGGTCAATGTAGGTTGACTCGAAACTATGCAGTTGAATCCCAAAAAGATATCACAATCTTAAACTATGCTTGAAGACTTGTGGGCGTGAATTTGGGAGTATCCATCAACAAGTTGCCAAAATTGAACCACAACTAGAAGGAGATGAGAATAAAACAAGAGAATTAAGCCTCTCCAAAGATTTGAACAAGGAGGAGCAAAGCCTCATACAAGAATCAACTGCCCTGCAAGGGAAGGAAGAACAATATTTGAGACCATGAGCAAGGGGGAAATGTATAAAATAGGGAGATATGAACACCAAATATTTCCAAAAAATCTCTTCTAAACCACCATAACATAAACTCTATCGAAAAAATTCAAAAGAGCCGATGGAATAGTCCTATAGAAGAAGAATGAATGAAATATGCCCTAAAATTCTATGGTGACATTCTCACTTCAGACACCTACAACTATAAGTAGTTAGGTCCAACAAGACCTAGTTAATACGATACCCAAACTTGTTGATGAAGAACACGACCTAGACACGATAAAAACAACTACTAAAGTGGAAATTAAATTCATTGTTTTTTCCTTCCAACTAGGCAAAGCTAAAAGTACTAATGGATTTCCTGCTCTATTCTATCAATAATTTTGGGATGGAAGTTGTAAAGGAATTTTGGAAGAACAAGATGTTTTGACCTATTCTTCTATTGTAAATTTGAATCCATGTGAAAGTTTTACATGCCCCAATAGTCATGATCAAAACGATTGGTGTAAAATCTGTTATTCTAGTACCTTAAGTTTCTTCAGAATCATCAAAATGCGCAAAGTGGAGAAGTGAAACTTGCAAGCAATTTTGCAATTTTGCAAATTTCCAAAATTGCAAATTTGTTTTTCAATCCCGAAACTTTGTTGCTTTGTATCTTAGTGGAGAAGTGGAATCCCGAAGCAAAATTGCAATTTCGTCAAAAATCCTAGAAAAGAGTCTTAAGTGTTGAAGCATAAAAATGCCCCAAGCAAAGAAGTGCAACTTGGAAGCAATTTTGCTAATTTGAAAATTTGTTTTCTTCTCCCAAAACTTTGTTGCTTTGTATCTCAGTGAAGTGGAATCCCAAAGCATAATTTCAAGTTTGCAAAAATTTCAAATTAGCAAATGACCTCTGCACCCCTGCCCTTTGTAAACTAGTGGAAAAGTGGACCTCTGAAGAAATATTGCAAACCTATAGTTAAACCTCACAACCCTACCATTAAAACTGACTACCCTAAGTATTCATGGCAAAATTGCTCGCACGGGTGAAAATCCCGCTTGGTCCGTTTTTCAAGCATAATGGGTTTAGAAGCTATAAATTACTTGCAAAGCTTATCTCCCTTACCCTAACCCTCATTTGTTCTAGCTAATCATTGCTTGACCTCTGTCATACACTAATTAAATCTATTGAAGGTCGTAGGGTTCTAGGGTTAGCTCGCATTGACTCTAACACATGTTCCAAGTTGTAGTCCCTTTTGCAAAATCCTCAGCTCGAAGTTCTACACAGGCAGCCTGGGGACACGAAGTCTGTGGTTTCATCTACAACGCAAGAAGGTTCTAAACTCTATGTGCAATCTCCAAAATTTGCTTAAGACTTTGGAGGAGGAAATTTGAACTTACGAGCATTCTTCTGAAATTTGCATAAAAGGAAATGTAAGTGAAACTCCCAACTTGCATCAACACTTCTTAGCCCTACAACATTCGAAATGAAATTTTAACTTATCCTCGCAATTCAGAGTTTCGCTCAATGCATTGGTGGAAGTTTTATTTTGCATTTACAACCTCACAACCCATCAAGCATTGAACATAATTTTTGATTACTTCTGCAATTCCAAAGTCTGCCAAACAAAAAGAAGCGAAATTTTAAAGTTTTTGTAGTTTCCAAACCCACTAAGGCAAAAGATAGGGGTTTGACTTTTGCATCCTTGAAACTTGCTAAGGCAAAAGCAGAGATTTCACTTTTTATTTGTAAGATCAAAGTCCATTAATACAAAAGCGGATCTTTTACTTGCCAAAGCACTTCCAAAGTCAGTCACAATAAGTTATGTTCTCGTATAGAGATCATCACCACTCTCTTCTTCGTCTGATGTCTTCCGCACCCTTTGAATAAAAAATGAAGTACAAATTTCAAGGAGTCACGACCTCTTCCAACTTGGATTGAAAATATGCATTCATCACCAACATAGATCTTAGGGATATCGACACGAATGATTTTTGGGAAATGATCAATGCTCAAAGAAAGACCATATTGGCTCAATGCATATATGACAATGGTCTACCACATGCAACAATGTTCCTAGTCTTGATGCAATGTCCATAGTTGGTAATGGCTTGTGCAAATCATTACAACCTAGAGACATGATAGGTATGCAACACTGCCAATGAAGTTGTGCTCTTGCTAATCCCTGAGTATATCAAAGCCCTGTTTATAGTCCTGAATCATGAAGAACTCTTGTTGACAATGGAAGATGGTAAAAATATATGAATGAAGTTCCAAACAAACGATTAAAATAACTCAATAGTGAGATACTTCAACAAGAGTTGAAGTTTTTGCCAAGGAGTGACTTCAAAGAAGAAATCAATGACATAATCACTCTCCTCAATAGGGTGGTTGGAAATCCTATTTCTTTCAATTTCCAATAGTGGATGCGTAGGTTCATATACATTATCATTGAAAGTAAGCAATTCATGGACTGACCAACTTTGATAAGTAACTCCATCCACAAACAACTTCGAAAAGTAAGGGAGACATGTCATCTCAACATGACTTCATATTTGGTATATGGAGTGGACAGAAGGTGAATCTTTCGAGGGTTATAGAAAAATGGATTAGTGGATCCCATACAGAAAAGGGTGTATGAATATTGCCCCCAACTGGAGATCAAACCTACTGCGAAACATTTCATATGCATTTCTTTTCTACATCATTAGGATGCTAGAGAACAACTTCGATAAGAGTATCGAATGATGCTACAAGGGTAATTGCACAATGGGACAGTTGGTTCATCTAGTTCCCCACCTTGTCCTACATCAGAGTGAGTGGTTTCAAAGAAGGATGGCGAAGTATGTAAGTGATGAATGGGCATTGTTAGAATTGGTTTGAAAACTAGGAGAAGTCCAAAAATTCTTATTTGGGAAACACTAACTTGGAGTACATTTTTCAATCTCTATTAACAAGTATATATGTACTTCATATATCAAAGCGAATTCAATTGACGCTGAAATGGCAAAAGTGACCTTGGATCCATTTGAGTCAACACTAGCATATGACAATCACAGGGTTGTTGAAGGTGTCCTAGGTAGTGTTATCACTCTAGAGTGCACCCTGCTTGAAGATGTGCAAAGCACAACTTCTCTCCAGCTGATACAATGGGAACTTCTTAAGAGGGTGGGTGTCTTTGTGTTGAGAAGAACCTCCAGAGAGGGCTGGTTCCCTTATGATTTTGCAATTAAACCTGAAACTGTAATTTTTGGGGTGAAAAGAGTAAGGAAAAACTTTGAAAGAAAATCTAGGGGGGTGATACACCTGAATTGATTAGATCCTCTGAAGTTATTGAAATCAATGCACACATACAACCAAAATGCAATTTATATTCTATCCCTAAACAAAAGTGTTTCAGAGGAAGGGTTGAAAACCTCTTCAAATGACTTGCAAAAAGGGTGAGATAGAGAGAGATAGGTGAGGAAGGGCCCTGTAAAAGGAGAAAAATTCTCTCTTATATGCTGATGTGCAGTCAAATACACACTATGTTGCTGTCAAAAATCAGATTCAGAAAAATGAACTCCTTATTGATCACTAGTCCAGCTTACAATTTCTTTTTTCAAACTTCAAGCCCTCTCTATGGCTTGGTTCAGCCAAAAAATAAGCTTTGTAAAATAGTCTAAATCAGTCTAAGTGTAGTCCAAAAAAAAGGGAAAAGGTCAGTCTTGGTTAGTTAACTCAGGACCTCACCTCTTTTACAATGCTTGGAATATTCAATAAAATTATTCTCCTTTACAAAAATCTGCATGCTTCTCCAAACTTTGGCGTAGAATATAGATAATGGAGCCAAGTTTGGAAAATGATTCTTAAAATAAACAAAACTCTCTAAGAAAACTCCAAACATGCAAGACCAAGATGGCGTGGAAATGGGCGAAGGAACTCAGGTTTGACCAGTCAACTTCTCTTTTGCATGAAATGTTACGCCAAAAGCAAGTAGATGAACTCCACACGAACTGATGGAATGTTTGAAACGTTTGGACGCATGTGACATGGTAAACAAACAACAATTTTGACCAGTCCAATAACCCGTTTGCATAGATAAGAATCTATTTTTGACCTTTTCCATTTACAGCTTTTAATTCCTGTGCATGTATATTCTTTGTCTTGCTTGCTTGCTTGCCTTATAATCTTGGAATTCTCTATTTATGACTTTTCCGACTATGTTTGCTCCTTGTTTATCCAGACAAAAGTCTGTGCCTTTCCTTGTTCATTCTCTTGGATTTTCCTGTGTATTTCTTTGGCAATTTTCCCCTTAGTTTTATTTCTTTGGTTTATCTTTTTGGGCTTTGTATGTCGTGCTCTGCGGTCTTTATTCTGCAGATTTTATGACTACCAACTTTTTCATTTACCTCCCTTAGGCTTCTATTTCCCTTGGAATTTCGTCAGATTTCTTTCCTGAGGACTTTCTCCTATTGACTTCTCTTTTCCCATTCATTTCCTGTGGACTTTATTCTGCTCGGACTTTCTCTCAGAGAAAAAGTCCGAGGAAATTGTCCATTCAAGTTTCCACTTTCCCGCGGACATAGACTAAGACTTCCTTTTGATCTTGTCTTTCATCTTTTCCGAACGAATTCCTTCGGAGTCTTGTCAAGGCCAATTGTTTCGAAAAAATTGGCATGGCCCATTTCTTTTGGAAAAATTGTAAGCCCATTTGTGTTTTCCTGTCCGAAAGAATTCCTTTGGGTTTTCCTGTCCATTGCCTTTATAATTTCTTCGGGGTTTTTGAAGGGCACCCGGCTTTTTGAAGGGACCTTCCCGATTGAAATGAACCATTCCTTTTGAGAGAGAAGACTGTTGGATTTTTTGAAATGGTCTTCGAACTTTTCCCAAAGGGTACCTACCCTTCGGGATTTTTGAAATGATCCCTTCTGAAGGGCAAATGCCCTTCGGGCTTTTTGAAAGAGTCCTTTGTCCGCTTGAAATGATCCTTTCAACTGTCTCGAAGGACAGGTGCCGTTCGGGACTTTTGAAAACTTCCCTTCACTTTGCCAGGATACCCTCCAGAAGGGCACATGCCCTTCGGGTTTATTGTAAATGACATTCCTAAAAAAACTTTTCCTTTTCAACCTTGAAGTGGATTTTCTTCGGTGCCCTTCAAGACTTTTGAAATTGTCCGACTTTTTCCTTTGGACAGAAAATCTTGTAAGTGACCCTTGTTCCTTAAGAAAAGCCCTTCGGACTTGTGCAATTGGTCCTTCGGATAGCCAAGTGACTCTTACAAACTTTGAAGATGCCATTTTTCCGAAGGGTAATGTGAACCTTCCCAAAAGGGTACATACCCTTTGGGATTCCTGGAATGTACCTCTCGAAGCGTACCTACCCTTCGACCCTTTGAAAGACCTTTCCCTTTGTAATTTTCTCGGCTTTATTGCAAAGTACCTGGGTTTTTCGTAAATCCCTTGAAATCCTCTATCCCTTGTCTGGAAAAAACCCGAGAAAATAAACATATGCAGATGTTGCCTTTAACTCTGTGCTTCCAATGAAAGTGAACAAGAGATGTGGCCTTTGAACTTGTTGTAGGTGTTTTTCCCTCAAACAGACTGCATGCTCTAAATGGTGGCTGTAGGTCTTCATCCAATTGTTCTTAATGCCTTTGCTGTAAGTACCCTTCAATCATGCTTTTAGACCACAGATTGACCAGCTGAAAAGGGGATTAGACCGTTGTAGGAAAGTATAAAATAATAGGGGTAATAACTTGGCTTTGACAAGCCAAATTATTAACAGGGAGTTCATACACATGTGTTCCACATATTTAAGACTATTGGGTAGATTGTGATGATGAACGCAATGCATAGGCAAGGGACTATTCTAGAGTGACGCTAGAGTAGATCATTGAGTTTAATCTATAAAAGGTATCAAGGGGAATAATAGATAATAAGCAAGGCTTGCTTGACCCTGTCTACAACCAAAAGAAGATTTTTCTAGAGCCTATTTTCAAGGTGGGTTGGACTAAAGAATAGAAGATTTATCACTGGATAACAAAACTAAGGGGATCATAGCTCGCACCCTTACATGGCTAGACAAGAAGATAGTTGAGTGTACCACAATCACAAGACATCCATCCAAAAGTCACAGTTCTCGAGCCTCTTCTAAGAGCAAAGTTATAGGCATTACCCAAGCTTCTCTTACTTCTTTGGATAAGTCAACTTTGGTACCTAGTGACACAAACAGAGCCAGTGGAGGTGAAGACCTACATAAGAAGAAGTCAACTGTTTAGGAAGCCAAAGTTTACTTTCAAAGTTTCAAGGTATCCACATAGACAAATAAGGGGAAAACATATGAGTTTTCTAGTCAAATTCCTATCCCATCTTCTTGTCTTGTTGATAATTCCCTTACGCTAATTGACAATATCACGTAAAAGTTATATGCTGATTGACAAGGTCTAATTCCTAATGCTCCCATCTAGTCACTTCTATCCTTCCAAAACAACCTTCCCCACATCAAGGCACATTGCCACAACCTCGAAGCCCTAGAGCTCGGGTCCAAGATGAAGTAGGAACTCATGATGACTCTTCAGTCACAGAGGTACCAGATTGGTTGAATGAAGTGCAGCCAAGAAGAGGAAGAAGATAGTCAAACCGCTTGATATGGCTTAAAGCAGTTTGATGGTAACTGTTTTGATCTACGACAACCCAAAAAGCCCAACACGATTTCTATAATGACTACAGATGATCAAGGAGCTATGCATGGTGAAGTAGCTGCTGCTATTGTTGATATAAACGAAGAGGACATAAATGTTGCATATTACCAAGTTTCTAAGGTACTGCTTGGAAACCCACTAGGGAAAGCAACAGGGAGACTATGAATACAGTGATGGGATACATCTTCAACCTAATGGATAAAGATCAATAAATTAAGGAACAATTGAAAAAAAGAAATGCTAAGCTAACAACATATGTGCAACACTTGGTCGATCCAACCGAAACATTCTCTGTCCCCGTATCACCCTTAATTGTAATATTTGACAAAATTACCGTTCTAGCTGTAGGGAAACTCAACAAAATGGGCATAACCACTAAAAATGGTCTGAAAATATGATCGTTCAAGGATCCAAGTTTATTGATAGAGCCATGGAAAATTATGATAAGGTACAAATGGAGTTGAGTACATCAAATATAAAAGCAGACAAATTCGATGAAGAAATGATCTCTCTTGACAAGAGGTTGCCCAACTTTGAAGATGTCTAGAATGGATTTTTGTAGGTTGCCTCTAAAGGAATCCTTAGTGGAGTAAACCACGATATTTCACTTGAATGGGATAAGGCAACCAAGTGGCAAATGAAGTTGCTAGAAGAATGCAATCAAAAATTCGAAGATGTTGGGAATATTGGCCGTGAGACCTTAACCAATATTGAAGAATTCATGGAAAAGATTCCTTGTGCTTTCTATGCCCAAAAAGACCAAATCAACTTGACCCAGATGATCGAAAATGAACTTTGCAAATTGATTAGAGCGGAATTGTCTCAGATTTTAGTTTTGATGTTTCTTCAAATGTGAAGCTTGTAAAACTTCAAAATTGGTTTGATACAATGGAGAAGAATTTTCCCAAGTATCGCCTTACCCCAATGAAAGTTCTACATGTGCAAATGGATGATGAAATATGTCTTAAATATTCAATTGTTTCGGAAGAGAGTATGAAAGATCCACTTGAAAAGCTCGGGAATTATTAATCGAGAATGAAGAGTTTGAGCTTGTGGCCATAAACTGTTGACATGATCGATGATGAAGAATCAACAAAAGACACAACTAAATCTTGAATGGGGGCCACTATTGGTTGATTTTGATAACGTCATTTCATAAAGCCACTTTATAATAAAGTTCCTTTATTATACTTTTGTAAAGTCCTATATTGTAATATTTGTATTCTAAGTTCAAAGTGGCTTTATTAAAAATCCCGGGTAATAGTAAGATAGTTACAACTATGATTTGTAGCCTCTTGAAGGTTATAAATAGGAAGGGAAATGTACTGTACATGACTTTTTGACACTACAATCAATTTTGTAGTGAGGAAGATTTGAATGAAACTCTATATTCATTTCAAGAAGGAATACAAGGAAATATTGTAGAACTTTGTGTCTCACTAATCCTTTGTGGAAGAACATTGCTCATATGCCTGTTGTCTTCTTTCTTCATCTTTCCTTATGCAATAATATGCCATGATGAAATGGTAGTATTCCTATATGTTTTATTTGTGCGTGTTAACTAACATATGAGATTGCTTTGTTATGCATGTGCCCTTTTCTCCCTTTTGCGGCATCCCTTATTTGAAATACTATTTTTCTAAATTTTAAATGCAAAATTCCCAACAATATAATTTTACCTCTGCATATTGTAAATATTTTATTTCGAGTTTTTTTTGTTTTCATTAAAGGGAACCTCCCCATATAATATAAGGGGGACTTTTTGTCCCCTCACTATTGCCAAAACCCATATTTTTTCCTTAGGCTAAAATATTTCGCCAACACCTATGAATGCCACCAAACTAGTCTTGATCTCAAAAGTGACAAATACTGGACAACTAGAAAATACTAGACCTATCACACTTTGCAATATGGTTTATAAGATCATATCCAAGTTGATAGCATTCAGACTCAAGCCTATTCTACCCAAGCTGATCTTTAATTCACGATCAACTTGTAGGGAAGGCAGCGCATAGATAACAATATAGATGTCCAAGAGCTTCACTAAAGTCCTCAAATGTCACATACATAACACCTCTTTCTTGAGCACAACAATAGGAAGTTTCACTGCGTGGGACATGGTAGTGAAACGACCTCTAGGATTGATAGGCCGGCTTCTCCTACTCTAGCACTAATCTAGACATGTTGGAGGTAAAAAGGGAGAGAAGAAAGCAAAAGTAGCAAACAAAAACGAAGGCAATGCACCAGAGTAGCTGTATCCTCAATAGTTAGCATACATGTCGATTACTTGCCGAGTTGGTGAGTACTCGCCGAGTGTCAACAAATCCAACTACTCCCTGATAAAATTGCATGTTTTTTTATAACCCAGCCTCAACGAGTACTGCGCCAGTGTTCGTCGAGGCTCGATTAATTGTTTCCGTGGGTAAAACGCATCAAAAAGCCTCAAATGCATCCAGAACACTGGAAATATGCAAAAAAATAGAATTTTGTCTTATAAAAGCATACACGCCCCCACATTGGAATCACACAACATTTGGAGCTAATTGGAGAGAGCAAATTTGAGCAAAATCGATTTTCAGTTTAGTTCATTTTTTTCCCAAGAATATAATTTCTTTATAAACATGTTTGACAAATTTACATGCGTTCCATTCCATTCAATTCTATAATTGTTATTCATGATTTATGCATGGTTTTCATATTTTTTGCATAAAATTGTTTTTTTACTGTCAGCATAAAAATTATGGTATTTCTATTGTAGATGTCATTTTAAATGTTTTTAATATTGTCATATGTACTATGCACAAGCCCTAGGATATAGTGTTTAAATTTACAATTTTATGGTTTAATGTTTTCTTTTTTAAATGTATTTTAATTTTTTTTAAACGTTTTTTTTAATGCTATTTTGAACATGCTGCAGGTTTACCGTTAGCATACAATGGCATCTAGCACTGTTTCATAATTAGAATTAGTCAATGGTGGCCATTCAGATCCCCCTAATGCTTGCATCATTGTTAGGAAACATGCCATATGGGTTGGAACATCCTAGACGTCTGCGATTTGTATGTTTTGCTTGAAGAAGATTTGTAGAGGCATTAATCGCTTCAAGTACCATCTTACATGGATTCCTAGCTGCGATGTCATGTCTTGTCCCAGTGTAATAGAAGAGGCAAAATGAGAGATGGTTTCAATTCTTGCTTTGTTGGATAAAAATAAATTAGAGGGCAAGAATGCAAGTAGCCTTAACAAGGACCATTGCTCCTGCATCGGTGGAAGAAACTGAGGCAGCCATAACATAAATTGTGGGCTTTAGTTGTGGTCACACAAGCGAGGCAGATCCACCACATCAAGTTTGAGCAAAATTCAGATACATAGTTTTTTTGTGCCTAGAAACATACTTGGGACACAACCTTTGCTGCAAGGTACAACATGGAACAAGAAGGCGCATGTGGAAGCAGATAAGGCATGTGAAAATTTATAGTTTTTTAGCAACCTTCCATTCAATGTGGTGAGGAGCTTGTACTGGGAATATTTGGTGATTGCATTGACAGTTGCAGGGAAAAGGTACAAAGCACACTCTCCAAAAAACTTAAGTCAAAGGTTGCTCTAGGATGCAGTTGAAGATGCAAAGTTAATTGTGGAAGACCAAAGGAGGTTGTGGCGAAAGTTTGAATGCACCATTCTTTCCGATGGGTGGACGGATAAAAAGAATGACACCCTCATCAATTTTTAAGTGGATTCAAATGGTGAGCTGGTTTTTTTTGAGTCAATTGATGCTTTAACAAAATAAAAAATTTAGAAACTTTGAACTTGATGCTCGAGGAGGTTTTTAGAGGTGGGCATTAAGAATGTTGCGAAAGTTATCACTGACAATGAAGCAACATATGCAGCGGCTGAGAGACTTCTCAAGGACAAACATCCATCACTCTTTTGGACCCCTTGCGTGGCCCATTGCCTTGACCTTCTTTTAAAGGACATAGGCAAAATTGATTCGGTAAAACTGGTTGTAGAAGCCAAAGACATCACAAAATCTATTTATAAACACCCTTGGGTTCTTAGCTTGATGAGAGAACACGAGAACACGCCAAGGGGAAAGAGCATGTGTGAGCAGGGGTCACAAAGTTTGCAACTAACTTCCTTACGTTGCAAAGTATTTGCAGTTTGTTGAGAAATTTGAAGCAGATGTTTGTGAGTCAAGCATTGGCGGACTCAACATATTCAAAGAAAGTTGGAGTCAAGGTCGTAAAGGTAGTTTTTGATGAGGCCTTTACAAAGAAAGCTACAAAGATCATCAAGGTAACTTCAAATTATAATTTAAATTTGAAGTCAATTTCTTTATTTTTAAAATTTCAAAATATTTACTTTAATTGTAAGTTTGTAACTTTAATTTGATTGTAAATTTGTAAGTGTCAGTGCTTTTGGTGAGGGCTTTGCGCTTGGAAGTGGAGCAAAACTCAATGGGTTACATTTATGAGGCCATGGTTAGGGCCAAAAAGGCCATTCAAAACTATTGTAGGGGGGATAGTGTCATATTTGATTCCATTTAAGAGTTGATTGATCGGAGGTGGAACAATCAACACCACCAATCCATCCATGCAACGGGGTACTACTTTAACCCCATGTTTTCTACTCTGATCTCTTCATAGATGCTAATGGGGAGGTTATGAAGGGGCTCTCAACATGGATTGAGAGTATGACACTTGACGTTGAGGTGAGAGACCTCGCTATTTTAGAGTTGTAGAACTAGAAGTTGGCTAGGGGGAGGCTGTTTTTTTCCGCATTAGCAATCCGAGGGAGAACCTCATAGTCACTAGGTAATCAAAAATGAAGGTTTTTGGAGGCATCAATCGCTTAAGTACCATTTTTCATGGATTCCTAGTCGTGATGTCATGTCTTGTCCCAATGTAGTGGAAGAGGCAAAACGAGAGATGGTTGCAGAGCTTGCATTGCTGGATGAAAATAAATTAGAGAGGGCAAATATACAAACGGCCTTAACAATGATCATTGCTCCTACATCGACAAAAAAAATTGAGGCAACTATGACATAAATTGTGGGTTTAAGTCATGGTCCACGCAAGCGATGCACATCCACCACATCGAGTTCGAGCAAAAGCAAGATATACAGTTTTTTTGTGCCTAGAAACATACTTGGGGCACAACCTTTACTTCAAGGTACACCATGGAACAAGGAGGTGCATGTGGAAGCAAATAAGGCATGTGCAAATTTTCGGCACTTTAACCTTCTATTCATCATGGTGAGGAGCTTGTATTGGAAATATTTGGTGACAACATTGATAGTTGCAGGGAAAGGGTACAAGGCACCATCTCCAAAAGACTTAAGTGATAGGTTATTGCTCTAGGATCTAGTTGAAGATGCAAAGTTAATTATGGAAGATCAAAAGAGGTTGTGGCAAAAGTTTGGATGCACCATTTTTTTCGATGGGTGGACGGATGAAAAGAATTGTACCCTTATCAATTTTCTAGCGTCTTCAAATGATGAGCTGGTTTTTTTGAGGTCAATTGATGGCTCTAACAAAATAAAAAATGCATAAATGTTGAGCCTGATGCTCGAGGAGATTGTTTTATAGGTAGGTATTGAGAATGTTGTGCAAGTTATTGTTGTCAACCTGGAGCTACACCCTGATTCGAGGACGTGCGTGAAACGGCCAGTCCTCTATCCGACTAAAACAATGGGATCTTCTCACGAGGGTGGGTGCCTCAATAGTGAGAAGAACCTCCAGAGAAGGCTGGTTCCTGTATGATGTATCGATGAAGATTCCTACTCTACGCTGCAGACTACCATGGAAAAGGGAGAAAGAAAACTTAAAGGGGAAATCCTACCTAAAAGAGGGTGATACACCATAATGATGATCCTACTCAGCTTAGAACCTTGAACACTGAGCAAACAAGAGAGAAGGAAGACCTTAGACTTCAATTAATCACTTGTGCATAAGCATTTCATGCAGAGGTTCGGTCCAATGACTAAAACTTGAGGGAAATGGTGGAGAGAGGTCCGATAAAAGACACTTTGTAGCCGCCTAACATCCACTTACAGTCTCAGCAAAAGACAATAAAGAACACTTGAACATGACCTGCACAAGGACAATATAACAACTAGGTACGAAACAAAATTTGGGAAGGGAGAAAACTCTACCACTTATGCAAATTGCTGAAGAAATATACACTATGCCACACTTGAAATCTGAAAGTACAATCTTTCTTATTGATTGAAGAGGTTACACAACTCTTAATGGCAGAGTCTGGTCTAACCAAGAGAGATTGGATGATTTTTAATCAAGGCTAAAAGCCATTATATAGCAAATTACAAGAGGCCAAAGATAGGCGTATAAACTTGAAGAGAAAGATTTACTTTTGTTAACTCCAAGCTTTACTTGGCCTTAAAATAAAATATATTTTTCCTTTGTCCTTGCATGAAGCCTATTCGTTTGATGAAGCGCACTCATCCTTGTCATGAACCGTCCACCTCTTTTTGTATGTAATTCTTCTAGTGGATGCGGCGTTTGATCAATTAGTCAACTCTAAATCTGGACTAGTCAACTCCTTGTTAGAACTCGGAACTCCTGTTGAAGCCGGATTTAGTCCTTCGGATGCATGCGCTGAATGAAGACAAACAGGTCTTTAATGATCAGTCAACTGAAACTTTGACCATTTATTCGAAAATAGCTCCGATGTTCGAAAATAGCTCCAACGTTTGCATGTAAATGTTCTAATTTTGATCGTGTCTATTTCCGACAGGATTCCGTATCCAGCTCATTCATCGGATTATCTATTTTTTAATTCTTTTGCACAGTCGGCTTCCATTTATTTTGGATTTTTCTGTTACCTTTTTAATTTCAATGGTTACTTCCTGTAGGAAAAAATTGACGGCTTGCAGGACGTCACCAGAAACTGTCATATTCCTTCAGAAAAATTTCTTGGGCTTATTTCTGTCATTTTTCTCTGTCGGCTCTTTTGTATTGGTCGCTGAGTCATAACCGCAGACTTCTTTTGATGACATGCTGTCCGAATTTCTTCGCTTTATTTCTTGCGGCCTTTGTTGGCGATTTGGCTAAGCTTCCGAATTCCTTCGGACTTTTGTCCGAAGGATTCCAATCTTTCTCTCGTCTTGGCTTCTTTGCAATTTATTGACTTTTCTCGGGATTTAAGTTGTGTGTAAGTCATTCCGAATTCCTTCGGACAAAAAGTCTGGAGGATTCTCCTTTGATTTAGCTTTTATCTTGCCTTTTGCCACTTGGCTTTGTCTTCGGACTTTGTCTACTGCCCTTTCCGAATTCCTTCAGACAAAAAGTCCGAAGGATTCTTTCCGTTGCCTTTGCTCTTTAATGTGCCTTTCGGCAGCCCAAGTGTCCTCTAGCAGGCAGTCCACGTGTCCTCCACGTGTCGTTGACCAGTCCACGTGTCCTTGACCAGTGCCCTTCGAAAAAATTGGAGGGCACCTAGACTTTTTGCAAAACCTGTGATTTTGGTCTTCCACCTGCCCGAAGGGTAGGTGCCCTTCGGGATTATTGTAAGTGTCCTTTCCAAAGGGTACCCTGCCCTTCGGAAGTCTTGAAACTGCCTTTTCCGAATTTCTTCTAAGTGCTTTACAAATTTGACTGAGTCCGTAGAAATTACTGAGTGAGTCTGTAGAAAATTTCCTGAGTGAGTCCGTAGATTTTTTCACTGAGTGAGTCCTTAGAATCAGCAAAGGAAAACAATGAATTCTTCCATCCTTGGCTAGAGACGAGAACTTTCCAAATAGCAAGAAAAAATCTGACTCGTGGAAGATTTGTCAACAGTTATCACTGACAATGAAACAACATATGTGGCGGTTGGGAAACTTCTCAATGATAGGCATCCATCACTCTTTTAGACTTTTTGTGTGGTCCATTGTCTTGACCTTCTTTTGAAGGATATAGGCAAAATTGGTTGGGTGAGACTAGTTGTAGAAGAAGCCAGAGACATCATCAAATATATTTATAATCACCTTTGGGTTTTCAGCTTGATGAGACAACACACCAAGGGGAAAGAGCTTGTGTGAGCAAGGGCTAGAAGGTTTGCAACTAACTTCTTTACGTTGCAAAGTATTTGCGGTTTGTTGACAGCTTTGAAACAGATATTTGTGTGTCAAGCATGGGTGGACTCAACATATTCAAATAAAGTTGACAAAGTCAAGGCCTCAAAGGCAGTTTTTAAAGAGGTCTTTGTGAAGAGAGATACAAAGATCACCAAGGTAATTTTAAATTTAAATTTAAATTTCAAGTAAGTTCCTTTATTTTCAAATTTTTAAAGTATTTATTTTAATTGTAAGTTTATAACTTTACTTTGTTTGCAACTTTGTTTGAAACTTTGTAGGGTTTTGCGTTTGGTGGATGGGGAGCAAAACCTAATGGGTTACATTTATGAGGCCATGGATAGAGCTAAAGAGGCCATCCAAAACTATTATCGGGGGGATAGTGTTAAATTTGATTCCATTTGGGATTTGATTGATCAAAAGTGGAACAATCAATTCTACCAACCCCTCCATGCAATGGGGTACTTGCTTAACCCTAGGTTTTTCTACTCCGACTTCTTCACAAATGCAAATGGAGAGGTTATGGAGGGCCTCACAACATGCATTGAGAGTATGACACCTAACATTGAGGCGAGAGACCTCACTATTTCAGAGTTGCAGAACTACAAGTAGGCTAGGGGGAGGCTCTTTTTTTCAACACTAGCTATCTAAGGGAGAACCATGCAATCACCAAGTAATAAAAAATGAAGTCTTTACTTGTACCTTACGAGATACAAATTTACAATTATTATTAATGTAATTGCTTACAAACTTTTGAGTATCTTTTTTGCAAGTTCATAGTGGCAAGATTGAGGTGGAAATACTCCAAATATTCAAAAGCTAGCCCTCTACATTTTAGATCAACCTTGTAGTGCTTCTCTGGATGTGAGCGCAACTAGAGTTTGTTTGATGCCATTCACATGAAGAAACAAAACAAGTTGAGTCAACAACGTCTCAATGACCTAGTTTTTGTGCAATACAACCGTCGGATTTGCACAAAAAAGGTGGAGAACACATCACATGAGCCTGTCGATCTAGATGAGATTGATCCTTACAGTAATTGGACTTCACAGTACGAGGAGACTCTCTTGTTCACAGAGGACAAGATAGCTGATTGCAAGAGGCAAGCTATGGAGGGTGCAACAAAATGAGAGATTGGATTGGATGACATCCTTGTAGATGTCGAAGATGAGGTAGAGGAGTCATCACAACCATGTGGTACTAGGGGGGAGCCACAGGTGCAATGTTCTAGGTAGAGCGAGGAGGGGCAACTGAGTGGGAGGACTAGACTTTCTTAGTCTCCCCTAGTTTTCTAGAGAGTAGGGAAGGGAAAACTATAGATTCTTGTAATTTGTGGATTCTTGTGTAAGTATCAATTTGCTGTTGACAATTGTATTCGTTGTATCATGATTATGCGATTTTGTACTTTATTGTATTCAAATTTAATAGAAAACACTTCCCACCGTTTTACATATTCATTTGATACATTTTGCAACTGTAATTTGTATAAAATTTATATTTTTTAATAAATTTAAACTAATTTTTTAAATTACCAAGTATTGCCATTTAAATGCGAGTGGCTATCGAGTATTCGCCGATTAACAATTTAGGAGGCTAGGTGAGTTCTTGCCGGGTACGAGTATGTGAACTATGGTATCCTCTACCCATCCAAAGGAACACATACACAACAATTATTGTAGATTCAAATGAACCATTCTAGCATTGCTTGCAACAGGTAATGGATGACAATTTTGCTTACAAATATAGAAAATGGGTAAAAACAACTACAAGCTCTTCGTACATAGCTGCATACAGACTACTGAAAATAAATCATTCCAAATTAATTTGCAAAAGGAAGACACATAAATAAACATAGGGCAAGGGTAGAAAATTGCCGCAAAATCTATATGAAGTGCTGAATTATTACACAATTGCATATTTAGCTACTGGAAATGAACATAAAGATGAAACTAAAAGAATTGCTGAGGCAAAAGCCTCACAATGCAGCTCTGAAGGAGAGAGAGCTGGATAAATCCATGGGCTGAGGACCTGAATTTAGAAATACTCTCTATTTAATTAAAATGGAGGAAAAAGAAGAGAAGAGGAGTTGTGGGCTTCAATTGTGCAACCACATGTCAGAATTTGTGGCCACTATTCAATGCAAAATCTGCCCATTATTTCCACTGTTTATTTGCCTGGGAATACTCCTATGATTTTAAATGTGAGTATAGCAATATAAAGAGAAAGCCTTTAATATTTTTCACTTTTTGTGATTTCCTCCATTTAAATAGTTAAAAGCTTAAAGCTTTTAATAAAGCATCTCCACTTTTTATGCCCACCCATCCCTTTTAGAATTTAAACATAAAGCTTAATAATCTCCACCTTTTAAAGAAAAGCCTTAGCCTTATTTGATATTCTTGTTCATGCATGCCCTCACGTGGCTTTTAATTTTGAAAGCTTTTAAGCCTTTTACGTCAAATGTGGGCCTATTTTTGGCATATATTCTTATTTAAAACCAAGGAGGCTATTCACCTCCCGCCACCCATTTTTTAATACATGGGTTCCTTTTATATAAAAGGGGGAATCGTGGCTTATATGCCCCCACATGAAATAAAAGGATATAATCCCTAGGCAATTTGCCTTTAATTAATCCCTTTGTCGTTACAAATTACCAATGATGAAGAATTGAAAATTAGTGGGAAATGAATGCAATTATTCCGGTATGCAGAATTTTGCAACAATGATTAAACTGGATATCTCCAAGGCTTTTGACAGATGTCAATGGGAACTTATCCAGAAATAGCTTAGTGAATTTGGGTTCAATTACTCGGTCAATGGATGGATCTTTAGTTGCATTACCACTCTCCGATAGTCTCAATAACCATCACTGATAATACTGGAATACCCTTCACTCCTATTCAAGGATTATGCTAACTGCTAAGGTGATCCTATTACCCAATACCTTTTTATACTCAGGAGTGAGACTCTTTGTAGAATGCTGGACGATGCCAAATCAAAAGGAAAAATCAACGGATTCCTGGTTATTGAAGGAGAGCAGAGATATTTAAACTTCCATTTTGCTGATGACACACTCCTCTTTTCAATTCTAATCCTGAGAGACAGAACCAAAATACAGAAGCTGATAGAGATCTATTAGATAGCCCTGGGACGTCAAATTAATAAGAGCGAATCCCATATTATCTTCATCAATATCTCAACAAGACTTGAAAGAGAAATATTTGACATATTGGGATTTTAAGAAGGCAAGTTTCCTTTGAAATGTTTGGGCTTACCTTTGCACATGAACTCAAAAAAAGGCATCTGGGAGGCAGTGACTACTCAGCTTAAAAAAAATAATTGATGCAATGGACTCATATAATGCTCTCTGTTGCGGGAAGAATTCAACTTCTTCAGTTGTTCTCCAGGAAGTTCCAATTTACATACTCTCTTCATTTCCCATCACATTGTGGAAAAATGGATAAAATTCAGAGGAATTTTCTGTGGCATGGGCGTGAAGAGAAATGCAAGCATCCCACTGTGTGATGGAACATAATATGCAATACTAAACAGCAAGGGGTACTCAATATAAGGAACCTTCGATTCTTCAATCAACCATTATCAATTAGGGTAACTTGCAGACTGTGGAGCACTAACTCCCATTTGAGTAACATCATTCAACAAAAATACTTCTGTCAATCCTAGGATAGTATATTAACAGCTCAATGGCACACTCTTCTATCCAGCACGACTCGTCGCATCATGACATGAATGAAGAATCTCAGAAACCAAACGACTTGGAAAGTGGGTAATGACAATTTCATTTGGTTTTGGGAGGGAAGATGGAATGGTTATGGGCCACTTGCAATGACCAGCCTAGGGAATTATAACATAAACTTCAATCTCAGAGATATTGGCATTTTTCTGACCATTTGCAAGGAAGCCCAGGACCACACCCTGGGTGGATCTTTATAACAATAAAACAAATAGGGGTCGATCACGCGGCAACATATTCAATTAATAAAAAACTGATTACACAACCCATCTTCCTAAATAATCGGCAGGAGGCACTAATTTAGTCTAACACCAATCATGGTGAATGCATAGTTGCTTCTGTCTATCACAGTCTCAGTCAGAAAGATCAACCTCAACAAAGAACATGATGTAAATTATGGTCGTTGCAATCATGGCCTAAAATACGAGCTGTTCTTTGGCTTACACTCTTGGTAAACTCATGCAAAACGTACATTTAAAAAAAAAAATCTAAAATCAAAAGAATAATGAAAACTTAAGTTTATAATTCTTTAGCTATGAATCTCAAGTTATTAAGTTTTTGTTATCTTTGTTTCCATACAAGATTCTCCTTGCAAAGAGCAAAACTCTTGCCTCTTTACTTCATATAAAAAACCAATTCAAGCCTAACCAAGCTCAGCTTATTGCAGCATTCTAAATATCCAACTAAGAGGAAATTTAACATATTTGAAAGGTTTTTTGAATTTGCAGACCTAAAGTGATTGAAAGAGAATGAGAAAACATTACAATCATTAAGTAACAACCGTGAGATGGGTTACCTAGATACAATGGAGGGAGCTTAGTTGTAACTCTATCTACCTAAGGTCTTGCAACCATGATCCCAATTCTTTAGAACTGCTAGAGCATAGAATAATCAATATATTCTTTTTTGTATCCCTTAGTGATTTTACTTGAAGTCCTATGTAGATTTTCGTTGGTCAAGGATATCAAGATCCTGATTCCAACATATTTATTTGTATTTAGGTTGCAAGAGTTAGAGAGGTGATAGAGACTGTCACTAAGTTTCCCTCCTTAAAAGCAATACCATCATGAAGACCAAAATAGATTTTCTGACAAAGCTTATTCATTTTCCCATGCCTTTCTAATTAAGATGTAGTTAGATTTTAAGATAGAGAGAGTAATCATTGAAAATTAAAGCATGCATTCTTAGAGTTTTTCGTCGGTTCATACTCCTAAGCCACGTAGGTCTAGTAGCCCAATTGCAAAAGGCTCATCCTCCCTTATTTCTATTTCATTTCATTTAGATGAATTCTCAGTTCACTAAGACAGGAAATTGTATCGATGATGACATCTAATTGAAAGTCATAACATTCCAAAAATTACACAAGATGAGTTCCCCCATGAGAGCAGCTGTCAAGACTATTTCAGTTTAATCAGTGATGATAAGTTATCCAACTATGAGTCTTTTTATACCTTTACTAATATATAGCGCTTATTGCACTGATATTTTATATTTTCTAGGTACTAATATTGATAAAGAGAAGTCCTGGTACCATACTCCAACAGAAGCATTCTCACAGTTTTACTAACCAATAACTAGGTATAATATCCTCATTTCAAATATCGTTATACAACTAAACAAGATATGCCAGACTTATTAACGGAAGTAAGACAAGAATAATTTGCCACCTTAGTTTTGACAGAGATGCATCTAACCCAAGGAGAACTACAAGATCTACATATGAGCAAGGAGTTAATAGACTAAAGTTCCAAGTCCCATCACAACATAGCTTTGATCTACTCCATAATAGACTGAGCAAAAGATCATGGTGTTATTATGCAAACAAACATAATCCCAATAGGTTGAAATAGGGCATTTCATGACTTAAACAAAGGTGCTCATACTTTTTCATCCTGCATATTCTAGTTATGTCACTGTTTATGTTATGCTCTTATTTTGACAAGGTAGTAATCAAAATATCTTAATCTATCTTCCAGAAACTCAATAATGCCAAAATCATGAGCAAGAAGCAGGTCTAAAGAAAGGAGTAAAGGTTACTTTTCAACTTAATGCCACCTCTCCAATATGGAGGGACCAAACAAATAAACAATATATTAAGATGATAACATGTATTGCCAGAACAAGCAGAGAATAATGCCAAGGCCATTTCTGTTCTTGTTATAACAGGGGAGCAGATTGAGGTTATGTTCTAACTGAGGCAACTGAAGTGTTCTCTAATTCCTAACCTTGTAAACTTGCTTGGGCTTGCAGTTCTTGAGTTTTGAATTTACAGGCATAAGTAAGCCATAGCTGTGGCTGAGGTTTGTAGGCAACTTACGTGCTTAGATCAGTAATAGAGTATGTTGTATGAGTTATTTTTTTATCGACTCCTTTGAATCTAAGCTAGCCTAGTGAAGGAGTCGATAAAAAAAAACTCGTACAACATACTTTATAACTGATTTAAGCATGTAAGTTGCCTACAAACCTCAGCCACAGCTATGGCTTACTTACGCATGGAATTTCAAAACTCAAACAATTGCCACCCCAAGCAAGTTTACAAGTTCAATAATTTACAAGAAAATATGGCATATCGTTACCCTTAATGGACATCAAGTCACGATATTAGAACTGAAAGAATCCTCCAACTTCAACTCAGCCTTTAAGGCTTGCTACAACTGATTGCTATAACGCAACCATCATTTAATGTTGGACTTAATACAAAGCTACTCTATTCATTTGTACAAGTAACCTTTTATACATAATCAATTCAAATTGGCTGAGATTAACAAATATTCAGACTGTGATTGCATCCACCCTTCCACAAGAAGCACTACAGGAGTTTTTGTCTCACAACTGAACTTAACAACAAGTTTAGACATGAATGCCAAGTACTGGCAGTTTCAAATAATTAATAAATGCGCAAATTACTCAATTGTCCACTTGCACCTTTCAGTTACGAAGAAAAATCACAAGCTTGCAAATGCACAAAGTATAACAACTGAATTGTACCAATATCATGTTCAGTGAAAGAACATTACAGCTTTGTTCATTTCAAGAAACGAGTCAAAGGTTTTATAATTTGGAGTTTCATAATTCTTCCTTCTTTATACAAAGCAAGACTGGTCTACAACTCTATCACATAAAAGCTGTCATGAAAGATGCTTATGTGTCTCATGAGGAAGAGACTGTCATATATTGAGTCAAAGTAAGATACAAGAACTGAACATGTTGAAACCTCAAGTCAGGCTGCCCAAAGTAAACTAGAACACTGCTGTGTTGATTTGTCAACCCAAGCAATATCCATCTCCTTGTCACAGATAATAAGGCAATGGAGGATGGACTGTGAGCCCTCAATAGATGGCCCTCTCCATCCCCTAACCATCAGCTAAAACCAACTCCCACAAGCATCACAATCTACGTTATCGATATAGGTACGAGTACGGATACGGGTATGAGTATCGGATACAGGGATACAACGATTTTTTTGGGGGGTTTGGATATGGCCGTACAAAAATATATAAAAAAAATTAAAAATATAGCCATATAAGCAAAATTAACCACATGATATGCATAGAGGAAACAAAATAACTTCAAATAAGTCAAATAACCACAAAATATATACTCATAATTCAATGCCAAATATCATAATATTCAATAGCTGAACTTATATTAGTTTTATAACAGGTACATGGTGCAAATGTTACAATGTATGGACAAAAATAAAGACAAATCGGCATTCTCATTGTTCACTATATTCATTTTCGTCTTTGGCTGCATTGTCTTCATCATCATGTGGTTCATTAGAACCACAAGCAGCAGTAGTGCCACTCCCACTAGCTCCACTATGCAAGTCGTGTGAAGCACTGTCTAGCTCCGGGTCAAGTAAAGAAAGGTAGGCAATGGAGGCATCTAAATCAACAGCCTCTGGGTTCACATCCCACAACTTTGTTGGCCCTTCCTTGTATTGAGGTTGTTTATGTGAGAGAAGACATAAGTTGGAATGCACATAAACCAAATCCTTTGCCTTTTTTGCAGCCAACTTTTTGCGTTTAATTGAGTGGATAAAGCCATTTGTGCCCCAACTCCTCTTAGCTAAAGAGGAACTTGCAACCTATTGAAGCCACAAAGTGAATTAGAATTTATAGAAATTAAAAGACGAAAACTTAAAACTTAAAATAAAACATCGAAAATGTCAAAAGAAGGGTAGAGAAAAAAAAAAAATCTTACTTGTGATAGGATTTTTATTGCAAGTGGTTGAAGGTGGGTAGATGTTTGCCCATGGAGGTACCACCAAAAGTAAGCGTCCATCTTGTACTTGTCACAAATAGCGCCAAGGGAGTGACCCACTGAGAATATGAAATGCACAAACTCTTCTTTGACTTGGTCTTCTACTTCTGGATCGGGAAAGATTCTAGATAAGACAAAGACAAAGATAAATATATTAATATCCAACTGATGACCACAAAAGCAAAAAAGGAATCTCTACACTATAGTATTTGGGTGTCAAGGCAAAAGCAAGAAGATGCAATGGGGTGATATTTTTGTTCCACCTTTCAATGAGATGCAACTACACTTCCTTGAAGAACCTCTCTGTGGGATCTTGCTCTTTGGCATTTATAATGGATCTAATGTTCTCAATCATTGAGTCAATTCCATCATAAATCTCACCCAAACATGAATGATCGATGCCCACATATCTCAACATGTTGATGATGGGCTCAATAAAACTCGGCAAATACTCCACACGTTCTCACCACACATCAAGAATCCACCTTTTCACCTTTGTGGCCCTCTCACTGTTTGCCTGTCTCCATACACCTCAAAGGTTGTTGATGACCATGCTACTCAATGCCTCACATACCTTAACAAGTCATCTCAAGACGAGGGTGTGTGAGGCAAATCGAGTTTCAGCAACCTAATACAAAATTAAAACAAATAAACTTAAAAAAAATGCTCAAAAATAAAAACACTACAAATTACAAATTTATAAAATTAAATTAAATTAAGAGTTACCTTCAACAACTGCAATTTTGAGGTCCTGAAGATGCCTTGGGACATGTGATGGTTTGTAAAGACCCCAAATAGGATCTCAAACAAAATTAAGCAATATCCTTCAAACCTCAACATAAACTAAATTCTAAAATATAAATCAGCAACTTCACAAGTCAACTTATTTGCAAAATTTCACCTTTCACATACAAATCGTCCAAACCCTAGGAATGTAAGCTTTTTGGTGATTTTAGCCCCAAAACACCTCCAAAAATTATGAAACTTTGTAGGGATGTAGGGAAAAATATGATTGATTTAATTTTCCAATCAAATTTGACAAAAATTGAATTTCTGAATTTATATGGCGAAAATACAGCTGAAACTTGTAAATGCAATATCTCGCAAAAAACTCGGAATTTTAGTGCAAATGATAGCTCAAAATAACCACAAAATTAACAGCTATCAAACAAAATTAGAATCAGAATTTTTTACCTTCGAGAGATACCCCAAAAGTAGTCCCAAAGTTTTGAAAACCCTAGTTACGGCCCCAAAATTATGCAGATATTTTTTTGAATATCAAACCCTTGAAATAAACCCTCAACAATGCCTCTCAAGCCTTCAAACCAATTCGTTCCTCTTGAGAAAAATATAGAAATAATTTTAAATATTTTCGAAGCATAAATTAGCCTAAAAAATGAAATATCCTGAGCCAATTTTTTTTTTAAATTTTTTAGTTATCTGATTTCAACATTACAAGCAAGTACCCGTTAAGGTTAAAAGATAAACCCAAACGTACTGAAACAACTCTAACCAGTATGGCGTCGATGATGGCGAGCATTGGTCAGAGGATCTGCTATAAATGCTGGAAATGGAACTCGACGTCAAGTATGTGCTACCCAATCCAAAGCGGAGTAAGGGGCGACCATAAGACGGAGTGAATTACAAAACAAAGGAACTCGACGTCAAGTATGTGCTACCCAATCCAAAGCGGAGTAAGAGGCGACCATAAGACGGAGTGAAATTACAAAACAATGCTTTAAAGGGAAATGTTGAAAGATGAAACTACTCCATACCCAACATGTGCTTGCTAACCCCAAAAGGGAAAGTAGCTACCATAGGGCAGAGCTCAACACCCAGAATGTGCTTGCTAACCCCAAGAGGGAAAGTAGCTACCATAGGGCGGAGCTATAAACTAATACAATGACTTTAATAGAAACTGAACATTGCAACCCGATTTGAACAAGTAAAGAATGGCTGCCAGTACTACTGTCAGCTTTACAAAATAAGAAGGATCTGCATGCCAATGTCTTAAAAAGCTGAAAGATTAGCATTACATCATAGAATATTATCCATATCTTGGATAGTCATGCCCAACAATGATACATTCAAGAGCAATATAATAATTTCAGTTTCGAATACAAATCTGTTCTTAGAAAGAGGAAAAACCAGCAACCTATAAAATTACTCAGATGCTCATAACTCACAAATAACTTGTTCAATCGACCTGATTTCTGATGCACAGTACTTTCCTTATGATGGCGCCCAAGCTAATACCCAAAAACAGATCCAATTTGCAACCAATGATTAATGCACGGATTCCAATGCAGCCCAAAAGGGATGTCCAGCTGAAATGGGGTGATTTCCTTTAGAAAAATAATGCAAGCTCTAAAAAATCTGTAACTTAGAGGATAGTGGCGCCTAAACCTAGCAAAAACAATGGGCTAATACCCAGAACACTTTTTTTTGTATTTTCTGATTTATGATGAAAAACACAGATCTGCTGTATCCAGAATACAATAACTGAAAACACTAATATGCCAAATAAACTAACAATGAAATAACTGAGAACAATGCACAACTAAATACAAATATCAAAGACTGAATCACCACTTGATGTTGTCTTGCAAACACGAAGCGATGCCCGAGCTAGGAGGCCTTCATTCCCCGAAGCTATTCCAGATCCAATCCGGCAGCATAACAATGTAATAGACCAAGATGATGAAATGAGAACTCAAGGCTTTCTTTTATAGGCTTCAGTTGGCCTCCCTTGAGACCCTAACTCCAAGAGTGGCGCCCTTTTCCAAGCAATGATGGCGCCCCCCTTTCAAGTCCACCTTTTAAAATAACATTAAGTTATTCGACTAGGCCAAGGTCATAACATTAAAATATAATGTTATTTATAAGTGAAATAAACTTATTTCTCCAAGACCGCATTCTGAAACCCGAAACTGAATGAGTCAACTGAAAGGGAAAGTCAACTACCTGAGACAACCCTGTTAGCTGCCAAAAATAGAATTTACTAAAAATAGTAAATTTCTGGAAAAGCTCAGAAAGCCGAAACGAACATACCCCCGCGAAGCTCTCTGAAAACCCAGAAAGAATCCGCCATCAAAACTCCGAGCAAAGACATCCTCAAAAATAGAAAACCCTAATTTGCACCTTCCGACTAGCCTTCGGGTTTCCAGAAAAAGGCCAACGGTCACTGTGAAGATCAGGTTTGAGAAGGGGACATTACAAAACATGCAATCTCACCTCCCAGGTAATTCGCTCCACTAGGAAAAAATAATAGAAAATTATTAAAACCCTAGGAGAGGGTTTTAACCAACAACCTCCCAAAATGATGTTTTCTCAGCCCTTAGGTAAATCGCCTAAGGAAAAACAACCAATCTTGATCTTGAGACAAATCGCCAATCTTTGATGACTACCAAGGTCCAAAACTCTCTAGATAGTTCGCTATTGTCCTCCAAGCCAAACCGCTACAACTGCAAATGTTAGATAAAAACCTTCAAATAAATCCTCAAAGGCGTAGCACAATTTACAATAGATAGGTGGTATTAACAGACACCGTTTATAGAGCATCATAGCTCTTGGAGGGTAACATTCTCCAAGAAACTATGCCGAAGACAATCAAGCTTGACATACTTGACCTCTTTTCCAAATATCCAAATTCACATAATCTTCAAATGAGCTCTCATCCTTCTTAAATAGCCTCCAAGTGTAGCGCTCCAAAATAGAGAGGGTTAAGTTTTAAAAGTAACTTAAGTCTTATAAGCCAAGACTCATAAATTCCCCCACTTAAGTGAAATAAACATAAAGTACATTTTTCCAAAATATAATTCAAAATTAAAAATATAAAGTACCTTTTTCATTAGTAGCTCTTCACAAGTGGTTCACCATGTCCCATAACCTTCCTCTACCCTTAGCCATTGGAAATAAGAATGGGCTAAGGGTCCCATAAGGATCTTAATAAAAAATGGGGACATTACATGGTTGGTTATGAACATTTGAATCTAACTTGCCTCCTCATAGACTTGTTTGATCCAATCAATTTTTGTCCCCAGCTTTTGCAACATAAGGTTGAGAGAATGAACGACACAAGGTTACCAAAATATATACCCATACCTTGCCTCAACCAACATGCTTGCAGCTCTATAATTTTTAGCGTTGTCCGTTACAACTTGGACAACGTTTTGAGGCCCCACTGCCTTAATGGACTCTATTAGGATGTCAACAATGAATCGTGCATCCTTCACTTGCCCCTCACAATCAATGGCTTTCAAAAACATTGCCCCTTTAGGGCTCACTGCAATCACTTTAATCAATGGCCTATTTGTCGTATCTTTTCGTCCATCGAAAATGATGGACACTCCTGTCTCGATCCATGAATCTTTGATGAGCTTCAATGCGTCTTCAATGTGTTTTATTTCTTTTGTCAATAAGGTGGTGTGCACCTTTTCATAACCTGGACTGACAAACCCTTTTTAGGGGCATCATTGATAGATCTCACCATATCCTGTCAGTATGGTGATCTAACAACATTAAATGTCAACCCACATGCATAAAGATATCGCGCGATGCTTTGCTCCACTATGTCCCTGGATTCATTATGGAATGCCCTATCCAATGGGCCTTCATCTTTTGTTCTCTTGCGACAAAGAGGTGAATCCTCTTACTCTTTGGCCGCAACGGGTGTAACAAGAAAGAGGTGTAATGGGGTCACCACATTAGCACGAGATAGATCAACAAGTGGTGATCCTTTCTTTCTCAAAGGATGCTTTGATCTTTGCCTCCCAATGGCATCTGCCTCTTTTTGTTCTTTGATGTATGCAAGAATATTTGCTGTGACAAACCCTTTCCCGGCCTTCCATTTATGCTTGGCCCACCACAAACCCTGATTCCAATGCTATAAATCGCACACAAATGAGCTTTCACTCGACTATACGAGCTCTTGTATTTACAATTACACTCTGAGCAAAGCCAATGAAAACGCCCTCCACTAGGCATCTATTATAATATTGTCACATAATTCCAAAGGGGCGTTTGTGGATGAAATTTGGGGGTTATTTATTGCCCCACTGAACTAGCACTTGCACCCTGAGACATTTTAATTTTTGACAAATCCTATAACCCCCGGTAAAAAATAAAAAAATGCTATTAAAATTTAATGGTAAAAACTAAAAAATAAAACAATTGCTATTAAAATTAAAAACATAATCATTGCATTTGGTATTTGTGGAAATAACAGTTAAAATTTAAAAGAATAACAAAAAAAATTTAAATTTAAGATTGTTACAAAAAAAATGAAAAAAAAAACCACAAAATCTAAAAAACTTATCTTAAATCAGCAAATCCTCTTCCTTGCAAGCTTCTCAAGCTCCTTGGTGCCAAATAGGTTGAGGCAATGGTGTAGGTTTAGCACAAGGAAGGAGTTTCAAGCTTATGCAACTGAAAAAATTAACAAGAGTGAACAAATGTGCAATGAGACTGAAAAATGCAATGAAAGAGAAATGTGTTGTTATCTTGTTATAAAATGAGTATGAATGATGCTTTTAGAGTTGGGAATCCATTTTATTTTGTTTTTAATTGTATTTTGAAGTCCACGTTTGACTTTTTTTAAGGCAAAATTTAAAAAAATTAACTTTTGCACCCGGGAGCGTGGCGATATGCCTGGGTACGTCTGGGTGATGTACTTGGGCGTATTTACAGCCCAACCACGCTCCCTGGATGTCTCCCTGCGCTCTCGTATCTGTCACCGTATCTCCAGTGCTCCTAGGGTGTGCAGGGGGCATATCTGGTAACATAGATCACAATGAGTTGTTGTACGTAGTACCATGCCAAAATGTACTAGGATAGGAGTCTTAAGATTTGGAAGTGAAGATATGTTAAGTGTTTCTGGTTTCATAATGTGTGTCTAGAGTAAGTTAAATGGTGGAAGTAGAGTGGGGCCTACTACAGTAGAGCTTGGACGAGCACCGTGGGTAAGCCCCAAATTCTTGGTTCCAGTCCAATGCATGATAGCCAAGTCCCAACAACACCATAACCTTGGCCAAAATTTGAGCAAACTAACAATATAGGACATAGTTTAGGGCTCACGTTCAATGAGAGATACTGTCAACTCCTCCCATGACTTGGCCAATCTCAAGATGACGAGTCTTGCATCAAAATAACAAAAACATGCAAAATTCTTACCTAATTCCATTTCCGTTTTGGCAATGCTTTTGAAACTAGGTTTTCTTATCAACAATCTACCTATATCTATAAATTTAGTCTCATGCCCTATGTTTGTTTACCAAAATCTCATTGATGTGGTTTATTAAGGAGTGATTTTGGCCTGCATGTTCAATTGTCTACTAGAACGAACTTAGCAAAGAAAAAACAGTCTAAGACGAATAATACATGTTTATGCCATGGCAACGTAGGCTTCTAATTTGTACAAAGTTTGTACATGACATAAAGGAGAAATTGGTTACTTGCTTTTTCCCTCGACTACTGTTCTCACGCCAATGCTGCTCTTTTCCTCTTGCTTCCCACAATCTTCCTTTGTTTTTTAACTATATTCTCCATCCTCCCTTTTCTTCTTAATTCAACCCTTATACCCCTATGCCCTAACTTCCACCCTCTTCTTTCTTCTTTCTCCTCCTCTCTATTAATTGATCTCAAAATCTGTTACTATACTTAATGCGATTGGTTCAATGAAGGCAAGAGCAGAAATATTAGCAGTGATGGGGGTCCAAGGGAGCCCTTGTGCATAGTACTAGGGTTTTGAATCCTTTCTCATGCCATTCAAAACAACCATAATGACTTTTGTTATAATTTTCCTTTACCCACATTCATGCTTCTTTTCAATCAACATAACCATTGACATTGTCTAAACAACAAACATTATAATCACACGTTCAACAAAATTATCCTCATGGTACCTAGGTTTAAGAAATATGTTTCGAATTCCAACTCCACAACTTATCGCATGGTTAGTTAGAATTTCTTGTTATAACCATCCCATAACCAAGACTTTAATATTTGCATTTAACCAATTTACCATCTTGAAACCAACTTACATGCTCTAAATATGATATTGATCCAAGACTCAGTCAACTGCTATCAAGAGGCTAACACTTCTATTGCACATCCATGGAGCATACAACCAAGAACTGACTCAAAGAATCAATGCTATATTTTAGGTTCAAACTAAGGTGACATTTTAATTTGATAAAGTCTAATCTAAGATTCAAATGTTGTGGAAGTGTGAAGGTATCGAGATAATCTTTAATTCAAGTAAAGGCTGTTCCGCTAGTAGACACTTTCCATAGTACTTGATATTGTGTCTCATTGTGTCGATGCTGATGTAGGCATTAGCCTAGCTGGTCCAACCACCCTTACCTTTAACCTGCATCAACAAACGACATCAGTAGCATCTACTAGACATTATATAAAGATAATAGATAAATGCTAAACAGTAGATTTACTTTCACCATCCTACAACACAATTGACAAATGAATCGTACATCCAATCATAACCAATCAAATATTGCATTCGTAAAAGATAATAAATCATATCCTTTCATAGTTAGCCATAACAATATCGAAATTTCATAATGTTTGATCCATTACATAATCAAATGTAAAAGTATTAATGTCCATCATCCAAGGTAGTTTATCCAAAAACTAACATAACATAACATATCCAAGTCATAGGTTAAGAGAAGGGGATATGACACTAAATACAAATCAGTTGCAAAAAAGAGGCTGGATAGGACCCACCATATGCACTAATTGAAATAACAATGGAGAATCAATCAATCATCTTTTCTTCCATTGTCTATTGACCCCAACTATTTGGCATAAAATGTCTACTTCGTTCGGTTATACTGCTCCAACTCCAAATAATTTCTCCAGCAAATTAAAATTAATCATGTGAATAGAGATGCAATTTCTTAAACTCATGCATAGTATTGCCCCTAGATTTATCCTATTTTTGTGGAAAGAAAGAAACTACCGAATTTTCAACAACACATCACAATTTGCCTACCAGTGCCTATGCCAAATAAAAGCACAATTCCTATCTCTGCACAACACTAGTACTAGGTGCCCCAACACACTATCTCTCGGCTATGTGAATATGATCCTTCTTAGTGTTATGGATTTGCTCCTCGACATAGTGGAACTACTCGACTGCTTTTTGGGCCATGGGGACAGGTAAACATTACAAGTTTCTTCGCTGCCACAAGAATTTCTTCGGCCTTGGATGGTAGGAGGGATTGTAGGGGGAGTGCTTTGCTTCCTTTTAGGATTACTTAGCCTGGTCTCCTCAACCCAAGACACCCCATATTGAGCATCATTAGATCTTGCATTGACCCTTTCATAGTGATAGATGATGACATAAATGATTCATCCGTTCTGAGCTTGTTCAAACATGTTTGGTGGGACTACCATCCAGTCTTTCCGACTCTCATCAACCCATGCTCTTTGGGGGTTCTTGCTCCCCCCACATGGCTATTTGTATTGGTACTTTAACCAAGTGGGTTGGGGATTTACTGCTTTGGGTTCCCTCTCCCTGTCGGTTTATTTTTAGTGCTTCTGTTTTGTTTTTATTTAGTTAGTCTTTGATCCTAGGGTCCTTTTACCCTAGCACTTTCTATTGCAATTGGATGTATTCTCGAGTCCGATTGACCTAATTTTGGTCATTCGTGGACATTAATATATATTTTTTCTTTCTTTCTTCTCTTCCACAACTCTCTCAAACAAGGTGTGTTTGACTCTTCAAATATGAAAAATTGCAAAATTTCTCAGGTGTGGTGAATACCTTATAACCACGGTTTCATAGGTTTGCCATTTATCGGGTTCATAGATGGATTCCACTTGACAAGGGTTATTCCAAAATAAAATTTGATAGAATGTCCAAAAACAATCCCGGTCAAGTAGGGATAGAGGGCATTATGAGAAATGAGGAAGGCATTCCTAGTATTTGTTATCACCCATGCATTAGTGCACATACTGATAATTTTACGAATAGTCCTTTCCTATTATGGATGCCAGCTATTAGTTCTTCAGATTTGTGGGTGCAGTAGGTAACACTTTGTGCCATTTTTTTTGTATTTTTCTCAGTTGGGTGTAAAGTTTCTTTTTGTAATTTTTGTTGAGCAGCTAACAAGACAGGTTAAATATTTAGAGCTATACTTGCTTTGGCAGCTCATAATTTTGTTTTTTTTAATGAACTGGCTGGTTGAATGTAAAAAGCTTTTTTGTATTAATATAAAGCCCTTGAAATACTATCAAATAAAATCCCATTAAGCCCAAGGAAAAATGAAGACTATCATTAGCCAATGTTTGCATACGAGCAACCCTTGATGCTTGTTGCCCTACATTGCAGGGAAATTCCCTGGTCCTCCTTCCCTAGTTTTCTTTATGTAAGTCTCATTCTAACTTCTGCGTATGCTCTTCTCATGTGCATAACACGATCTAGAGAAATAGAATCAAGGTTAGAAATTTAAAAATTGTGTAAATTTAAAAAAAAATTATTCTTGGAAGTTTAAAAAAAAAAAAACATCTTAACTATGTATGCTCTCACCTCACATCTTTATGGTGATCTTGGTGATTCAAAGCAAATTAGGATAATAGGGTGTAGTTTTCTTTATGTAAGTTTCATTTTTCTGCGTATGCTCGTCGTATGTGCGTAACAAAAACAAGTTTAGAAATTTTAAATTCTTGCATAAAGCTTTAACAAATAATTCTTTCAAATTTTATTTCTATTTTATAAACATTCTAACTGTGTATGCTCTCACCTCGCACCTTTATTGCGATCTTGATGATCAGAAAAAGATTATGATAATGGTATCGAATTTAGCTTTTAGGGGAGGGCAAGGTAAAACAAACTAAGGAAAAGGCCCACATGAAAACATTCTAGTTCCCATGAAATATGATCCCACTTCTCTTCTTTGGAGACATGTGAGAGTGGTGGAGAAATTTGTTGGCAGTGGCTCTCTTGTTTGACCATCCAACGATTGCAATGTAACATATAAGTCCTCATATACTCGAGTCAAAATCTGTTTAACTAGGTTTGGAGGAGCGGGGATCAAAAAGTGTGACAATTTTAAAGATGAAAATGGAGTAGTACACGAAAGAGAAAGTGGAAGTTGATTTATAAGATGATGCAAAAGGTCGGTCTAGAACAATTCCTTTGAAAATAAGGCCTTAAGGAAGACCACCCACACCTTCAACTTCAAATCATCCTTTCATTCAAACTTAGACTCAGCCACTTGAAACACCCTTGGATGAAGACACCACCTCACGAACAAGATCAAAAGGAGCATTGAGAAAAACATTCAATGTTGAGAAGAGGGACATTGTTGATGCATTGGTTGCACAATAAATTGTAGAGCAACAGGGTTGATTGCTGAGGGGAGATACGAGCACATATTTTGGATGCCTTGTTCATTTTGCTTCCTCAATTTGATGCTGCAAAAGATTGGAAAAATCTTGTGGATGGAGCAACTTTATACAAAGGCAATTGACATTCAATTTTTTGTCACAAACCATCACGTCGTAGGCCATATTTAAGAGATTATTGAGGTTAGAATTGTTGAAATTAAGGGACAAATTCTTAGTTTCTAAGTTCTAACTTTTTATAATTTGAATTTGTTTTTTAGAGGTTGCTGAGATGAGATTTGCCTCTCACACGCTCGTCTTGAGACAACACTTGAAGGTAAGAGAGGCCTTAATCAGTATGGTAATTAACAATGTTTGGATTGTATAGTGACAAACAAACAAAAATAGAGCCCATAAAATAAAATCATTTATCCTTGATGATGATTAGTGGGCCAAGGTTGAGTACTTGCTCAACTTTACAGAGCCTATTCTATCTATGATCAGATATGCAGATACAGATGCAACTTGCATAGGAGAAATGTATGATGGAATTGATTCAGTGTTTGAAAGTATGAGAGATTGTACAAAAAAAAAGAGTAAGATCCTGAATAAAACTTCTACAATGAAGCTAAGAGTGTGGTCATGAAGAGGTGGAATAAAATGACCACTCCATTGCATCTCTTTGCCTAAGCTTTAAATCTAAAATATTATAGCAATGGAATAGTTTGGTTACCTAATAGACAACCATCATATGATGACTCAAAAGTTGCAAATGGAATTAGGGCAACATTCATAAGACTTTTTCCATATCCATCTATTTCTAGTGTCATCCGCAATGAAATGAGAATGTAGCTTTAGAAGGTAGCATGGCAAAAATCGATATTTTTTTGACAAGTATAACATGACTTCAATCAAGTGGTGGTATGTACATGGCCATGAACCTACAACCTATTGCCATCAAAATTCTCTCACAAGTACATAATTAAATCGATTTTACTTTCAAGCCATTAACATATATATAAAATTTTAGTACATTTTTATTAATTTGAAATTTCCAACAATCCTTTTTTGTTACAAGTGGCTAGTATTTCTTCAGCAAATTGGAATTGGAGTGGCATCCAAGAAGGCTATGTATTTGGTATTTGTGCATTCCTATTTGTGCCTCCTATCACACAACTCTGAGGACTATACTAAAGGGCTTAACAAACTTTGGGATATTCATCCAGTGACTACTAACTTGGATGCTTCTGTAGCTACTCTCGTCCAACTTTCATTACATGGTGTCAATGGTGACAATAAAGAGATTTCTACACAAGTGGTGGAGAGTGGTTCTAGTGGGAGCGGCATTCGTGATTTTTAGGACAAGCTAGATTTATTCAATATTATAATCGTTTGAATGTACTTTTTGTCTTTGAAGTGAATACCATATATTTTTAAAGTGTTTTAGCTTTTATGGACTAAAAATGAGTATTATGAATTGTTATATATATATATATAAAACAATTCATAATACTCATTTTTATTATTACATGATGATGAAAAAATCAAATCATTTTGTACCATAATAATGATTAACATGAAATTTAGGAGATGGAGAACGAGAGGGAGAGCATGTTTAGAAGGATTTTGTGAATTGCTGCTAGGCGAGAAATCTCTGCGCCCAAATCTGGACAAATAGAGATAGCTAATCTTGCATAGGAGGATGAAGGGGATGGTGGCCCATGCTAAGACCCAGTAGATCAGGTGTCTTTTCTAAGGAAGAGACCGAATCTGTTTCTGTTGATCTGAGGATTTACAAGAAGGAAAACATCATCCCCCTGACAATGACAAGAGGAATGATCAAATATCCTAGGCAGATCTACTCAAAAGTAAGGCCCTATCTCATGACCATATTGAAATTGAATTGATCTCAGACAGTAAGGCTCTTCTCCTTAGAATTCTTGACTTGGTGGTAGATAGATCAGCCACTACATTTGCTAACTCTTTAATAGGCAAATTTGCTGGAACAAGACCCAATATTGACACTGTTAGAAGTCGGGCCCAACACAAATGGAAGCCCGTAGGTAATGTTGGAATATTGGCGCTCTCTAAAGGTTTTTCCTATTTTCCTTTTTGATTTATGAAGATTGTGTGAAAGTCCTTTTAGATGGGCCTTGGTTGTTTGGTAAAACATTTTTTTTTTGAAAAAGTGGAAATCGGGCTTTGACCCAGATAAATATGACATTAGTGAGTTCCCCATTTGGATTAGACTCCTTGGGCTGCCTCTTGAATTCTGGGAAGATGAAGTTATCAAAGGCAATGCTAAAACTTTCGGACACCGAATTGCCATAGATTCAGTTACAAGATCCAAAAAGTATCTGATTTATGCAAGATTTTGTGTTAATGTTAAATCTGGGATGGATATTCCTAATCCATCAGTCTTAACTCCAAATTTGGCAATTAGATTCCGAAGATAGAGACTGAATACTCCTCAATGGTATGCTGCATTTGCCATAAATCAGGGCATTGGATGCAAACCTAAGGTAAGTAATCAGAGAATATGGAAAAATTTGGAGAAACCCATTTCAGTGGTTGTTCATGAAGAAAATGTTAAAGATAACCCAAATCAGAACAGTAAGACAGAAATCCAGGAGGAAAAGAGTATGCAGAATTTCGATTTCACACCAGGAACAAACTGTGTGGCTTGCAATGGACTCTCAACCGATTCAACATCATCCCATCCTGTGATCCAAAGATCAATCCTTGTCTAAGAATGTAAGCAAGGACAAGGAACCAAAAAAACCAGTAAAAGATAAGGATTATCATAATAAGGATTGCCAAGCAGATAATAATCTTCAGCCTCAAAAGGATAAACAATAACCATCTCAAGCTAATGGAGAAAGGAAGAATCTAGATGAAGGAAGGATGTTGAACAACCCTTCCTCTTCTATAGGCACCATGGAAGATCTAGGATCTCAGTTTCAAGGGAGAACAATTAGGCGGAAAAGTCTACATTGAAGAAGAAGTCCCTTGCACCCTTGATGATAACTGGGGAAGAATCACACATCCAAAGAGGAGATTTTAGAAGTTCTAGATCAAGGTGATGTCAAACAAAACTGTTTCAGTTATCCAAATGTAATCTCTCCATCATCAGGTAAAGATCTGGACAATCAATTGTGTGCAAGAAGAACAAGGAGTGCTAAGAAAACAAAAAAGCTAAGCATGGACTCCAAAAAGGGTAGAACAAGTCAGAAGGAAGCCTGAAACAAGGAAATAATGAAAGATGGTGACAAGAGGAGCCAAAACGTTCTAGGATTGAAAGGATTCAAAGTCTCCATTGTACCCAGAAAATGAAGCCCCAAGAATGTTTCTTTGGGGACATAAGTTGTTTCCTAACACTATCATCTGTCCCATATTCGTCTCTTTTGCTGTTTCAGTAGGTGATCTGTAGCTCTTTATCTTTCTGGTGTTTCAGTTGCTATCGTTTCTTCACTGTTGTTTCGCTGTGCTTTGGCAGACTGGGTTTTGATAGCCTTGTTTTATCGTTGGATCTATTTTCTTTACCTTGACTGTCTTATCTTTTTGTTCTTGTCTTTTCAAGTTTTGGGTCCTGTTTAAACCCATTCTTAGCCGGTTCATAACTCTGGTCAAAAGCATTTTCCATAATAAAAAAAAATACACTTTTTTGTTTAACAGTATATCGTATGGACATTTCCACCAAGGGTTTTTGAAAATCCATGTTTCTGCATTTCGGAGTTGTTTCCATTTCTGTTTCCTGGCAACATAGTCGTTGCCAATAAGGAATCATTCATTTGAGGATTACAACCAACTTGTCTCCACCATCTAGCCTGAAACAATTATATATTAAAAAAAATAATCACTTACTAGTAAGTTTAGTGACCTAAACTAACTCTTTAATCACATGTTTTCCTCTAGAGACAACTTATAGATGTAGAACCCATGAGGACAAATTATAGGAAATCCCTTAGGGGAAATCACTCATGATGACTTACACACATACAATCAATAAAGACGAGTTGTAGCTGTTACCAAATCAGTCCATCATTCAAAAATGTTCGTGGGACAATTTCTAAGTGTCCCCCATAGGGACAACTTATAGACATCCTCCAAGAGAGAACTTCTAGACATCATTCCCAATGAAGAGAACTTACATATGTCCACTCCACGGACAATTTATATATTTCAGTCCCAATGGAGACAACCTTGAGAAAACCACAATGAATAGCAAAAAAGTGGTAGGATTCAGCATTTATGACAGTTAACTAGCAGTATTTCAGGCAATTTCAGTACAGTCATTCACTCAACTGTAAAAACATAATTTAATAATAAGAAAGTACAGCAACTAACAACATATAATTTTCAAACAAAAAGATATTCTAAAAAGAGTCAAAGTCTGTCGTGTGAACAGGTCAACAGTCCACCAAAAGACAATCTGGTCAATAGCATTAAAACCTGGTGAAACATCAGCAACTTCTGATCAAACACCAGCTGATTATGGTCAATGGCAGTCAAATTAGTCAAACAAAGGTAACTGTGAGCTTTTGGCAGTTTTCTGATGTAACCAATGGCGTACACATTAAATATGCTGTTATGTCCCCTAAATACTTTCTGGTCGTTGGAGAGAGAAGTTTGAGTTGAACATGTCATTAATGAGGTTCATTTAATGTTATACTTATGAGTTGAATGCCATTTATTAGGGTTGACCTTGCACGAGTTGGCCCAATTACTTGTACAAGTGCAATAAATACTTTCATAATAACCACATTGGCAATAGAGATACAATACTGATGTTTATACTCAAAAATTCATCTCATCCTAAATGCAATGCTGATGTGATAATGAGTTCATCAATGAGTCATCACATTGTCATTACTTTTTCTTAGGTCTAATTTGGTTTCTCGTTCATGACACTGGTCTCAAGATTTCTTTGCAGTAGCTGACCATTCATACCCTTAAGATGAGGTGGGGGCCTAGAGACTCCAAGTATAATCATTGAACATCCATGGGTTTATGACATAATGTGTGGAGTCAAGATGAACCATACTTAGTGAGGTGGCAGTGATCTACAAGTGGTGTTGACCATAAGAATATGGTTTCTTATGGGATCTCTTTGATACTCATGATTGCTTTCCTGATTGTACAGGTTTTGTGAGCTACAATGCATAGTTTTATCGCCATGTACTCATAGTGCTCAAGTAGGGTTGCAGTCCATGCTAGCCCTATAATGTTCTCATGTTTTGATGTGTTTACGTAAAAGAGTCTTTGAAATATCTATTCCCCTTTATCACAAATAAAAATTGTAACTACACACTTGTTAGATTCATTGGCTACCTATTCCTTGAAGAAGAATATGTCTTTCGTACTACTTATTTTGAGGCACTAGGCACAAATGATGGTTTTATCATTTGTAGATAGGGTTAATTATAATCAACCAGTATTTTATTTGAATGGTACATGTGTTTATAATTGCGGGATTTTCAAAAAATATATATTCATTTTCAACATTATGTATAATCCGTTCCTATCTAGTATGTATCAATTTATAATGCCTTGACAATTTACGACTCAGAATGTCATAGATTTTCTTTAACTTTAGAATTAATATGCATCTGTTTGTTGATCTTGATCAATAGCGCTGTGGATTCGTCTTGGAAGCTTGTCCTGATAATCTTGAGGCATGCTTTAGTCCAGATGGCCAGTTTGTAATCTCAGGTAAGTTTCATTGCTATAATGTTTAGATGAGTTGGAATTGAAGTTTATTCGACTAAAATTTCAAATTTAATAATGTGATATGATATTTCCTTTTGTAAAAAGAGTGCAGGTAGTAAATAAATACACATAGGACAGTGCTCTTACTTTGTATATTAGTTTATATTCATTGTATTGTTGCTCATCATCGTAGACAGTTTGTTGCAGCAGTTTCTCTCTTTCCTTTGTTTTAATGTTACTCTTTCAGTTCTTTTAACAATCTTTGGTATTATAACTTTCTGTACTTTTGAGTCCCATTGACCAATTTTGGTATTCGTGGACATTAATATACTCTCTCTCCTCTCACCCTACCACTCCCCTACACCATTGCTTTTCTTTCAAAAAAACCAAGATAAAATCATTTGTATATTCTTGGAATTTCCCCAAAATTACACATCTAGGACTATTGTAAATAGAAACGTTGTTAATCCACACAGAAACCACTTTGTGTTTGATTATTGTGAAGAGTAGTTTATACGTAAGAAGGGCATCTATTCTTTGTTATGTTTGCCTTGTATGTGCAATTAATGCTTAAATGAGCATTCAATTTGAAATGTTACTTGGATATAGATGTTATTTGTTTGATTCAAAATTATTAAATTTTAAAATTTATTTTGTGCCAGTCCTTTTTCTTGAGGGCAATCTATGGCCAAAAAATACATATGCTTGAATAGAGAAATACCAAAATTAATGGAAACGATTCATAGTATGACATGAAATCTACTTTTTTTTATTTGGATTAATAGTTCCTCCCAATAGAGAATCCACACACAGATTAATCTAGTTCTAAATGAACAGATCAGTCCATGAGTGAATGAGGGTTTTCAAAGATTGTATTCTTAACTATCTAAAACTTAGACCAGGAATTATCTAGCCATCACTTCTCTATGCCTCGTTTTTTACTATATAAGTACATTTGATTTATCCTGTACCAACTAAAGAAGGGTTTTAATAACCTAGGCAGCTTGTAAGCATTATTTGAAGGGTTCATTATGACTACTAGTATAATTGATAAGTTCTTGGAATTAAGCCCCCATGGTGTTATTTTCCAGGTAGAGATGTAAGCCTAGAGTAGGAGTGCTAAAATAGAGCGGGATTTGTCACTCAATAAATTTCATTGTTAGCTTATAGAAGCTTCTTTTGATTTGGCAATGAAATTAAGGAAGGATTTCAAAAATATTGGGAACTCCTAAGGATTACAAGTAAAGTTTGCAATGAATACTAGTAGACATTATAGTTACTTATACCTTGCCCCAAATATGATAGATTATAATGGGCCGGTATTTTTTTTTTTAGTATATCAACAAATCATGTCCATGTTGGCATAAAATAAGTAGGTAAAATCACATAAAAAACTAACATAAACCCATTGTTCAAATTTACAAAGAAAATATGCCTAAGAAGCTTGATAGGTCTAGTGTGAATTTTTGCTTGATATTTCCTCTATTATGATGGAAGCAATTAGAAAGAAAGAAATTATATTAATGTTCACGAATGACCAAATGCAGGTCAATGGGACTTGAAGATACAACTGTTAACAATAGAAAGTTCAAGGAACATGAATCCAAGCAACTAAAGTACATAAGACGAAGAAAGCATTGTGCCACAAAGGTGGTAATGGAAGCAATACAAATAGCAATGAGGAGTGAACGAGAGCCTCCAAAAGCATGTGTCGGTGTAGACTGGAAGACCTCATTGGAAATCTCTGTCTATGCCTGAAGCGGAGGGACTATCTGACCCACATCAATCACTATGAGAAGATCTAATAGTGTTTGTCGGGGAGTACCCAATGTCAGAGGGGCCTGGTTGGGAGATCCTAGGGGGAAGCAAAGCACTTCCTCTAGAATCTCTCCTAACATCCAAGGCTGAGGTACTTCCCATAGTACAAAAGATATTGGTAATGTGAGTTTGTCCTTGTGGTCTGGGGGCAGCTGGTAAGTAGTAGGTCCATGTTGTTAGGAACGGGTGGAACCATGTTGATAGGACAGATCCACGGTGCCAAGGGAGAGCAAGATGGGGGATCTGAGTACTCTGAGTAGTAATGATATACTGAGAGAAGTGTCGCTTCATTGATCTATCAACGATGATGTGTAATGCACTAGTGTCCAAGGATGCTTAGTGTTGCCAATCATCTTGATGGGCTGGAAGAAAGATGTGATCAACATGGGGGTTCTACAGCGTCTGCGCTCCTCTTGTAGGGATCTGCTTCAGAGGGTGATGGCTTCGCAAAGAAAAAGAGCCAAGCACTGCTGGTCTAGATATTTAAACAAAGTAGATAGAGAGTTGGTTGAGTCCTTGTAGAGGTAGTGATATCGTCCCCAAATCTTGTAGTAAATGGGGCATCCGAAAATGAAGTGTTCCTTGATCTCCACCTCTTGGAGGGAGCAAAGATGTCATATTTGATCTAGATAGAGAATGTGGTGATCTATTTCAACCTGTAGCTGGTGAGAACACACTCTCATCTGGCCAAGGGAAAACCTCAAGCCACAATGCTGTTGGGGATAGTGAGGGAAACAAATAATACCATCCACCACTTGTAAGAAATGCTTGACGTAGAAAGCAAGTTTGGGGCTGAGCGGCTCAATGGGGGAGATACAGGTGGTTTGGATATATTGTCTGTAGATGCCCTCTCTAGGAGCTCTGGTGATGATGTCCTTTGTGGGAAGGAGCCTGGGGTGGCATCCAAGGAATACATGAGAGGGGGTAGCTGATCCATAGAGATGTCAATAGAAAGGAGGAGCAACCTAGTCTCAAAGTACCAATAATGTTGATGTCTAGTTGGGACTAGTGAAGCAATCCTCTCTAAGGAGCAAAGTGCTAAGTAGGGATATCTCTCACGACCAGAAGTTGAGTCCCCTAGGGACATGAGTATGTGGATGTAAAAAGTAAGCCTGAAGATAGTCTCGATGCATAGCGGCTGGGTGGCAAATTCACAACTTGGATAACGTGTTGAGGAATTGTCTGCTTGCAACGGATCATGTGTTGTAACATGAGACTCTGGACCCTCTCAATACGAGCCCAATCAATGGCCCCCGAGTTAGGTCCCCACACCTCTAAACCATATAAAAACTTAGGTTTGATGATTGCATCAAAAAGGAAAAACTTGGAAGGAATGTCCTGGAAGTGGTTTGAAAACATCGACGTTCTAATACAAAAAGAGAGGCATACCCCTTGCATAGATGTAGATGAGAAGCAAACTTCATGCTAAAGCATGGACCAAAGAATTGGACCCCCAAATAAGTGTAGGCCAATGTGATCTCTAGAAGTTCCCCTTTGTAGAAAAACTGGAATTAGGAGAGAGAATGCTTGGAGATATTGAAGGTCATAACCTTAGTTTTACTAAGGTTGACCACAAGTTGGTGAAATTCACAAAAATAAGCAAGGGCATTAAGTTGCCATTGTAGGCCCTCGATAGAGTGTGAGAGTAGGACAACGCCATCGAAAAAAAGCAAGATAGCTATAAGCACTTCATGCAAAAAAAACCATCATCTATATGAGTATGTTGTCGAAGGCACTCCTCTAACTCATCAATGTAGATGCTAAAAAGTGTTGGTGAAAGAGGGCTCTCTTCACAAAGTCAGGAAAACTTTGTGAAGTATGAAACTGCCCAAGCACTGTCACATAAAGCCTCCAAGCGACAGTAATCAAAGAATCTAGAATACCGTTATCTCTCAACTTCTTAAAAAAGCGTCTTTGGACTGAGTCAAAGGCTTTCTTGAAGTCAACAAAACAACAAAAGACGTTGGAATACCTATGACGAGCTTCTTAAATAATAACCCGAAGTATGAAAATGTGGTCGATAGTCTGATAGTCCTTTCTGAAGCCTGCCTTCCCCTTAGCTATGATATTATTCCCTTCTAAGTACTTTGACAACTGCATTTCTAACACTGTGGCATAGAGTTTGGCAAATGTGTGCCTTATCATAATGATCATGTAGTTGGTAGGGATAGAGAGATCTCCAAACTTATGGATAGGGTGAATAATGTGATGGGACCATGACTTAGGGAAACCTGAAAACACCACCTTATTAAAGAGCATGGCAAGGGGGAAAGCAAGGGAGTCCACACCATATTTGAGGAACTTAGCTTTGAGACCTTCACAATCAGCTGCTTTGTTGGTGCACAATTTCAAAATAGTTCTTTTGACAGAAGAAGTGGAGAAAATAGAGGATGGTGGCATTGCTAGTAGGATGGACAAGAACATCATAGAGGGATCTAACATAGGAGACCCAAGTTTCAGGGGTGATGTCAGAAGCTGTGATTTTTCTCAGGAGAAGAATATGCCAAAAAGTCTTAGGGGAGTGGTGGAGATCAGCAAGGAGTGGAAGCCATCTAGATGCAATAAACTCTTGTTTCTTACGTGGGAGAAGAAACATGTACTCCCTACAGGGTGGGAACGAAGGGAAGGTCATGGGTGAGAGAAAATCGAAGTCTTTGATGAAGGGTTTTACACACATCATCATACCACTAGTTCATGGGGTAGGTTCCATCGTAGTTTGGGGATTTGGAACAATGAATACTGTGGGGACAAGAGTTAAGGGCAACATCCTAAAGGGCTTGACGTAAGAACTCATACATGGAGTCAGATGGTGGGAAGAGGGAGGGAGTATAACCTCAACATAAGAAGGGCGAGACGAACAACATAGTCAATGGTGTAGTCATCATTGAAGTGGATAGTGGTATGTCTAGTACTGGGGGTTGTGGTGGAAGGGGAAGGGTGCGGGTGGGGAGGGTGAGAGCTAGTATGGAGGGTGAACATCAAGAAGACATGGTCAGCAAGGGGAAGTTGGAGAGAAACAAGAATGCCAAATATTTCTGGGACGAGGGATCTGCTAGTAAGAGCATAGTTCACGACGCTCGCACCACTGGCATGGTGGAAACAAATGAATCTGCCAAAATCGGGGAAGTGAGGAGGTTCATTGAGAATGTGGAGGCTCTGAGATTCACCCAATCAGAGAAGGTGTCTCCCATAGGTTGTGACCATAGAATTCCTGTCAACGGAATCTCTTTGTAGACCAAACTCCTCAAGATCCAACTCATGAAGACATAACTCATCCTGAGCAAGGTCGTGAATCGGTGTTTGGAGGTTCCCTGTACAAGCATTAAAATCATCTAAAAGAATGATATCACCAATAGTGGAGTACTGAGAGAACTCTGGATAGAGGTCAAGGTATGGTTCTTCATCAACGTGAATGGGGAACAAAGATGCTCCGGAGGGGATGTAGCATACAACTATGAAAACATCCCAAAAAGTAGGTGGACCCCACTGAATCTGTATCCACAAGTATTTGGAGTGCGCATCAGAAGCCACAAATGAAACTCTAGACCTAAGGCTATCCTAAATGAGGTAAGCCACACTAACTGTAAGGAAAGAGGGTGTGGAGATCCTCTCTTTTTCCATCCCTCCATGTTTCAAATTCTTGCTACAGGCCCTTGGAAATTTGGCTTGCCCATTTTTGATCTCTTCTCCCCTATTAAGTACAAGGTTTTTGCAACTTTGGGAGGTTTAATACTCCTCATTGGTCTTTCTAGACGATAGACTTTACTATATGGCAACATTTCATCCTTACTGCAGGGCAATAGCTTCTCGCACATCATTTAATCTTTGTAAGTATGATTGTTTGGGCAGTCTTGTAAATCACTAAAGCTTGGGACTTTGCATTAGGTGAGGCTTCTTTCCTAACCCAAACTTAGGTCTCATTGGTGATAGGTGAGTTAAGAGAGGCAACGCTTTAAAGGAAATCAATATTTTAACAATGACAAACGACGCTTTCTTGAATTTTCGATTAGGGAAATAAGAGATTCGCTTTGGATAAAAATATAGCTCCACATTTATTCGGCTGGAGGGTTTCCAACTATTCTATTATACTTGGATTAGATGTCGGAATCCATTGGATTTTCAAGTAAATGCTTGCTTTGAAACAATTTTATATCCTCCTAGAACTTTTCAAATTACCTTCAAGGATGTAGGGTTTTTTACTTTCCTAAACTAAGTTTTCTGATAAAGTTCAATGAGGTGACACTTATCTTTGCAGACTACTACTACTACTACGGTGCCCCAACACATTATCTCTCATCGTTAATGATTTGCTCCTCCTCGATGTCTTCTTAGGTTGTGAGGGCATGCACACATTATGAGTTCCTTTGCTTCCACTAGAGTATCTTTGGCCTTGGATGTTAAGATAGGCTCAAGGGGGGTGTTTTGCTTTTTCCTAGGATTACCCAGATTGGCCCCCTCAACCATGGACACTCCTCAGTGAGAATCATCAGATCCTACATTGGTCGTTGCATAGTGATAAACGGTGACACAGATGATTCCTTTGCCCCAAAGCTTGACAAAGATTTATGATGGGACTAGCATCTAGTATTTTTGACTTTTGTCAACCCATACTCTTTGAGGGATATTGCTTCCCCCACATTGCTCTTTGTAGTGGTACCTTAACCACATGGATTGGGGTGTTATGGCTTTGAGTTTACCTCCACTCATTTTGTTCAATGCTTTAGTTAGTCATATATAGTTTTTGGGTTTACCCCCACTCATTTATTTTCAGTGCTTTAGTTCTTTATATTTAGTTAGTTTTTTATACTAGGGTGCTTTAACTCTTAACACTTCCTATTGTAATTGGATGTATGCTCTAGTCCCACTGACCCCATTTTTTTCATTTGTGGACATTAATATAATTTATTTCTTTCTTTCTCATTAAACAACTTTCAGCTTCACTGTGGGAGCAAGTCTCGAGGGACAAATTGTTTCCCTTATTCTATTGTGCAAAGCTTCTTTAAAAGATTTAAGATAAAATGAATTTAGAGTAATGATAGGAATTAAGTCCTTATTGGAAATTTTTCAATTGTTTGTTCCCTCTTAAATGTAATGTAAAACAACTCTTTTTACTCTTGAAAGGTTTTTCATATTTCCATCAAACGTTAATGATCCAAAATGGATCATCCACAATCATTTGTTTCTTTCATAGCTCAATTGTATGGCTTGTATGACCATAATGACAATGAAACTAGAGTTTTAACAACAATGTTACGCGAGGACGCATGCTTGACATTTTGGTGATGTCTTGACATTTTGGGGACTTTGAGGGGAAGGCCATAATTTTTGTGTCATTTAATTTTTATTTTTATGCTTCAACTTTAAAAGAAACCATCCTCCCCAAAAAACCTGTTACTTATACAAAAAAACATTGAACCCTAATCTCAAAGGTGCCTTGAAAAACATTAAATAAAGTTTATACCCCTAAATTTCATTGAATAAAGTTAAAATATTTAAATATTATTTTTTATATATTATTTTAATAGTCGTTCTCCCACTGTCCCCAAAATCTATTAATTTTTTTTGTCATCCTGGAAACCCCATCTCCCTGTTCCCCTGCTACCCCATCCTCGAGACTTAGATAAGTATGCTTAACACTCACACTAGCGTCTCAAATGACAAAGAAAAAGGTGAAAACATGATGGTCAGAGCATTGCAGGACATTGAAATAGAGAATGATGAGGACGGTTCTGAGGATGGTCAGGATCCTAAGGGATCTTTCCATCATTTTTCCCTTTAATATTATCTGGAGGCTCTAGATTGCAATGAAGTTATTAGAGTGTTAATCAAAGTTGAGAAGATGGTCAAGCTTCCTCAATCTGCGGTTAACACAAATGATGGTGGAAGTTCAAACATGTCTTCGGGACAAATTGTTCAAACTGATGCACCAAATCAGGGTTTGGAGGTTTCTTTTGCTAAGTGCTAGGCTGATGAGGATGATACTCCATTCTGTTATCCCAATAATCTGGTTGTTTCCCTTTCATTTTCACCCTTATCTCATACAACAGTTGTGTAGTCTCAGGTAGTAATATTGGATGAAAAGGACATTGTCATCTTATATAAAATTCCTGTGGTTGTGCCCCTAGAGGAAGATGCGAGTGATAGGAGAATGGTTTTGTCTGGTCAAGGTGGCAGTAGTTTGATAGGAAGTAGTGGTAGCTTGAGGGAGGTGCACATGGGCTTAGCACCATTGAATCCTATGTTTTAGAGTTCCTTTAATATGACTTGCATGTATATGCTCTTGGTGCAGATCCCTGGTTTCATTATGATTCAAGTGTCTTCATATATTTTGAGTCAAGATTCACTATCTTCTGCTAGTGGGACCTCTCTTAAATTGGGAAATGCATTGAATCGGAGGAAACAATTAGAGGTTGAAATACAGAAGAAAGAAAATTTAGATATGGTGGTGGTTGAGGAGCTAGAGGTCACTTTAAAGTATGAAGACCAAAAATCAAGAGATAAAAAAAAAAAAAAAAAAAAAAAAAAAGAGGAAGAGGGGAGAAGAGGAGGTCACAATGACCAATGAACAGACAATAGCAGATCTCTCTTGTAATAGGAAGGAAACCTCAATATCTATAATTCAGACTCTTAGTGATTATGCTTGGTATATAGTTATGGATGAGAAGGCTAAGAACGTTGAGAAAATCCAGGAACTAGAAAAGACTGTTCACAAGATGAAGGGTTAATCTACAAATATGGTCTTGATCAAACGTCTTGCTTGGAAAGTGCTCTATGAGGTGGAAGTTCTTAATTCTCTGTTTGGTTTGTTTTAACAATTGCATGGAAACCTACTTCAAGTGCAATGGGCTCGAGATCAGATGGAAAAGAAGAAAGGAAAATTAGTGAAAGTCAAGGCCATGATTGAATTTATTGAGAGTACTAGGAAATGGTCAGGTCCTGAAGCTTCTGAATCAATTGATTTTTCCAAGTTTGAATCTGGTATGGTGGATGACTTCATCAGTAATTATTCAGGTGGAATGGATGTGCTGATTAGGAGATCATAAAACACAGACAATTTGTTGAATGCCTTCATTGAGAAATCTGAATATCTGTTCTCCATATTTTCACTGTCAAAGTTTAAATTATCTGATGGGGAGTGGTTGTCTACCGCAGAGTTCCAAGAGGTTGTTAGATCTACGATTCAGCTTCCCAGACAAGAGGTCATTGATCTCAAAGCTCTGGCAGATAATTTCATATAGGAATATGTTTTGGGCCCTGTAAAGAAGGTATAGAGAGCAAGAGTTCTTATAGAAGAGGCGGAGTAGGTGTTCTTGGGAATTCAGAGCAAGCTTGCAGTTATCAGAAAGAAATTGGATAAACACTGGTTAATTTACATCTGATTATTATCATTGTAAAATTCTAGTTAAAGGAAGGATGAAACACTAATTGAAACCATTCTTTATTTGGTTTTACTTGCCCTTGTTTTAAGTTAGTTTTAGATTTTCAGTTGGGATGTGAACCGTTGATGTTCCCTGTCAGATTTTTTATTTATAGCTAACAAATGAGTTTTTTTGGGGGGTTGGAATTTTCGGGAAAAAGGAAATATGCTTTGTAATTTTGATTGCAGAAACTTAAAGAACCCAAATGGTATTCCAATTCACAAGTATTGTTCTCAGTTATTGTGATTTAGATGTTTGAGCTTGATCTTTGTATGTATCTGATTTGGGCTAACACTGTTTTAGATGCATCTGAGTGTGGTTGAATATCATTATTAATTTGAGTATTAGTAATGTTTTCCTATTTGGGCTTGTGGTGTTTAAGACTTTTTTACTAGTATTTGTCTATAAGGTTGTGGGGTTCAAGGAGATAGTTGGGCTTATGCTGTTTGATTTCCTGAATTATCACTTTTAAGGGTTTTGCATATGCCATTTCTATGTTAATTAGTTTTAATTTTTCTTATGAGAATTATATGTTATAAGAGAAATACCATGTATTTGTAGATTTTGTGGTTAATTTTTCCAGTAGGTGAATTCCTTGATGTTTCTAAACCAGTACAGTAATCAATTTATTTTAAAAAAATCCAAAAACCTAGAATAGAATTTTGGTATGTTATGGTTTCATTGATTTTAATTTTGGCTTCTTGTTTTTGGTACCTTTAGTAGGTTTTGGTAACCCGTACCCTTGTCTAATTTCTCAGGCCCAAATGGGAGGGTATTTTACTCCTTACTGTGGCCGTGTCAAAACATTGTACAATAGACAAAAAAATGGAAGGCAAAACATGAACAAATTCAAATAGAAAATATGAGCATCTTCATTAACTTCTATGAAGTAATTTTATCAAAATACAAAAGCAACACGCTTCTACACTTTACTCTCAAACTCCACTTACAAACACAATCTACACACCTAACTTAACTTGCGGACTCTCTAGCAAGATGCACTCGCTTCCTTGCAATTTTTCTCACATTTCCAGCTTCACCTTTCTCATTTCCAAAAACCCCAACCCCCCCAAAGGCCCCCACATTCTATTTCAAACTGAATATTTATCCTTTTCCCATTCTGGTTTATTACTAGAGGGATGACTCAACAGAGGGAAAGATGAAACGGTTCACCTTCTGGCTGTTACAAGTATAAAACCTTTCATGAAGGAAAGAGTAGACACTTCATGTCCAGAATATTACAAAATTACACATTTTGGCTTGTTTAGAGTGATTCAGAGTTTATTTGATAAACCATTAGACATGCCATTGATTGCCATCATGTTTGCCATTGATCTTAACTGCCATCCGATGGCCCACAAGAAATTTCTATACCTTTTAAGTGACTAAAGCCTTGATTGGCTTAAAAACCTCAAAGTACATTCTCATCTGTCGATTTAGATTCAATTGAATGGCTTATGACTTTTATGTTACTTTAGAAGGCTTTGTTGACCTTCAACCACGCCTTGCTTTTATCTGTTGTTAATCCAAGTCAGATCAACTGTCTACATGCCTTTTGAGCCCAAATAGGACCGTACTCAAAAGCCTGCCAAATGCTATCCATCTTGAGGTCCTCTACTAATCCACTTCCACATATCAGCCACCATCGTTTATCTTGAGAAAACCCAGACCATGGATCAAGATCCAATCCAATGGTCCACATATCCATTCATGATGAAAGGATCCAAAGCTTAATACCTTATTTAATCCACGAAAGATTGCTCCGACTATTGATTAACATCTGATCCAATAGTTCTAAAGCCCTTTTGTCAACATTAGAGATTCCAAAGTTAAAAACCTCCTCTGGCCCATGAAATGCCTTCTTTATCATTGATCTATCTCATCAACGGTCTTGCTTGATCACCATATTCCAAGGATTCATGGTGCCTTTGTGAGATATGTTACAAGATTGTTTGATATGAAACTTCGAAATTTCAAAGCAATTTTTTTTGCCTGCATTGAACAGGATAGAGAATAATCTCTCAGGTGTGCCACTTGCCCTCAAGTCTCCCAAATTTACTTCAACATGTAGGATCCATTTGTCATTTTGAGGATGCTCCTACATCACCACTAAAATGATCAAGGAATGACAAATACTTAATTTTGGTAATTTGTTAAGCACTTGGCCAATGAAAGGTAGGGGAAAGTGGTGTTTCGGGGTTGCTTTGTTAAGCTCCCTATAGTCTATACATACTCTTCACTTACCTCTCTTCTTGGAGACAATATTACCAATAGAAAAACTCACTGGCTGACTGAAATAGGATAGATGAATTCAGAATCTAGCAAATTCTGGAGTTCCTCCTTCACAATGTCCATCAATGCTGGATTCATCCTCCTTTGTGGTTCTTTCATTCGTATGCATTCTTCTTTAATATATATGTAATGCTGGCAGATTTATGGAGGAATGCCTCTTAATTGTTTGTAAGATCATGCAAAAGCTTGTTGATGCTTGGTCAGGATGTCCTTTACTTTCTCTTTCTCAGTATTTCATTATTTTCTGCTAATGATCAACATTCTATCATCAGTGATACATATCTGTTCAGTATATTTTGTCTTAAAATTTTGATCTGACTCATTCAAAAATAAGGTTGAGGGTCAGGTTAAGAAAGATATCACCTGCAACAGAACTTTCAGAAACTTCTCCTTCCAATTATCTTGAGTGTAAGACATTACTGCCTACATGCAGTGCATTTTCTATGGCTTGATCCTCATCTAAGCCCTCAATGGACATACATTGATCTAAAATCAGAAGAGGTTTAAGTGACATTCCTTTTTTCAACAGGGATTTGTGTAATAAGACTCATGAAATCATCGGATTCATCCTCAGATAAAACACAATAAGGATCACCTTTGGATGACAAAGGCTAAGCAGGTGGATACAAAGATTAGTTTCTCACATTAGCCACGTGTGCTACGGTTATATTGACAGACCTAAACCCAATGGCTAGCCAAGGTCCACCAAGGATCAAAGGGTAATCTCCCAAGACTATCATGGGTTGAATGACTACATAGTCAACGGGGTACTTCCAAGAGACCAGGTTAATATTTTTTCTAGGATCCCATCTAGTACCTATTTGGATCTGTCAACCATTTGTAAAATACTACAAGTCTTTTTGAAATTTTCTATCCCCAGTTGCTTTTTGGTTTGTAGAGTCATAATGTTAATTACTAACCCATATGTAGTAGTACACTGTTAATCGATCTTCCTTGTATTTTCACATTCAATATGGGGTTCCTTGGATATCCATATTTGGGTACAATTACTTTTCCTAGCATAAAATCTGAAAATTTACATACTACGTAGATGGTCTTTGGCCATACTTTAATTCTTATTCTCTTCTTGACTACCATATCCGTTACCAATTGGGCATAGATGGAGCCATCTTTTAAAGCCTTTAGTAGCAGAGGAATCCTTACATAGAGGTTTTGTAATTCCTCAAAAAATTCATAGGCAGGTTCTGGTAAAGGTTTAGGCATTTTGAGTCTCAAAGGAAAAGGTGGAGATTGCTAAATTGACTCTTTGTTTTATTTTTGAGCATCTTTTGTTTGACTCTTGCCTACAGCAAGTTCATTTTGTGGGGTTTTATCTACTGCCCTCGAATGCTTATAGGTTTGGGTGATGAGAAGGCTCAGAATATTTTCAAGACTGTAAGGTAATAAACCTATCATGAGGAGGAAGCATTTGCTCTATTTGAAAAAAAATAGGAGGAAAAATATGTAACAATATTGTATACTATTTGTTTTAATCCTAGATGTCATAGGCCTTTGTCTTATTATAGATGAAGAGTCATTCCTGTAAGAATAAGAAGAGTCACCTTAAAAGGTGAAATGAACAGAGAAATATTGGCTTTATATATTGTGATGTTTCCTCTTTTCAAATTGAATCATGAATACAATTTAGGCTTGCACCAAATGTTGTTCATTATCATTCCATTTAATGCTTGGCCTGACATTGGTATTGGAGCCGAGTTTTTCAATTGGTCAATCTTCTTTCTCCATTCTTCATTCTCCATTTCCAGCGAATCAAATATCTTCAAATTCAGTTTTCTCATTACCAGGGCTGCATAGTAGCTGGTTTTGTCAGTTTACGAAGGCATATTAGCTAAGAATGAGGCACTTTAGTCTGAACATGGTGCAATAGATGTCTTCATCCCTGCTGTGTACCCATTATGACAGTTTTCAGCTGTTATTAATGGCATTTTGGCAGACCTGCAAGGCATTTTGACTGTTTTTCATTGCGTTCGGCTGTATTTTGTTTGTTTTCTGTCATTCTCAGACCTGCGTTCTACTGAGAGAGATGTGTGTGGCTGTATGCTGAACCTGTGTGGCAGTCACCTCTGCTATTGGAAGGCGTTTCGAGACATTTGGCTGCTGTTTTCTGCTTTATTCAAGTTCAGACCTGCATATGGCACGCTTTTGCTGTGTTTGACTATATTAAACTGCGTAGAAGTTCTTTGACTGCATGGAGATTACTCATACTGCTGCATATACCTGATTGGGTGGCACAATTTCCATTGGTGGCTGCTTTGACTGCGTGGCAGTCCTTACTTTTTCTTTGGTTGGCATATTACATACTGAAAGAGTGCATAGTGGTCTCAAACTTTACATATCACCTTCCATGTGCCCCCCAGGCAAGGAGAAAACATCTAAAATAGCAAGATAAGTCCCTTTTTTTATTGTTTTATGTTTTTTTCTTCCTCAAAATAAGCATAAAGGTGAATGGAGAATATTCCAAAGGAATAAACAGCTAATTTTAATTCATTTTCATTGACTTATCTAAGCAAAATAAGTCATAGAAAAACAAAACAATTTTCATTTTCCAATTTCAAACAAAATTTGGAAACAAATTAAATTGTGCACACAAAACAAAAACGCAGTGCTCTGTATCAATAGTGCCTTTGGTTCTTATTTATAGGTTAAGTCATCAAGATTGAACTACTGCACTTATAACCTAACATAGCTGCAACAACGGCATTTGTGGCTTTGTCCTTATAAATCCCCAGGGAGAAATAAAGAAAAACTTTCATTTTCCCTTCCCTCCTTTAACCATTTGCGACCATCACTAGACGTAAATCCTAACAATGATCAAGAGCAATCCGAGTATACAGGGTTATCACATCTACGTACAAGGACTTGTCATTAAGTGGGTGTCATAGATAGAGCAAATCCTTTCACATATTGCCTAGGTACCATGTGCCATTCTGCTCTTACGTGCTTTATAACATCTCTTTCATGTACTTTCAGGGATATATAAAGGATGAGCTTCTTCCATGTATCGATAGGTATATAGAAAGGGTGAGCATATATATAGGTTTGATAGATTGATCTAATGGTATATCGAAAAGGGGGCCTTTTTGGAGCGATAAGAAACATTTCCATCTCTATTTGCAAACATGCGTTCTATAAAAACAATTGTTGGCACAACCCTAACTAACAAAGAAACCTGGTTAGAATGGTCTAGACAAGTTGAGAACACACTAATCATCAATGACTTGTGGTTCAACATTTGTGACGATGATGATCAACCCGCCAAACGAAACGATGCAAAGGAGATTCCATCATGGAAATAGAGGAACTCTAAAGCATTGGCCTTGATGATGACCTCAGTGGATGCAAAGGTGTTTCATCACATTCAAGGGTGCAACACTCCATGGAAGATTTTCACAACTTGAAGGAACCGTATGATTAATGCTCATAATTGTAGTTCATACTATTACAGTTGAAATTGTTCAATCTAGAGTTGAAAAATGGGGATGTCAGTTTGGCTTCTGAAATCCGTGCAATCAAGCATGATGTTGATGCCATTGACATACAAATTGATGGACCGCCTTCATAAAGGCTCTTCTTCCTACCTACTCGACCTATTTGGAGTCATTGCAAGCAAGCAATTTGTTGAAGACTCACATATGATCAGCTACTTTACCTGATACCGAACCCCCCCCACCCGGCCCTGGGAGTGCGGCATATACGCCCCAGGGTACAAGAGCATGGGGGGAGTGCAAGGGAGATGTCCAAGGACCATGCCTGGGTTGTGGGTATGTCTGGTCGACGTACCCGTGCTTATCTGCAGCCCAAGAATGTTCCCTGAGCATTTACGTGTGCTCTCGAGTGCCTAATATACATATTTTTTTATTTTTTTCAATTTCGTGCAATGAAAAGTCAAACATGGACTTCAAAATACAATTAAAAACAAAATAAAGTAGATTCCCAACCCTAAAAGCAACATTCACACTCATTTTATCATTGCTGCGTTTTTTTTTTTTTACGGGCTCCGCCCTTAAACCCCTAGGGTAGGGGGGCTTAAACATCCCCCCTGCAACCCCCTCATGCCGGATGGCTTGTCATACCGCAAATGATATTGCCAAGGGGATTACAAGATGTCATACCATTACAATTGTTGGAGGTTTGGATATTCACTTCACCTCCTAACACATTGCACATTTGTTCACTCCTGGACTTCAAAATACAGCTATGGACGTCATATTGAAGTTTTTATTTAACTTATTTTGTTTCATCTATGCATATTATGTGGTTAGTTTTTCTTATATGGCTATATTTTTATATTTTTAATTTTTTTTATATATTTTTGTATGGCTGTATCCAAATGTATCTAAACCCCCCAAAAAATTTCCTTGTATCCTCGTATCCGATTCTCGTACCCATATCTGTATCGGTAATGTAGATGATTGGTTGGTTGATAAAATGGCTGAAAGATAAAAAGCCTTTGAAAGAGAACCAAAGTCCACTAGAGAAAGCATTTATTATACAAATCAAAAGGGCAATTCTTCCAAGAATACATGAAATGAAAGGGGCAAAGGAAAGAACAAAGGGTGAGACAACAAATTAGGCAAAAACAACCAAGAATAGTCGAATGACAAACAACACTTGCATTGCAAATACTGTGATAGAAAAACGGATCATGAAACCCATGAGTGCAAAACACAATGGGAGAAAATTGAAGCCTACAGGAAACAGGAAGTAGATAAGGAGAAGAAAAAAACTTAGAATTTGATTCAGCTCAGTTCACTTGTGATTGCGTGCTTTGCATCTGTGATGAAGCAATTAATGCCTTAAGAGTGTTCAACCTAGGATAATGCTTGGGTTTTAGACACTAGTACCACTCAACACATGACTTTCCAAAGGGATTTTTTTAGAAGTTTCATGAAGAAAGTTGTGGCACAATATATTTGACAGACAAAACAAGTTGGTGCCCTGAAGGCAAGGGTACAATCCAACTCAAATCACTAGGACATCCAAATTACATTCTCCACAATGTACTTATTATACCTTCCTCAGTTGAAAATAAACTTGTCTCTTGTGCTGATTTGACAACAAGGCCATTCCATATTGATTGATGATGGAGAGGTGAAAGTCACAAGAAAATGTGGTTGATACTAAGGGGTGAGCACTCAGTACCAAATAATTTTGCTCATCTCGCAGAAGGGGGAATGCCAACTATTCCTCTGGCATGCTAGATTTGGGCACACACACTACATCTGCACTATGCATAAAAATGGCGTTGTCAGCGTGTCGACTTTGCCCAAGAACATTGAAAAGTGTGAAGCCTGCATTTTGGCGAAACACGAAAGAGAACCCTTTTAAAATTCAAAATGGAAAGCCGATAGGAAGTTGCAGCTAGTTCACTCCGATTTGTGTCCTCTCCCAATCCTCTCCACTAGTAGTCATAAATACTTCATGTTGTTCATTGATCACTACAGTAGGATGACATGGACATAATTCTTGAAGAATAAATCAAAAGCCTTCGAAATGTTTCAAAAGTTTTGAACCATGGTTGAAAATGAATCCCAATCCAAAATTGGCATTCTTTGGACTTATAATGGTGGTGAGTTCACAAGTGTTTGGAACCTATTTCAAGCAGAACGAAATCAAGCATTATCTCACAGTCCCTTACCCTCCGCAACAGAACATAGTGGTTGAGCAGATGAACCAAATTGTCATAAATATGGTTTGGGCTATGTTGTTTTTCAAAGGGGTATCTCTGCACTTTTGTGTAGAAGCAACTCAAACAACTGTATACCTCTGCAACAAGTCACCATCAATAACCCTACAAAAGAAGACTCCATATGAAGTCTAATGTGGTTATCTCTCCTAAGTGTGATATCTTCGGATCCATGTGCTATGCAAATATCCAAAGGAGAAAAGAAACAAACTAGAACATAAGAGTCGCAAATGCACGCTTTTGGGTTGCTCCGAGTCTTCAAAAGCATACAGGTTATATGATGAGAGCACTAAGAAATTTCTCATCACAAGGGATGTCATTTTTTGTGAAACTACAAAGGACAACTCAAGCATTAGTCGAGAATTGAATCGACTGGAAAAATGTCAAATTTGATGTTTTCAAGAAGGTTCATATGGAGGTTCCAAACAGTGAAGGGGGACTTGCAATTGGGAAACACTTGTATCTCTATTGACTCTTGTAACTGAAAATGACACTTCCCATTTAGAAGATAGTGAAACTTCATCAAAGGATGGTCCCATGGTAGAAATTGAAGGAGCTTCAAATTTAGAAATCGAGGCCCTTGTGATTCACGAGCTACATAGAAAAAGATGCCAAAACAAGGTGAACAAACATTAAAAGATGTTAGCCCTGATGAGCTTGAGAAAACAGGGAAAAAATGCACACAATTGCACAACAATCAAAAGAGTTTGTTGATGAAATTCAAGATATGATCGAAAAGCTTAGCTTAGAAGACCTTCTTGAAGAAGAAGTCAATGTTGTATTTGACTCTGAACCTACTTCTTTCCAAAAAGCTAAAAAGCTTGAGGCATGGAGAAATGCTATGAGAAGTGAGTATGATACGTTGGTCAAGAATGAAACTTGGAAATTGGTTGATCCTCCGATTGACTATAAACCAATTGGCTGCAAGTGGGTTTTTCGCAACAAGTACAAAGTATAAACCACCTCAACTTCTGTAACCGCTTCCAGCGTAAAAAATACACGCTGCACACACACTCTGATATGTGTGTCTTGCATGCCTTTGATTATTCTCTCTTCATTCTTAAGCATCTACATTTGCTAACAGTGTTATCAGAGCCACCACTCACGGAAGCTGAAACGGTACAAGTGATTCATTGTTCGAGGAAACCCTGGTTCTAGGGCACGAACAGGAGAAGAAGAAAAGGAGGTCACAGTCCCGTGAAGAGGAGGATGCAGTCCCACGGAGGAGCGCACACATTGTTGTCTTCACACCTTGTCGTCGATCATCGAAGGACTTTGCACACAGTCCTGTTCGTTACAGTCATTGACCACCCTGCACACATTCCCATCGACCATTATTACGAGACACCAAAAGAAAATCACAGTTGCAAGAAGAGATTTCGCGCATAGGAGAAACCATAAAAAGCCTGTCGAAATCCTGTTGAGGCACGTCAGGAAGAAACCACAGGGGTCTTCGTGTGGAGGGGGACGTTGAACATTGCAAAGGAGGAAGGACACGAAAATTGCAGAGGATTTTCGAAACACTCAGCGTCGAAATTGTTGAGGGTTTTCGCGTGGGAAAAGAAAAACAAGTATGTAGGAAGAGTAAAGTTTTTCACATGGGTCACACAGACAGTCGCGACAGACAGAAAAAGAAGGGCACACGGAAACGGCGAGGGCACAACAGTCGTGGAAGGGCAGACTCATCCAAGGACAAGTAAAAATGCGAAAAGCCAGTAAAAAAACACGAGCACACACAGCAAAATCGTGGAAGGCCGAGAAATAGGGCACAAAGGACAATCCCGAGTGCAGGAGGAGTTTGACTAGAATAAATCATGGAAGGCCAAGTGAGTTCAGAAGAATCATTTTTTTTTTTAAAATTTTTGTATTATAAAATTCTGGGTAGTTAAATGTATTGGTGTCAAATATATTTATGATTAAAATTTCAAAATTGGAAAAATCATAGTAGTTCAATTTCTCGAATGTTTTTCACTGGTTAAAAATTATTTTTCGGAATGAAAAATGACCAATATCCAGACCCTTGTCCTTCTCGAGGCCCAAAAATTGACTGGGCAAAATTATAACGTGTGGAGTCATAAAATTTTAACAATTGCACAATTGTGACAAAATTGTCCTTGGCACTAAGGCAAGCCCTGTTATGGATTTTGCGGATTATAACAAGCGTCATAAGGAGGCCTCGCTGTTGCTGAAGTTATTCGTGTCAGATGATATGATTCCTAAGGTCCAGAATGCCACTATGACAAGTGCGCTATGGACCAATTTGCAGAACAAGCATCAGACTTCGAAAAAAAGCCGGGTGTTGTACATGAAAAATATGTTATTCTCTGTCAAGATGAATGAGGGTGATTCTCTGTCAAATCACCTACTTCAGATAAAAGATCTTCGAGACCAACTTTCAGCGATTAACAAGAAGGTTGATGATGACGACATGGTGGCACTGGTTCTGAACAACTTGCCACCATCCTACGAATCTTTCATGGAAGCTCTTCATTTGATGGTGAAAAGTCAGAGCCTGACATTTAATCAGGGGAGTACCTATCTGCTACAAAAAGAAAACAGACAAACACAAGCAGAGGAGTTCAGTGTTGGACAAGAAGAGAGTGCACTTGTTGCTCAGGTGAAGGGGAAATGGAAGTGGAAACGTATTTCTACGGATCCATCTTCTAAGTATTAGGTAACATGCCTTTACTGTCATAAGGTTGGGCATATGAAAAAGGATTGCTGGAAGCGACAGTTTGCAATTTCCCAACAAACCAATCAAGCAAAAAATGTGGCAGCAATTGAAGAAGGAGAATCTGAAGAAGAGTATGCCCTTGTGGCATCATACTCACATTCACATACCAGTAGTTGGTTCATTGATTCCGGTGCATCCAGGCATTTTACATGTCATAAAGATTGGTATGTCAAATTTATTGCAAGTACAAACCATTTTGATTCAGTTTCTTTCGCTGATGGCATGTCATATGCAGTAGAGGGGATAGGAGATGTTTGTATAAAATTGAATAATGCAAAAACAATCATTGCCAGGAATGTTTTGTATGTTCCTAGCCTAAGTAAAAATCTTCTATCTATTATTCAATTAACAAAAAATCCCAATATTGCTGTAAATTTCTCTGGAAAACAGTGTGTTGTGTCTGATATAGACATGATAAGGTAATTGTCTGGGGTATTGGGTAAGGTGGTCTGTATAGAATCGTTGACTCTACCACAATCAACGTAGATGCACGAGTGGAGGGTGAATCCACCATACTGGATGTGCGAAAAGATAGTCTTGTTGACCCTGATCTAGTCAACTTACATGCATTAGTGGTGGAGGGAATATCCACTATACATGATGTGCATGAGGATGCAATTCCTCAATCTCAATCGGATGCACTAGTAATTGTGCAGCAGGATGAAATGCCTTGGTCAAATTCACTGGCTCAGAAAACCAGGAATAAAGTTGATTATTCAGTAGAGCATGGTCATTTTGCTCTAGATTCTAACCTTGGTATGGTACCTAAATGGCCAGTTCTACACTCCATTGGATACAAATGGGTGGATACATTTTGTACTTTGCACAAGTACATGGCTCATCTTGTTACAAAAGGCTTTTCCCAACCGGGGGAATAGATGAGGATGCTTATACTGCGAAGATGGTCACAAATCAGTTGCTTCTCTCTGGATATTTGGATGAGGTCTATATAGTGCAGCCTGATGGTTTTCGGGTTACCTATAGTGATCATTTGTTTTGCAGGATGATTGAGTCCTTGTATGGACTTAGGCAGGCTTCACAAGCCTGGGATGTTTTATTTGATCAACATCTCCAGAGATCTGGATTCAAACTTTTGTAGATTGGATTGAAATCATCAGCGATTGATGATTCATTATCAGTCAATGAATCACTCCTTAGAGACTCGGTGGACAACTTGTTACATCTTATGTCCACATGGCCGGATCTTCGTTTTGTTGTTGGCTATCATGTTCTGTCGTTGTCTACATCGAAGCTCCACATTGGACAACAACAAAATGTCAAAGGACTGCTAATTTCATGTTGATATCTATTCATCAGTCTGTATATGTAATGACTAAACTATTTGGTCCTATTTTGTTTTTAAAATTTCGGGACAAACTTGGTGTTGTTTCCGGTTTAGTCATTAAGAGGGGGTGTTAAACATATTAACTAACTCATTAGTTAGTCTACTAAGGTTGGTTATAAACCATCTCAACTACTGTAACTGCTTCTAGCATAATAAATACACACTGCACACACACTCTGATATGTGTCTTGCATGCCTTTCATTTTTCTCTCTCTTCATTCTTGAGTATCTACATTTTCTAACAAATGCTGATCTCAAGGAGGCAATGTACATGACACAACCCGAAGGTTTTGCGGTAAAAGATCAAGAGCACACAATGTGCAAACTTGAAAAGTCGTATGGTCTGAAACAAGACCCATAAGTGTGGTATGACAAACTCGCTGAGCACCACCTGAACATGAACTTCAAATGTTTGAGTTTGAAAACGTAATTGTTTTTGTCAAAACAGTTGACAAAATGGTTGTATTTGTAGTGTTGTATGTTGATCGTCTGCTCATCACAGGAAACAATGAAAGATACACTACAAAATTCAAATCAGACTTGATGAAAGGCTTTGAAATGATATATCTAGGTTATCTTCATTACTATTTGGGTATTGAAGTAATTCAAATATCAAAGTATATCTTCATCACTCAACAAAATTACTTTGGTGAAATTTTGACCAAGTTCAGAATGACAGATTGCAAGCCTCGTAGTACGTCAATGGAACAAAAATTGAAGCTAATATTAGAAGACACCAAACTTTAGTAGACGCTACTAAATACAAATAGCTCATTGGAAGTCTGATCTATGTGACCACAACTAAACCAAATATTTCTTTGGTTGTTGGTGTTCTTTCTCGATTCATGCAACAACCTAGAGAAAATAACTGGGTAGCAGACAAAAGAGTCCTTCGATATCTCAAAGGAACACAAAATTTTGGGCTCAAATACTTTAGGGTAGGGGACTTCAAATTGATTGGAGACTTAGATTTTGACTATGTTGGTGATTTTGAAGATGAGAAATCTGCTGAACGTTTTTTGATGAATTTGGGAGTAGTGTTTGTTCGCTAGAATTCAAAGAAACAATTGATGCCAACAATTTCTTCAACAAAAGCATAATACATGATAGCTTTAAAGGCAACCAAAGAGATTTTGTGACTCAGAAGGGTTCTTTCAGATTTGTAAGAACAATAGATTTTGTCAACACCTCTCATTGTTGACAACACTTATGCAATTGAAATGGCAAAGAATCCAATCTTTCACGACTGAACCAAGCATATCAATACTAAATTTGATTTGATTCAACACCATGTGAAAGATGGCAGTGTAAAGTCGCATCATTGTCCTACAATAGAGCAACTAGCAGACATCTTGACAAAAGCTCTTGGATGAGAAAAAAATGAAAAGTTTAGAGGAATGCTTGGTCTCACTATGACCCTTGTAGATTAAGGAGGGGATGTAACAATAGTGTATAATATTTGTTTTAGTCCTAGGTGTCATAGGCTTTTGTCTTATCATAGACAAAGAGTCATTCCCATAGGAATAGGAAGAGTCACTTTAGAAGGTGAAATGAACATACAAATATTAGCTTTATATATTGTAATGTTTCCTCTTTTCAAATTGAATCGTGAATACAGTTTTGGATTGCATCAAATATTGTTCATTGTCATTCCATTTAATGCCTGGCCTGACAAAATAGCAGGATCTATTGAATAAAATACCAGCTGGTTTGTTTGTTGGATTTGGTGTTGATTCCACTAGTATGGATGTTGAAGACTTAAGTTGGTCTCTTTGAACATTAGCCTGGGGCTGTTGCCCATTGCTGGTTCTGATAATTAGATGCAAGTAAAGATAATGTTTGTTGTGCAGTAGGCAGCCGAAACTGCAACTGCTGAGACTAATATTGAGGTTGTTGGACATAAGGTTTTGGTTGCTAGACATAAGGTTGTGGTTGCTGCGTTTGAAACTATCCAAGATACTACATTTGTTGAGGATAATATGGCTTCATGGATTTGTTCAAAAGTTAGGTGGATAAGAATTTTGATAAGGTCGACGATATTCAGATCCCTGCATACCTTGATGTGGATAATAAGAAGCATTGTTCTTGGGAAAATTGGGATTTTGTACATAAGAGGTTGATGCTCCCCCGCTATGTCCCAGGGGCATTGGGTGTCATATAAAAAAAATGCATATAGGTTTGCTCAACATCCCTTAGTACAGCTTGTAATTGAGGCCAAGAGGGACCTATCTTCTCAGTTGTAGTCTAAGGAGGAAATCTTACAGGTTAATGCTCCGGGTGGGCACTCCCTCCTTGCTGCTTTTTAAAAAATGACAAAAATACTAATCTGCTTTTTTTGTCTGATTGCTCATCTTTTAGATGCAATGTATCATACTGTGTGCCTAGTGTACTATTACAGTCAAACTTGATATCATTCATTAAGTTATATATGTATGCCCTAGGAAGGGTGTCATGTCCCCTTTTTCATGGACATTGACAGTCTTGATGATTAGCCTATTATGCGACCTTCGTAGGCTAATAGGATGGATAGGGGGTCATAATGGAGCTTGGCTTGACTTTGATTCATAGGATTTTCTACATTTGGTTTTCATTCGGGCTCTTTCGGACACATTTGCCCTGAGCTCCTATTTTTTAGGGATATTTGATATGCAGCGGAGCGCCTTTATTTTGGTATGGTCATGTGCGGAATCACTCCCTGATTCACCTGCTTCGATCAGTTCGAGGATCCGACATGTATTGAGGGAGATATTAATATTTGATTGATTTAATCAAATATTAATTATTTAGCCTATTTTTAATTAGAAACCCTAATTCTAATTTAAGAAACCCTAATTAGGGCAAGCATATCTTTTTGAGGGTATAAGGGTTTCTCATGGAGGCCATTATTGATTATGCATATGATTATTGATTTTGATTTCTGAAGAATTCTTCTGTGAAGACTGAGCCTAGGGTTCCAGGATTCCATTTGCATTGGAGAACGTTCCCTCTTCAGTGTGTGCAATTAAGAGGCTGTGGAATATCAGCTGATCTATTGCCAAATTGAGAGATAGCTTCATCCAGAAGTTATCACAGAATTTACAGGGTTGAGAGATAACTTCACACAGAAGTTATTACAGATTTTCCAGGTATTTATTTCTTTATGTTTTGATTCAATAAATTATACAGCTAGAGATCTTCTGTGCTAGAACATATATTTTCAGATCAGGGGTTGAAAACAGGGAAGTTGTGCTTAATTGGCGGCCGTACGAAGTCCGTACAGGTCCGTACAGATCCGCTCGGGAACCGACTTCGGCAGACAGAGAGCTTCCAGTGACCGACATCGGCCGACTTGAGACCGACGCCGGCAGATAAGGACCTGCAGTGACCGATGTCGGCAGTATATCGACCGACGCCGGTGGCTGTGTGTTCGACACAGCAGGCCGAGACCTTCCAGAATTCAATTTGCACTTCCAGATTTGCAAAGCCAGGGTTTTCAAGACTGTATTTCACATTTATATGCATAAGAGAGGACTGCAATTGTAATAGTTTAGAAGGACAAGTGATAAGATCTGTGATTTACTATTGAAAGACTATATTATTGTTATCATTCTGAATTTATTCAACAGAAATTATATCTTTGTTCAGAGTTTTTTGTGTTGCCATATTCCCTGTTTGGAGGGGATATTACAGTGGTATCAGAGCTTATTGTGCAGATAAAGGAGCCCCTAAGTAAGGGACATCACAGTGGTATCAGAGCTTATTGTGCAGATAAAGGAGCCCCTAAGTAAGGGACATTACAGTGGTATCAGAGCTAATGTCTTGCCATCCTGTTGGGTAGTTTGGGTATCAGTATGGCTGTAACAGGTGTCAAAGATTTGGAAGAAAGCATGCACAATGCAAAGAAGAAATTAGATAATCCATGTCAGCAAGCAGAGGACATTCTAAAAACTTTGGAGTTGGAAACTTATTTAAGCAAGGTTGATCAGTCAAATTCTTATGAGATGCAAACAGCGCTATCTCCAGCGTTTGGTTCGTTGGTGAAGCCCCGTTTATTGAGACATCGTGATGAGGTGGTAAGACTTGCAGCTCTCTCTTGCATTAGTGAAATCATGAGGATCATAGCTGGCTTTGATTTTAATGATGATCAGATTATGAGAGAGGTATTTCATGCCATGGTAAAAAGCTTTGAAAAGTTGGATGACATTAGAGACCCTCATTTCTCTAAGAGGGCAAGATTACTTGAAATATTTGCAAGGTATGGATTTGAAAACCTTATGATGTTAGTAGGTTGTGTTGGTGACATTCGCAGGATGTTTAAAATATTTTGGAGTATTTTAGATGATTTTCATTCTAGTGATGTATTAGCATCAATGCACTCTATCATGTTCACAATCTTGTTTGAGGAGGATAAAATTTCTAAACTTTTGGCAGAAGATTTATGGTATGTCTGGACAAAAGGGAAAAATGTCTCACCTAGAGCTTGTATGTGGTTAAAGAGTTTAATTAATAGGCCTAAGGATCGTAGTGCTTTCCCTATGACATGCAGCCACTTGCATGATGAGTTTGACAGTCATGCTGATCCAGTACAGGGAGATATTAACACATCTGCAGGTAATGATTTATCTGCATTATCTTCACAGGTAGGAGTAGTTGAGGGTGTTGTGGATGAGCTTTGTCTTAAGGTGAGTTTAACTCAGGAGTTAGACAGTGAGGATGAGTCTGATGCTTGCATTCAGAGTGTGGAGGTATACTCAGAGGTTAGTACATTGAGTATTGGCGATGAGTATGTTTCTGTAGCTACTGATGAGGAATATGTTGTTGGAGCTAACACACATGTTCAGGATTTGGGAGTACCAGATTCTGATGAGTTTGAGATACCAGTGGAGTCGAGTCTCCAGATTGATTATTCTCACACGGATGACAGTGTGGTACAGTTGGTTGTGCCACCTTTACAGAGAGATCAGTTGGGGTGTGTGGGGGAGTATGTTGATGCTTCCACATATAATTTTTACTGCACTGAACCATTCATGGAGTATTTTCTGGATAGTGCAGGTGTTCGTCTGGACTCACATAAGATGACAGAAGGTGTTCTTGTCCGAGGTACTAGTGCTATTAGCAGATTGGGTGAGGAGATTTTACGAACCCTTTCTACTATGTTACCTTACAGGGATGTTGAGGTGATGTTTGTTGAGCCGAGATTGGAGCCGTCCATTGAGTCCCAGTTTGGCAATAGTGAGCCAGTAGCAGAGTTTGGGGGTTCTCACCAACATCATACGGTGAGGTATGCTCCTTATTTTTCTTTGCATCTAGAGATTAGTTTTGGTGTCAGTGACTCAGGTACCAATGATTGTCTTATCCACGGTCCAGTTGGGTGTGAGTATCAGTTAGATAGGGACTTGAATTTTGACATAGTGGATGTTTTAGTTGGCTTGAGTTCCACAGAGTGGTTTCTTCTACCGACATCTACAGTTGGTCTTCAGACAGTTGTTTGGGTGTCGAATGCAGTTTTTCAGTTGCTGATTTTGATACTGTTGATGCTGTTGATGTTGATGATTTATTCACATGGGTTGATTGGTGACATGATGGATGTTACACAACTTTTTCCTTGGGATCTAGGTGGATCGAGTAGTTCATTGTTCCGAGATTGCTTGGGGACAAGCAATTTTCGGAGGGGCGGATTGTCATGTCCCCTTTTTCATGGACATTGACAGTCTTGATGATTAGCCTATTATGCGACCTTCGTAGGCTAATAGGATGGATAGGGGGTCATAATGGAGCTTGGCTTGACTTTGATTCATAGGATTTTCTACATTTGGTTTTCATTCGGGCTCTTTCGGACACATTTGGCCTGAGCTCCTACTTTTTAGGGATATTTGATATGCAGCAGAGCGCCTTTATTTTGGTATGGTCATGTGCGGAATCACTCCCTGATTCCCCTGCTTCGATCGGTTCGAGGATCCGACATGTATTGAGGGAGATATTAATATTTGATTGATTTAATCAAATATTAATTATTTAGCCTATTTTTAATTAAAAACCCTAATTCTAATTTAAGAAACCCTAATTAGGGCAAGCATATCTTTTTGAGGGTATAAGGGTTTCTCATGGAGGCCATTATTGATTATGCATATGATTATTGATTTTGATTTCTGAAGAATTCTTCTGTGAAGACTGAGCCTAGGGTTCCAGGATTCCATTTGCATTGGAGAACGTTCCCTCTTCAGTGTGTGCAATTAAGAGGCTGTGGAATATCAGCTGATCTATTGCCAAATTGAGAGATAGCTTCATCCAGAAGTTATCACAGAATTTACAGGGTTGAGAGATAACTTCACACAGAAGTTATTACAGATTTTTCAGGTATTTATTTCTTTATGTTTTGATTCAATAAATTATACAGCTAGAGATCTTCTGTGCTAGAACATATATTTTCAGATCAGGGGTTGAAAACAGGGAAGTTGTGCTTAATTGGCGGCCGTACGAAGTCCGTACAGGTCCGTACAGATCCGCTCGGGAACCGACTTCGGCAGATAGAGAGCTTCCAGTGACCGACATCGGCCGACTTGAGACCGACGTCGGCAGATAAGGACCTGCAGTGACCGACGTCGGCAGTATATCGACCGACGCCGGCGACTGTGTGTTCGACACAGCAGGCCGAGACCTTCCAGAATTCAATTTGCACTTCCAGATTTGCAAAGCCAGGGTTTTCAAGACTGTATTTCACATTTATATGCATAAGAGAGGACTGCAATTGTAATAGTTTAGAAGGACAAGTGATAAGATATGTGATTTACTATTGAAAGACTATATTATTGTTATCATTCTGAATTTATTCAACAGAAATTATATCTTTGTTCAGAGTTTTTTGTGTTGCTATATTTCCTGTTTGGAGGGGATATTACAAAGGGGAGGACTATATCGACCTGCAGTTTGACATTCTTTCTTTTCAGGTAAGATCCTTGGAGGTTTGGGTCCATCTTCTGGAGAATGTAGAATACCTTCTACAAAAGTCTTGCAAATCATTGAAGGGTAGGCAGGGAGCATCACATCCAGCATTCGTTGAGATTCTTTCCTCAAAACCATAAGAAAGATGGTTCTAAGGGCAGTCTCATCTAAATTATTGCCTTGGACATCTTCCTGAATATAATTAAATCTTTCAAATTAATCCTTCAATGATTCCCTTTCTTTTTGTGCAAATCTATGGATCTCTCTTTAATTTGTGCTCCTCCAATAATTCTGGTGTCTTTCTAAGAATATCATATTCATTTGATCCCTTGTACAGATTCGGGCATCCTCTAATCCTATAAGCCATCGTCATGTAGCATCTTTTAGTTTAGCAGGGAATAATTTTAATCTTTTCTCATCTTTTGTGTAATCATATCCCATATAGAGAACCTAAAATTCAAACATGAAAGCATCTAGGTCTTAGGTGACAAAGGAGGTTTTTTCATAGGAGAGTTGGTCCGCTAGGGCAGAGCAATAGGAAATTTGAGATTATCCAGATCAAATATAGGTATGGGTTCCTTGTCAGCCATTTTTAAGTGCCTTGAGGATTGGCTCAACCTACTTGACGCTAAAGTATTGCTTCCTTTCAAATGTGGGCTCACAGGAGTGGTTATTGTTGATGGACTCGAGTATGGAACCTCTGGGTAAAAATTTTCCTTTACCATCCTTAGGCCAACCAAACATTCATGATGATTAAAACAGTTTGCCCTTGAGCCTGATCATTTGTTGATGCTATTTTTTAAAAAAAAATGCCATTGAAAGAAAATAAGTTACACAACTTAAAAAGGAATTCTAATGTAATTTAAAACCTGGCAAGGTGTCCAGGATTCCATAGGTCTACTTCCCTGTCCTCCCTGCTGTCCCTTGCAAAAATATAGCCAAAAACAATCTAAAGCACTCAAAGAAATTTAACTTGGGCAAAGCGAGGTGGTGCTTGTGCCTCGCTGGAAATGGCACCAAAAAGTGAATGTGAGTCACTTTAAATGTCAACCTATGAAGGGGCCTTCCATGGAGATGTGGAAGGGTGCAAAGGTAGGAAGTATTCAAACTCTAGTACACAACATACAATAAACTATACAAATACTATCAAAATTGTGTTAGAATAGATTCTGCTCTAATGAGCAGGTGAAAATCCTTCAAAAGGTTGAGACTGTAAGAGGAAAATTTGCTGCCAACATCGTCGTTGATTGTTCAAATTTGGATGACAATTTCAGGTAAACATTTTTAGCCAGACTCTAAATTGAAATGTTGGAGTGGAATTTGCTTACTCTGATGGAAGTGAGACCAGAAAAGGAGAAGGTGCTTCGGTGTATGAAGTTGAAAAATTGGAGGCAATTGAGGAAAAAACACATGGCAGGTTGCTTTATAATCTGAGTGACAACACTGTCAATATTGTCATAGAAAGAAGACAATGGAGGGCACATGGAAATATCTAGAAAAAGTATATCAACATTAGATTTAATCATTAATTTTGTGAGTAATTAATTTCTTGGGATGAAGGTGCAAGAGTCAAAGTATGGGTGAATAGACAGCAAGATTCAGAGCTCGCGCGAGCAAATTTTGAGGCTGTGGTGTTTATGTCATTGAAGACATGTTGTGATGACCCTTCTTGGAGAATGCCCACCTCGTGTTAAAGCATAGTACTTATTTTTGGATCGAGGGAAGTTGACCCTTGAGGAATCTTATGCTTCTCTTTTTAAGGAAAATGTCATCAAGAAGGATCTCAAATAGATTTTTTAAATCTGTTCCTTGTCAGCGCTGCTTTTAAGTGTAAAAAAAGACAAACACAAAACAAAAGTGAAGTAAAATATTTAAAAAATCAGATTCCCCGAATGAGGATCTAAAGTCAAGAAGAAGAAAATAAGGTGCTTTAATTGCCATGAAAATGGGCGCATCGAAAAGTAATGTCCAAAATTGTTTGTTGAAGAAAAGCAAAGTGCAATCGGTGAAATCTCTCTTTGAAACAACTATTTGTGGCAATGTAGATGGTGATAAGATTTGAAATCAATATGCAATTTATATTGAATAGTACAAGATAGAATCTAGAGATGAACATGAATAGCAAAGTATATACAACCAGATCACATGACACGGTTAGATAACGTGAATAAACCTCTTGAGAGGTAAAAAATCCACGAAGATGATTATTCATATATAGAGAAACATAATTGCCCAATACAATTCCTTCTTTTCTCACTTCTCTTTATCAACCTTCTTCACTAAACTCAGTAATATATTTTCCACACTCATATAACTTTGTCACAATCACCGATATTCAGTTGAGTGTATCAAGTATATATTACAATAGGGGTAAAACCCTATTTATAATGGGGATGTAGGGAGATGACCGTTTTAGCCAACGGGTCCATCCTTCCCCAAGAATCATTTAATAATAATTTGATAAGTAATAAATAATAATATTTTATTAACTATTTACACGAGGTTTTCACCTCGTGTTAATAAATAATAAATTATCATTATTTAATTACACATCAAAGTACACTAAGGGTCTAAAATAGTCCACTTAGCCATTAAATGTTTTAACACTCCTTAATGCTAAGTGGGGATATATTTTATAATCATGTTAATAAGGAGTTATACTATGTACAAATTTGAAGGATTTAAAAACCTTCATCATGTCAAACATAACCTTTTGAAACAAAAGGAATTATAATCCTTAAACTACTTAAAGTAAGTCTAAGCTAGCATGATCATAAGATTACATCTCAAAGTTTCTCATGAATAATCACCAATCATATTTAGAGCCTTTTATAACATAAGGACCTCTATTACAATGTATGCTTTTATCCATATAAAGTTTACTAAAATTACATAATGTGATATATTACAATGTTTTACAATGAAAAAAAGTATAGAGGAGAAGAATGACATTAGGAAGTGGCATTGTTATGCACACTTCCCCTCAATGATAACTCTGAAAGGCCCAACATTGCACTAAACTGACAAAACCTGATAGCACTAAGTGGTTTTGTGAATATATCTGACACTTGTTCATCCGTAAGACAAAATTGCATATCAATATCACCATTGAGGACTTTCTTTTGGATAAAATGCACATAAACTTCAATATGTTTAGTTCGTTGGTGTTGCACTGTATTTTTCGTCAAAGCTATACAACTTTGTTTATCACATAGAAGGGTGGTACCAAGAGAAACATCCAAATGAAGTTCTTCTAACAATCTTTGCAACCACATGGATTCTTTAACAGCATCCATAGCACTTTTGTACTCTGTTTCAGTAGAAGAGATAGAGACAATAGGTTGTTTTTTGTTGCTCCAAGAGATAGCACTTGCACCAAAATTAAACACATATCCAGAAGTAGATTTTCGATCTATAATATTACCAACATGATCAGCATCACAATAGCCATATAATAAAAATAAATCAAGACGTGTTTATTTGTGGTAAAACACATTGTAAACAATCAGGGCATGTTTTAGTCAAATCAGTTCACTAATTTGATTATTAAGTTAGTGACACAAATCATTGTATGTAATTCATTATTGGACGTCTCCAATATTGACAAGATGGACGTCCCCAACTATCATGTGATTCACATACAACAATTTAAGTTAGCCAAATATTAGATATCTTTGAAAAAACTTTGCAAGTTTTAATATGATTTTTGTCATTTTTCAATGATCTAGAATTGGATCTAACTGAAGATTGAGGTATGTAACCTCGTACATCAAATATGGACAATTCTAGCATGAAATGCAATCATCCAATCAAACAAATATGAGACTGAAACAAATAATTTCAGACATGTATGAACAAAAATGCTTAGTAAAGTAAATGATAAGGAGCCAATTAAGAATACAAACTTCATTTACATTTTGCATTTCATAACATATCTTATTATCAAGTGAAGCATCTAAGCATGTTAGCATGAACTTGTCTCACTGTATCAAAAGAAAGCATCTTAATAATTGAAATACAAAAGATCATTTCTTACTGAGTATGATCTTCTTACCAAATGCAATAACTAAAGAAGATCATCTTGTCAAATGAAGCATGATGTTATGTATTCTAATGCTAACTCATATGAATTGAAAATAATCATAAATGTAATTAGTTTGAAAATAATATTGTCTATATATATTTTATTTGCTTTCTTATCTAAGACTAATATATCTATTACAATATAATGGTAATTAGCACTTTTCAATAATCACACTAAATAGTGTTACTAACAAATACCATTATAGTCGAGAGATTGTCAAGTTAGTATTTTCAAAGTAATAGCATATAAATGATCGTTAAGAGTTTTAACTTTTAGTGGTCATGTAACATCACTAAACTCATAAAAAGATGAAAGGAATTCACATCATAATTCTTGTGAAAGAGATTAATATGTTGTTTATCACGTCAATAGCCCTCACAAGTTTCATGCTGAGAAGAAATAGCAGAAATATCAATTACAATGTCATATCGAGACATATCACATAAACTTATAAAATTAACACGACTTAATATTTTATGCCATAATTGCGATCCATTTCTACTATGTGATGCAAGATAACAGAAAACATGTATAAACCATTATACCAGTGTTGCAGGGAGACGTGTCCCCTACCCCTTGAGACGCGTCTCCCCGTACCCCCCGTATCCCCGTACCCGTCTCCTGGCAACTATGCATTATACTGAATCCATTTAGCAATCAAAGAAAAAACATTTATAACATTTTGCAAATTTTGTTTTTCTTTGCTTAGTATCTTCTACAAATGAATTATCACCTAAATAAATATTTTTAGATATATTTCTAGTGTCATATAAAATGAGATAAACAAGTCATATGATGCGATGCATCACTATCTAAACACCATTTATTTACATTAGGAGCAAACAAGGCAACTTACAATGCAATAATGTCAGTATTATGATCTTGATTATGGTTTTGATTCTTCTAATGGTTCTGGTTAGATTTATTCCCTTTATTATTTTTAGATATTTTATGATTAGTTCTATCTTTGTTTTTATAACAATTTTTCATTCAATGACCAAATTTTTTAAATAAATTATAATCCTCTTTAAACCTAAGTTTATGGTTTTTATTGCTGGATTTCTTGTTTACATTTTTGTCATTGGCAAAATTAGGGTTAGGTTTTTGGTATTTATAATTCTTAGAAATATGGTTGAGGGTGATAAGTGTCTAAGTAACATTCTCTTTTTAATCAAAATTATATAATTTGCTCTTCTTGATTTAGAAGTGCAAATAGAGTAGTGAGGTTAGGGATATCTTGTTCTGTTTGGTACTTTAAATTCAAAATTGTAATAAAACTGTGAAACTTTTCATGAATATTAAGTTGAATAATGAAATACAAAAGCTTATCTTGAATAAAATTATAGTCACATCCATCTAACTGAGCTTTAATATTTTTAATTTTAACAAGAAAGTTGAACTTTCTCATCACCTTTCATAGGTGTAGTTAATGATTCAAGAATAAGCTTAATTATCTTAGTGAGATTAGTGCCCTCATGTATAGACTCAAGGATTTTTTATGCATCACTAGGAGACTCTTGATTGTTGATATGGAGTAGGAATTCATCCTTAACACTCTGCAAGATAATCGACATGGCTTCTTGATATCTCTGTTAAAACGCATTTAAAAGTTCATGGGTAACATGTCGTTTTGACAGGGCTTTTTCTGTCTCAAAAATTATGTTCCATAGCTTTCAGGGCATAAATTCTGCTTTAATTCGGATTTTTCATATATTATAGTTGGACCCATTAGGCATTTGAGATATATCTAGTACAAAGTTAGGCAAAACCATTGCTTCCATTTAAGAATGATAGGGTAATACTAGATAAAGCTTTAAAATTGACCCCCTTTATTTAAATGTGATTTTATACTCTATTTGCGAAATAAAGTAAATTTATAGTGTAAACAAGAAAGTAATTGTTCAAATAGATGAGAAACAATGCAAGAAATTATAATAATTTGCACTAGATTAGGTGTCACAAGTGTTGCACATAGAACAAACTATTCAAACACATTTATTTAAAAAATGTGTAAAAATTATAATAGGAGGTTTCAAAACAAAAAATAGACCACAGAAATGTGTCTAGAAGGTGTCAAAACTTATAAAATGATTAGCTACACTACTATGGTTAACAAAAGATTCACCAGGTCAAATATCACAAAATAAAATGACACTAGAAAAGGGTTTGCATGTGAGATGTTTTGCATGCAACCGAAAACAAAATTCTAATTAAATAATTTTTAAAATAAATTTGACAAAGTCAAAATTTGAGTAAAACAAAGTTGATTACGAGGTTTTGAAAACTGGACCACCCTACTTACAAGTTTTAGCAAAATAAGATCCACCAACCCTTCTAGGAGACTAGTTGAAAATTTACATGCACAAAATCATATTTATACATTTTTTTAATCTGAATTTTAAAATATATAAATACATATATACAGTGCAGGTGATTCTAAAAAGTAAAAACACAATCAAAGCTTTTAACTTTACGTAAAACACTATCTCCCAAGGTGGGGCCCGGGGTTGGAAAATAAGGATTTAATAAATTACTTGTTTTTGAATACTTTTTTGAACTATATGAATTCAAAATTATCTGTAGAATGCTGCTAATGGCATCCAAGTAAAAGTTTGAGTTTGCACAACAAGATGAATAGGTTACGAGAAATCACCAAACTTTGCCAGCCATCATAAATGCTAGCGAGAAAGTGGAATAGATCTTCAAAATCAAAAATTTGATGCAAAAACCAGTATTTCTAGAATTTTGCTGCTGTACCAGCTGTATCATGGGTGCCACAAGTGGATGAAAAACTTTGAGAAATGATTCCCCTGCTTCAGAGGCTCTACAAGAGGTCTGGGCAAACAAAAACACTCAAGATCTCCACTTTAGAAGAGAGAAACATGATGCAGAGGTGTTGAACTAATTTTTTCTGATTTTTTTACTTCCACACAGCCATAAATGGGCTGTACCATCATGTCATCGCTGATAAGAAAATCAGAAACTTGAATATGATGTTTTAGGGGCTTTGCAGGAGTGTTAGGCAGGCCAAAAAATGAAGATCTAGCACTCTAGAACATAAAAAACAGCCTGCAGAAGCACTAAAATGTTTTTTTTCTGATTTTTCTACTTGCTCAAGCCGTACATGTCTATACAAAGATGTCCCAGGCTGAAATTGGATGAAAAAAATCTTGAAATTTGCTCTTGGTTGTTAGATCTGCAACCAAATGCTCCACGGACAAGAGAAATGCAAGGAACAAGCTTTGAGTAAGAAAGAAGCTTTCATGAGATTTCCATGGCCGTACAAGTGCCAATAATGGCGTCCTAGGCTTGAGAAAAACTTTGAATATCCTAATCAAATTAATACAAGACAATTGTCAATATGCTTGCTTAATCAAATCCACCCTGCTGGTTCTGGTACCATGATAATCAATATGCAATGTATATTGAATAATACAAATGAACATGAATAACAAAGTATGCACAACTAGATCACATGACACGAGATAATGCAAGAAAACCTCTTGAGAGGTAAAAATTCCACAAAGATGATTATTCATATATAGAGAAACATAATTGCCCAATAGAATTCCTTCTTCCCTCACTCCTCTTTATCAACCTTCTTCACAAAACTCAGTAATATACTTGCCACACGCAAATATAACTTTGTTATGATCACTGATATTCAATTGAGTGTATCAAGTATATATTACAATAGGGTTAAAACCCTATTTATAATGGGAATGAAGGGAGATGACCGTTGTAACCAATGGGTCCATCCTTCCTTGAGAGTCATTTAATAATAATTTGATAAGTAATAAATAATTATATTTTATTATTTATTTACACGAGGTTTTCACCTCATTAATAAATAATAAATTATTATTATTTAATTACACACCAAAGTAAACTAAGGGTCTAAAATAGCCCACTTAGCCATTAAATGTTCTAATAGATGGAAATAATGTTTTTTTATAAAAGATGCTACTTGGATTCTAGAGCAATTGGGTGCATAAGTTTTGATAGGACTTGTTTTATGCGATATGAGTCATTTGGAAAGGAAAGAAAACTTTCTTTTGGTGATAAAGTTGAGCATGACGTTGTTGTCATGAGCACTGTTGTTATCACAACAATAGACAATATTCTTAAGGAAATTGAAAATGACTTGTATGTTCTTGCATTGAAAAAGGATATGTTTGTTTAGTCAAATTACAGATGTTGGACTGTCTATGGGATTTGATGTATCTTGTTGCAAAATTGCTGATGGATATGGAAAGTTGATTGAAAGAGTAATATTGGATGGAAACCTATACAAGATATGTGCAAATGTGCCCAACAATGGATCTAAAGAACAATGAACCAAAAAAAACTATGTTGCTAGGAAATGGAAACGGAAACGGGTCCAAAACGCAGAAATGCGAATTTTCAAAATCTCTTGGCTTGGCAATGTCTATACAATATTTTATTAAAAATAGAAATTAATATAAAAACAAAGGCATAATAATCATTTTTAGTCCATAAAAGATAAAACACTTAAAAAATATTGTATTCATGAAAGTTCAAATCATTCAACATGCCTAAAATTTCACATGATCATGAATCATGTGTCATATTATGTATTATAGCCTAGTTTCAAACTTCAATAACAAAAATGTACATTCAAAAGAGTATAATCTAGAATAAACCATCTAATTGTCCTCAAAACTATGAATGCCAGTCTCACTAGCTGTACTTCCATTAGCTCCACTCACCACCCCTTGTGTAGAACTCCCTTGATTTTCATCATTGACACCAAGCAATGAAAGTTGGGCAAGAGTAGCTGTGGAAGCATCCAAGTCAATAGTCTTTGGATGAATATCCCAAAGTTTGTTGGGTCCTCTAGTACAGTTCTCAAAATTGTGTGATAGGAGAGACGATTTGGAATGGATGGGGTCGGAAGGGCTGGGAGTTTTTCCTGCAACGTAGGAAAAAAAGAGAGCACCTAAAGAACAATATCCAAAACCAAAGAAATGTGGACCACACATTCTCTTGTTATAGTGTTGACAATTCTACGTGGTTAGGCAGTCCTAATTACAATATACATGGAATTGCTTACTTTCTCAAATGATAGTACTGTTGAATCTCATGGTTAGACAAGTCCAGTTACAAGATATATGAACTTTATGTATTGTAATAACAATGGTAGCAAGAGCATTATAATCTGAACATATATATATATATATATATATATATATATATATATTAGGATAGATGATGGTATATATATATATATATATATATATTAGGATAGATGATGGCCAAATTTCTAATGTCTTCTATTGTAATCTTAGTCTGCATCATAAATGCCACTTGGTCTCATTATAGATAGTACTAAATAATGGTCCGTGTAAACCTAAAGGATTCAATTTTTTCAGATTCATGGTATTGTAATATTGGTAGAAAGATTCTACATGTGTCAAATTTCTAGACACCCCATCTCAGAATATACTGAGTGGTAAATTTTATCATATAGTGAAAGTAGTTGTGCAACTTAGAGCTGTTGCAATTCTCTACAAAGATGCTTCAGGTTATATGTTGCAAATTCAATAAATATTCTATTGAACAACATGCATATTGCTTAAGAACATGCAAAGGAAACAGAAAAACATACTTATGCGCATGGCACCAGAATTTATGTGTTGAAAACCCTCTTGGGGTAGAAATAATTGACAAGAAAAGCAGACAGCATTATTCCCTTTGAAAAATCATATGTACAAATGTGTTAAAAGAGTTCTTCCCTATCTAGGGCATGGATTCACACCTCCCTGCAGAAAACCCTTTCTCTCAGTCCCAACTGTTGAAACTGTGTCCAATGAAGAAATTATGCCCTTAACTAGGAAAAGGTTGTATTTGATCTTATGGATGCCGCACCTAATTATTTTTGTTTCTTGATCATTTTGGATTTCCCCAGCTGTTTCCTCACCTAGGTGCCATTTGGCCCTTCAGCTTCTTGAATTTTTGAGCAAACTGCCAAAACAATGTTTCTGCTGGTTGTGGAAAAGATTTTGTTGGTTTTGCTGTCAATTTCTGCTGCTTTGTATATAGTTTCCACAGATTAAAGTGCAGGAGCAGATATATTAGTTCAAAAGACATTTTTTGATTTTCCAATGAAAATTGGTTGGCAGGTAAAATGGTTAGTATGGTTGATCCATATCAATTTTCAGGGCATTTCAACATTCTATGGAGTTATTGCTTCTGCACTAAGAGCACTTGTTTTTTTGGGCGGGCCTTTGTGTTGTTCCATGCCATTTCTTGCTTTTGATGAGTAGAAAACATGCTAGAAAGACATATATCTTGCCTGAAATGCATGGAGTGATTCTCTCACACATGCTACACTTGTTTATCAAATTTCAAGACCTCATTTTCTATTTGGATGTGGAACCTCCAATGAACAGTCTCTAACAGTAGTCAACTAGCCGTTAACTGCTATTTCTTGCCATACATTACTCCAATATGAGTGGTATAACATCTTGGCCTGATGGATGACTATGTTGATCCATTTCTGATTGAATATCCGTAATATTCTTTGTAGATATACAAGTGTAAAATGAATGTGAACATCATATATATGGTAAATAAAAGTTAAATTATAAAAAATCTCCTATGGTATATACTGACTGTGACAAAGGACATTGAACGTCAAACATGTAGATGGTAAAAAACAAAAGTTGACATTTCTAAAATATCCTATGGTAGTATTTCTAGATATACAGAAAATGACAAAGGATAGTGAACATCAAACATGCAGATAATAAATAAATAATACAAAATGATGCTCAAAGTTTCCAACACACCAGATCATTTAGTAAATGACACTAAAAGCTCAAATCTTAGCTTGTTTACAGTACGTGGAAAGAATCACATTTCCAATAATGCTTTCAATATTCCTGTTTAGAGTGAAACACGGTAAATGATGGTCATATTTTCAATGCATAGTCATAGTATGGAAATTGTGAGCCACTTAATATGTCATAAAGTGATTGAAGATGCATTTGAAATCGTGCATGTTTTAGACTTGTGGCATCATGCTACCTAATGAAAGGCAAAAGGCTGAGAAGAAAACTGGGCAAGGAAAAGTTTTGGAACGAGGATGACCATAAATAAGTTATCCTGTGCACCAGATCTTGTAGAAAATGCAATATCCCTTGCTGCAACCATTTTAACTGCTTATCATGGAGCTAACTGAATACCATTATTCTTCTCTGTGCCATTGCACCAATGACTAAAATGCAGAGCTCCTGCCTTGCTACTGTTGTAGTGTAGCAACGTAATTCATAGAGCCAAATAAATTAATTTAACAAGATGGACATCATGTACCTGTAATGATGTTATATCATTTGTGTATGGCAGAGCAACTCTAAATGGCAACTGCCATCTGATAATCCTTGCCTTGCTTAGAGTTGGAGATGTCTGTAAAATGGTTTCCCATGAAAGGGCATGATTAATCAATTTTGACAACAGCTAGTGAACTTCATATTCCACGGGCTACAAATATGACACAAATTGAGAATCATCATCTATTCCAGCCTTAGGAGCAGCAGTAACCTAGCAACCACAAACACTCAGCTTCTTTGTACATTTCATCTATATAGTTCCTTTTTGTGGCTACTAATTGTTTGTTTGTGCAACACCTTCCTTTTTGTAACTTGCATTGCTTACTCGGAAAAAAGAGAGTTTCTTTTCTTCCCCATGTTGATAAAACAAAGTTAAAAAAAAAAGTAGTTCAATTGATTAAAAGATGGGAATCTTGTAACTATGGGATTCAAGTGATTTTTTAAAGAGCTAGTTTTGTTGAAAAATCTTAGTCGTTGGAAATGTTTGTGAATACCCCTTGTGTCTTGATGTGGGGAGCCAAGTCCCTTATTCTCATTGCTTGAAAAACTGAGTGTGCTGGTGTTAGGATGGGTTGGGCCTATTGTTGGCATTGACACCAGTCAGAAGACCTGGTTGTGCTTAAGGTAGCTAGATTGGAGCAGAGGATCTAGGACAGGTTTGGGGCCAGGTTTGAATGCTTGACCTCCAACAGATTCCTGAAATGTCATCCTTGACAGTCACAGTGCATGTTTGGAACTTGTGTGATTGCATCTAACAGCTGTTTCTGTTATTTAATTAAAATGGAGTGTCTGCCTCCTATAATCCCTGTAGCTTCAAAAGCATTATCTTCTATCTCGAGACTGAAACTTAGACAAGAATTCTAGCTATTAAATAGACCAAAATAAAATTGGAATAAATGGCAAGATTAGCAATGCGACATTACTTCAATGTCCTCGGCAATGCCCATCAGATACACTGTCCCCATCTCAAAAACTGCAACAGCTCACAAACAAAACACCCATCATATCTTCAATGGAACTAAATATGGAAGGCAGTCCTTTACAACTTCAAAAATCTCAAATTTGTTTCTCCCTGCCTATTTGCAATTTGTGTTCTCTGCAAGTGATCTTAAATGCTGTAAAACACTTCTGTAATGGGTTGAAAATTTCGGATGCAAAATGACTTCAAGTGGGCCATGGACTGCTTCTATGGCATTTTATTGCCCTCCTTTTTCCCTCTTCATTGTTCATTACTAGTTCATCTGGTATGCAATCTTCCATCTTTGTTGTACATCTGGAAACATTAACTCGCTTACATATATGAACTAATGTGTGGGCTAGTTCATAAATAAGATTGGTTAATATATGAACTAATGTGTGTCCTAGTTCATACATATACAAACTAATGTGTGGCCTAGTTCATATATAGATTGGTTGATATCTTCCCATCCATCAAAGTATGTGTCGAATTACATGTTTTATTCAGTTCGTGTATAGTGTTTTCTTCCCCTATGTTTGTACTAAAAGAGGAAGTTGGATATTTCCGAGTGTTAGTAATACATAGTATGTATTGAAATTAGTTAGTCTAATTTAGTTGGATGATTTGTTATGACACCCAAGTAGATTGGGTTGCTAGTTTATTCTAAAGAGTTGTACGTAGAATAAAATAGAGGTTAAGAGTTAATAGGGAATAGATGGGAAGAATATTCTAGAATTTAGGATATCAAAGATGTATATATATTTGTTTATGTATAATACAAATTTATCATGGCACAAGCAAATTTTTCCCATCAGATGAGACCAATACGTGTGAATTCCATGTCCTTATTAAGGTAAATTTTGTAAACACTAGAAGATAAGTCATTCTCTCTACCATTCTACAGTGTTAACTTTGGTTTTTATGGTGTTGGGGAATGCTTGTATGTTTGTTGATGAGTAAATAGGATATCTGTCTTTTCAACATTGCTTCTAGTCATACAACTATCAATTTTATTTGCAAATAGCATGAAAAGGGACGGAACCATTTTTTGCTAGATATGGGATGAAACATTTAATATTTATCTGATAGACATTTTTCAGCATACTATGAGACTGCCAAAATAAGAGCTTTGGAGCAGGGTAAGGACATCCATCAAAGCATGATGTCCAAAGGGGATTTTTGTTTGATGTTGTTGCAATTGCCTTAGTACAAATGTATGCAAAATGTGAAAGAATTCACAAGTCACCTAGATTGTTTGAGAAAATGCCTCAAAGGAATGTGGTCTCGTGGAATATGAGATTTGCACCAAATTGGTTTATAACCTCCTAGCATGTGCCAAAATGAGAGCTTAGTAATAGGTTATGGGCATCCACCAAGGAATGATTGAAAAGAGATATTTGTGAAATGTCTAGTTGCGAATGACCTTATAGACGTATGAAAATGTGGAAAGATATTGAATGCACATGAATAATTTGACTAAATGTAAACAAATCCACTTCATCATTTGGCATAAAAACTAAGCATAATGTTAATGAACCATGGATGTTATTTGAATTGAATGCATATGGGTGTAAAACTAGATTGCACATATAAATAAACCTACATTATCAGATACTATTGTATGGGGTCCCACATATTGATACAATACGTACCAGATATGGATCTTGATACGATCCTTCCAAGATATGCCAGGAGCCTTGTGTATACGTCCCAAGGTATTTCCGGGAGTATCCATAGGGCTCCTGGCATATCCTAGATGCATCCAGGAAGGATCCAAAACCATAAACATTTTTTTTTTCACTGGACAAAAAGTCAAATATGGACTTCAAAAAACAATAAAAAATAAACATTGCGGGCCTGTTTATTTCAAAGTTGGAAGTGTTTTCTACAAGACATATCCAAGAGTATCTGCAGGGCTATTGGCATATCTTGGACGTATCCAAGGCCGGAAACTTTTTTTCTTGTTTTCAATTGACAAAAAGTCAAATATGGACTTCAAAAAACAATAAAAAATAAACACTGTGGGCCTGTTATTTTTAAGTTGGGTGTGTTTGCTACTAATTGTTAAAGGTTATGGCCCTGTTTGATCTTTTGTGGAAAAATACAACGGGCTCATGATCTCTCTTTGGAGGAAGTATTGGCCATCCAGTTGTCAAATGGTGCCTATTGAAATGGTTTCCATCTCTTCTTTCTTGTACGGTCATACTCTAGTCTTCATCATGGTGGTCATTAGGAATATGTAGTTATCATTTCCTACAGTGCTTTCAAAGGGTTGCACTTCATGCATCTTCTCTCTACATGTGTGAAAGTACAAGAAAAGGTGTTTGTAACAATAGTATCAAAGTTGAGTTATCCATTCCTTGCCATCATAAAAACTTGGTTAGGATGTTAGGGGCAAGTTATCTATTGTAGGATATGGAAAATTATAGATAATTTCTTTAATATTATTTTGACATGTTTAGCTAAATGCTGACATTAGTCATATTGGTATATGTAAGCCCTTTACAATGAACCTACTTAATATACTGATTTGTCTTGATTTTTGTCCATGCATTGTAACATTTGAACTATTTACTTGTTCCAAGACTAATCTAAGTTCGACCACTGAATATCATGACATTATGCATTAAATTATCAGTATGTTTTGTAATTATTTAACTTGTTTTGTTTACACTATGCATATTATGTGGTTAATTTTTTTTATTTGGGTATATTTTTAATATTTTATATATATTTTTGTATGGCAGTATCAAAAAACATATCCAGGCCTCCAAAAAAATCATTGTATCCACGCATCCGATTCCCGTGTTTGTATCTATCCCCGTACTAGTAATGACTACTTAGAAATAAAAAAAAATCTTTTAGTCATTTTTGTCTTTGTAACCTAGACTTTACAGCTAAAACTAATCTAAAAGGCTATTGTTTATCTTTATCTTCCCAACACAAGTAGGTTCTAAAATTAGGAGTCTTAGTTTTATATATATATAGGTTAGTTTTAGATAGGCTAAGTGGCATAAAGCCATTATCTCCCAACAGATGTTATGATGGTTGTTTTCCTCGCAAATCACCAGAAAATCTTGATAAACCTCAATACTTGCAACTTGTTTTTCAATATTTTAATGACATCCACAGGTCCTAATTCAATTTGGTTTGCCAACTGGATAGAACATGTGACAAGTTTGAATGGTTTTTGTTCCGAGTCCTCGTATCTCGACAAAGATAGGATGTTTATTATCAAATCTGCCACCTAAATTGCTTGAAAATAATGTCCAAAAATCTCATCTGGATCCCTTGGGATAAATGTCCTCAGCCTGCTTCAGTTTATTAACGAATACTACTTTCTCAATTACTTACTGGGGTGGTTAAAACGGATGCTAGTTGATTCAGTCATCGTTTTTCTTTGCAGCATTGAAGGTGTTATGGGGAAAGTAAAAAACTCTGATGACAATTCCACTACTAGTTTGCATTTTTTAATGTCATTTAACATCCTATATGCCTAAAGTCGTAACGTCAGGTCAATTTTTCATCACTACCTTTAAGCAGTGTCTTGGTTGCTTGGTCCTACAATCCTACTATTGAAATAATTGTTGTTAAAAAGAAATCATCTTTTCTCCGTAATGTAATAATGGAGACTAAGCATATTGTAAAACATTATATATTCATGTAAATTATGGCGACCACACATATGAAAGAAGAATGAACACCCATTGTTGGGCAAATTCTTCCCTTTGTTGCATGGAATCAGTCTGTATCACAAACTGCCAGACAACTACAGGGGCTGTGTTGCAATTACATGGACGCTGGAGATTTAAAAATAAACTAATATAAAATAATCGCCTTATCATCAGACAAAATACAACAAAAATCAATATTTTACATTGTTGAGATTTTGCTTATGTCATTTATGAATTTGCATTACCAATCGATAATGCCAATGGTAAGTGGTATAATCAAGTGAACATTGTATTGATAGATTATGTAATGGTGTTGGAGTGAATGGATCATTTTATGTTAAAACGTCTTGTCTGCTAGGAGATTCAACATTGGTACTATTATCTCCCCACAAATAGGGATGACTCTCTATCAAGTTCAATAGTGTGAGGACCAGAGGTGTGTTGCCTTCTTTGTACAAGAGCTATTTCATCAGAGGAGATGATTGGTTAGTAATAGATAAAGCAGATTGTTGTCTGTAGAAAAGTACTTCCTTCGCATGAGAAATGACCTAGAAGCAATTAAGTGGTGCAGCATTAATTTGTTAGACACACCATACTACAACATTAGTTACCCGCATTATCAATTTATCTTCAGCCTTGATTGGTAGGATTGATTTTCATATGGAATATATTTCTATCATTTTCTGTGAGGATCATTTCTTGGATGGCTTTACTTACATTGCTTTTAAAGTTTGTTAGGGCATTCCTAATGATAGTTGATTTACGTATTTCTTTGGTCTATGTCATGTCCTTAGGATATTACTGCTGATCATTCTCGGTTCATTAGAGGACATTAATGAATATTTAAATCCATTTTGTCATCAATTATGCATCATTCAGAATCTTAAAGTTGCCGGAGAAGACACAAGTAATGTGAAACAAAACAGAATGCTTCTTGATTTTGTCTTTCATTTTCCTCATTTGCACTAAAGGTTCTGGAGATGGAAGCCTCCGCGCATGGAATGTCAACAATGGAAACGAGGTGTGCTAATCAATAACCTTGTGAGTTTTTGATTCAAATATATTCTTCAGAGGTGGATAATTTAATGATTTCAATTGGGAGTTTATCTTATTAAGTGCAGGTTGCGTGCTGGACAAATCATACAGGCATCCCAACAACACTCAAGTGGGCTCCTCGACGTGTGATGTTTGCAAGTGCATCTTCAGTGTTGGCATTTTGGATTCCTGGCACAACCAGGCAGACCTCTAACAATGCCAACAACACTGATACTTCTCCCAGAGAATAGAGAATTGTTGTTACTTGTTTAGTTGGAAAGGAATGATGTTTGACAAGATTTATGGCCACGCGTTATTGTTGAAGGACATCTTTTGTACAGCAAGCTCCATCCGGTAGATATGAAGTTAAATATTGTCTGAGAGAGTGGGGATTGCAGAGGAAATATTGTCACTTCAAGTTGTAACTACTGTAAACATGAATCTTTTTGACGAGCATGTAAGACAAAGAAGTTTTGCAGTAGCAAAATATGCTGTCTTGTAATTTTTTTAGAAAATGTTAATGTTTAGCTTCTTTTTAAATACCTTGTAGCACTTGTGGTATGATTAATTTCTACTGGGATACTAGACTAATCAATGACAACATTCACATAATAGTAATTGCATAACATACTGTAACAAATCAAAATTTTCAAACATTAGCAACTTTGTATTCATAAAAGATAAGTCTTGATATAATTCATATAGTACAAGGAGGACCTAATACCAGTGCCCATACCCCAACAAGCAATATGTTATTTGAAGAATAAGAACCAATGGTTGCCGATTAACCCAACTGTCACAATTGACATAACTAAAAGTGTTGCTAAATCGCTAACAATTGATTAATAAATGTTTTCATAATTGACGATCTACATTACCTCTCCCTCTCCCCCTTTCAACAAGGAGTCCCATCCGATACAAGTCATAGACAACATGATTAAAATTAGAATGTAGAGGGGTGACAGAAGACATTTTGGTGGAGCTGCTATTGATGTTGAAATTTTACAACCTTTCTGGAGTTAAGTCAAAGCAATGTTTTCCCTGATGTGATTCTCAGCTATTATTTTTCTTTTTTTAAATCAAGGTGGGGATTTGGGATTGGTAGCCCCGAATGGAGTCAAGGGAAAGTACCCCTCATAGGGTGTGGTGGCAGCATTTGAAAGTCATGACAACCAAATTTCTTTGAAAAGACTTCGTTGAAAATGCATTAGTGTACACTAACGTACTAAATGGTCTTCTGTTCTTGGAAGCAAAAAACTTTTTTTTTCAACATACTGTTGTGTTCTTGTGCATGTTGTGGAAATCTTGTAGATGACAAAGTTAAAATGGGGGTTACTGCTTGAAGTCGCAAGATTTAATAAGTCATATGGTGCTACATGCTCGAATTGGTTGACTTGCATGTAGAGGAGTACACGTTGGGGTTGCAAAATGGAGATAATGGTGGTTAGGATTACCCTTTATTTGGGATAATCATTTTATCCTAAGTTTTTAGGGGGGTGTAGGTTTTAATTCACGCAAATTTAGATTTTATTAGGTATATCATCTCTTTTGTTCTTTTGTAAGATTTTGAGAATTACTTGTACAAATAATTCGTCCACATGTCACATACTCCCTTCACTTTTTCGAGAATATGACATTTGACACACAAAGGAGGTCTTGTAAGTTCATGATGGGATTCTCTGTAACTCCTCATCCTTCTTCTTGCTCTAGTTAAAGAGCTATCTCCTCCTCTCTTTACTTGATACTTGAAACTCTCTTTTTTCTAATCTTCTTGTTTCTAAAACTTATATTGCGAAGATATTTGTGGATGAGCCTTCTTAATATTTTTGTAAGGTTTTTTCCAATTAGTTCGGTTCCCACTTCAAAACTTGTGTCTCGTATTTTGTGGCTTGCTCATTTGTGAGTATTTCATGTTATTCAATGACGATTTTGGCATAAATCCTTCATGGTATTAGAGCCTAGTGTCTATTTTTTTAATTTTGATTTGTGAGTTGTGTAGGTTTTTTTGGAGGAAATCTTAGATTTGTTTTTGCAAGGCTTCTACCCTTGCAATAATTTTTTAGATCTCTCCTTTTTAGCATAATTGTTTTTATTTTTTTGCTCATTCACCTGGAGTTGTAACTTGCTCGTAAGGAGTTTATTTTAATCCTACTAGTTTTTTAGTGGCTCTCCTCATCCAAGTAAGTTTTGATTCTCATTTAGTTAATAGCTTCACATAACAAAAAAGATTCAATCAATAGCATTTGTTGTTATTTACCTTTATTCAGTGTTTTTATCATTATGGTTATTTAAAACTCATATTATTTTTTTCCCAATTCATTCTTTTGGTTTTGTTTGGTGTGGTTGTTTCCATTCTACTTTTTTTTTAAAAGATAAATCCCAGGTTTCTATGGGTCTTGTTGCCCATTTTTTGGCTTACATGCCAAAATTTTGCCTAAGTGTGAGAGGGTGGGCATTCAAGCAAGACTTTGGGTTTTTACACAATAGAAGATTTCGGGTTTTTGGAAGGAGAAGTCTTCAGGTTTTACAAGAGACAACTTATTTCACTTTATGAGTAATTAGCAGTTGAAACCCCTCCGCAGAAGTAATCCGGGTTGGAAACCCTGAATTACTCTTGACAGTGTGAATCAGGGTTTGAGAAGTGTTTTGCTTATGAAAGTTTTATCAGCAGAAGTAATCTGGGTTGGAAAACCCGAATTACTCTTGACAGTGCAAATTGGGTTTTGAGAAGTGCTTTGCTTATGAAAGTTTATCAGCAGAAGTAATCCGGGTTGGAAAACTCGAATTTCTCTTGACAGTGCAATTTGGGTTTTGAGAAGTGCTTTGCTTATGAAAGTTTTTTCAGTAGAAGTAATCCAGGTTGGAAAACCCAAATTACTCAGGGTAGTGCATTTCAAGTTTCTCAGGGTGAATGACTTATCTCTTTTTATAAGTAACAAGCAGTGAAGAATCTGAAGTAGGTGCTAGTGAAGAATTCGAAGTAGGTGCTAGTGAAGAATCCGAAGCAGGTACTAGTGAAGAGTCTGAAGTTGCAGACATTGGAGAACAAGCAAATAGACTTGGACAAAAAGCTCGAAGGATTCCTTCGGAAAAGTTTAAAGGACAAATTAAAAAATCTGAAGGGCAATGCACTGTTCGGAAAGGATGTTTCCATAAAGCCCGGGTGCCTTTTTCTTAAGGGTTATTCGACAAGGAGCTGTTTGAAGAGTCCAAGGGGTTGTTTAAAAATTCGAAGGGCAGGGACCCTTCGGAAGGGTCGTTGATAATAAGGATCGGAAGGGACGTTTGCAAAAACTCAAAGGGCCCCTGCCCTTCGGGGAAAGACCATGACAGGGTTTTCGAAGGGCTATTTTTTTAGGCCAAGGGACAATTCCCCTGGACTTTTGTTTGCGGGAAGTTGAACACAAAAACCCCAAGAGAATAAAATATAAACAAGGCAAAGAAAGAAGGAAAGATATCCTTCGAAAAAATTGGCAGACAAAGAAAATACGAAGGGATCTAAGGGGCAAAACAAAAGATCCGAAGAAAACCCAACGCAAGAGAAAGCCCGCAGGAAATAAAGTCCGCGGGAGATAAAACCAAGGGGAAGCCAAAAAGTCCAAAAGAAATGGATATCCTTTGGACAATTTGTCTGAAGGATTCCTTCGGAAAGCTTGGTCAAAGAAAAGAAACTCTGAGGGCAGAGAGAGACATAAGCGAAGTCCGAAGAGAATGAACATTAAGCTAAAGGAATAAGTAAGAAGGGAAAGTCCGTGGAAAAACAAATACAAACAGAGGTTAAGAAGCAGAATTTTAAATTTAGCCAAGAGAAATCACGAACAGTTGCGTTGAGAGAAACCCATGCACAAACAAAAGACAGAGTCAACGTGGAGTTACATGCAAGCAAAAGCTAATTACGGTTGACTAGTCAAGGCTTTAGTTGACTGGTTGTTGAAGTCAAGTTTATCTTCAAGTTCAACTCAGTGTTTCAAATGTTCCAACTCAGCGTCCAACGAATCAAGTTGGAGTTCTAAAATTGGCATTGGCATTGGATTTCATGCATGTTATTGTCATCTCGTACTTTCAAACGTTTCAGTAGCTAATGAAGAATGCCAAATTTAGAAGTGGGCATAGCATTATTGCATGATAGAGAGATTTAGTAGTTCAAAATTAGCCTCTATCCACTTCAACGTCAAGGATTCTTCATGCAAGACAAAAGAAAAGACAAAATTGGAAGACTCATGCAACACAATTTGGACTTGCGATAATGAAGAGTTAACTTCCTCTCCTATTTTTAGTGCCATCTTTTGGCTTTTGTATTTTTCTACAAGTTGGCTTTCAGCATTGGAAAAGATGATCTGTATTTTGGCAAAAAAACTTCTGTCAAAGATTGTGTTGTAACTTTTTTTAAAATCACTAAGAAGAGGACTGTGTTTTTTCAATTTCCAACAGTTGGTATAGTGTACTATTGTTATAGATTTGCTTAAGTGATATTTTTTTTTCTTGTCAAATATGGGTTCATATCTAGTTATTTGTTGGTCATTTATGCAAATCACGTTCTGTGTTTGAATATCTTTTGCTAAGTTTACAGTGAATATTAGTGGTTGTTTAGTGCCTTTCATCAAGGCTATATTTCTCATTTCCCTCAAGCTTAGATCATTAGATTAAACTTTTTAGTGAAATACTCGTGTATTGATCAATTGGAGTTGAAGTTCTATCTCTTCTTTGTCTGAATCAGTGTTATCAGAAGCTCGATTTGAGTGGATCAAACAAATTTGGTGTATCACCATTTTAACTAGGATTTCCTTTCAAGTTCTTTCTTCCTTTTTCCCGAGGCAGTTTGTAACATAGAAGTTGAGATTTTCATAGATACATTTTACAAGAATTAACTTTTTCTGGAGGTTCTTTTCATCATTGAGACATCCACCCTCGTGAAAAAATCTCATTTTTTCAACTGAAGCGAGGATTAGTCATTTCAGTACGTCTTCGATTAGGGTGCAACTCCAGTTTGACAATAGTTTTTGGCACACCCGGTGGGACCTATTGGAGCTGGTTTTGATGAAATTGCAGTTGCAACAGTGTTCTTCAAGAAGTATTTGGTGATTCCAAGCTCAAGCAATTGCTTCTAATAGTTTGGTCTTGAATGAATTTTGGTGTGTATGAAGAGAATTCTTATGCTATGTTTCCTTATCAGCCCAATGATGGATCTTACCAACCTTGTCATGATACCTATGAGCCTTTTTATGCGCCTAATTAGCTTTATCAAGAGTATTATCAAAGCTATGTTGAGCTTTATCAAGTTTCTCATGATCCTTATTATCAAGAGCATGGATTTTACCTTCTTTGTGAGCCATATCAATCTTAGGACCAAATTTCATCTTTCCCATATGGCTATGATATTGCATATGAGAAGCCTTGCCTTCAAGAAAGAAAGAATGAAATAGAGCTCAAAATACTAGCATATGCAAGAAAGGTTTGTTCTAACTCTCAGTATGAGGAAGTGAATGGTCTAGTTCAAAATGTGTCCAATGATCTAGAAGAGATAAATGTGCTGTGTATTCTTGTATTGAAAAACATGGAGGCTTGGGAGAGGCAAAAAATCAAGTTAAACTAATTATCTACAAAGGGTTCTTATGCTTCTTATTCTCATGAAGTTCTTAATCATGCCCAGTGTGTGACAAGAGAGCTTCCTAATTGTATTCATGAGACTAAACCTTCTTATCGTCCCCTTTCCTTACCAATCATCCCCCAAGCTCAAGTTATCATGGAAGACAAGCAGGTTTCAAACTTTGATGAGGTAATGGCCAAGTGGAAGGAACATAATACATAGGTCTTTAAGAGTTTCTCTCTCTCTCCTCTCAAAAACTCCCTAAATGATTCCATTGCCCCCCAAGTCCCAAAATTTGATCATGATCAATCTCCCATGCTTCATTTTCCCTCTCAAACAAATGAATTTCATCACCCTCCCACCATCCCCCTTCCTCAGAAGGACCCTGTTCTTTGGAGGATTGAGAAAGAGGTCGCAACTATAGGTCAAGTTCTTGCAGAGTGTGTAGAGGATGTTTCAAGTGTGTTTGAGGAAAAATTTCATATTGATACTTCACTTGAGGTTGTAGTTGAGCATCCAATTATAGTTGAGAGTGAAAACATTGATCTTGATGTAGAGGAACTTCAAGAGGAGCTGGTACAAATTGAAGTCATACATGAGTTACATGTATCTCCTATTGAGAAGGATCCAGATAGCTTTCAAGCTGATTCTATATATCAAAATGAGGAACACAAAGATGATTGGTCGTTGTACCTTAAATCTCTTCAGGGGATTGAATAACTTTGTATGGATATGTTGGCTATTGAAGGGCACATTTATGAAAATTTTCAGCAAGAATCACCTATTCAAGATCACAGTACAGATTGGGTTGCCTACTCAAAGCTCCTTGAAGCGTTGGATGAACTTGCAACAGTCAATAAGAAGGATGTGGTCACTCAAGAACCATGCATAGATGAGATATCACTTGACAAGGTGGTAGATGACAAGCAATATGAAAAAGATCAAGAGGTACTTGATGAGTTTGTCTTTGTTGGTGATTGGTTTGTTGTTGATGATTCATTTGAGAAAATTCTAATATTGTTGGTGGACAAGGAAAATGCCTCATCAAAGGTTATGATTAATAAACATCTTGCTTTGCAACTTGTACCATCTCTTAGAAGTGAGTTCAGGCATTTCCCATTTGATCCAGGGGGATCATGCTTTATCATGGTTAGCTAGGTTCTTTATTTGTTTTGCTTTCCTCCAAGTGTTGTTCAGGGATAGTAGTTTTTTTTAGTTTTGTTCCAATGAGTGTTTGTTTGCACATTTGTTTCTTAGTTTTCCTGCTTTCGTGTGTTTCTTTTCTTATTTTGAAGGAAAAAGGTTACTTCAGCCATGATCAGAGGAAATTTAAAATCAAAAATTAAGTTTATCATTGTTTTGGGATTTCAAATAGCATCTATATGGTCTAAGTTCTCAAGCATAACAGGGATGCTTCCTTGCGAGTCATCAGAAATGTTGGCCATTTTTTGGCCTACATATCAAAATTTTGCCTAAGTGTGAAAGGGTGGGCATTCAAGCAAGACTTCAGGTTTTTACACGGCAGAAGACTTTGGGTTTTTGGAAGGAGAAGTCTTCGAGTTCTACAAGAGACAACTTATTTCACTTTATGAGTAATCAAAAGTTGAAACCCCTCAGTAGAAGTAATCTGGGTTGGAAAACCTGAATTACTCGACAGTGCAAATCGGGTTTTGAGAAGTGTTTTGCTTATGAAAGTTTTATCAGCAGAAGTAATCCGAGTTGGAAAAATCGAATTTCTCTCGACAATGCAAATCAAGTTTTGAAAAGTGCTTTGCTTATGAAAGTTTTTTCAGTAGATGTAATCCGAGTTGGAAAACCCGAATTACTCAGGATAGTGCATTTCGGATTTCTTAGGGTGAATGACTTCTCTCTTTTTATAAGTAACAAGCAGTGAAGAATCTACAGTAGGTGCCAGTGAAGAATCTGATATAGGTGCTAGTGAAGATTTTGAAGTTGCAGACATTGGAGAAGAAGCAAATAGACTCGGACAAAAACCCCGAAGGAATTCCTTCAGATAATTTATCTGAAGGAATTCCTTTAGAAAAGTTCAAAGGACAAATTAAAAAATCTGAAGGGCAATGTACCCTTCGAAAAGGACATTTTCAGAAAGCCCAGGTGCCCTCCAAAAATCCCAGGTGCTTTTTTCTTAAGGATTATTCAACAAGAAGGCGTTGTTTGAAGAGTCCAAGGCACTATTTAAAAACCCAAAGGGTAGGTACCCTTTTAGAAGGGTCGTTGACAAAAAACCCGAAGGGTAGGTACCCTTCAGGAAGGCTCATTTCAAGATCGGAAGGGACGTTTGCAAAAAACCCGAAGGGCACCTGCCCTTCGGGAAAAGACCATGACAGGATTTTTGAAGGGTTGTTTTTTAGGCCAAGGGACAATTCCCTTGGACTTTTGTCTACGGGAAGTTGAACACAAAAAACCTGAGGGAATAAAATATAAACAAGGCAAAGAAAGAAGAAAATATATCTTTCAGACAAAAAGTCCGCAGGAAATCCTTCGGATTTTTTGTTCGATGGATTCCTTAGGAAAAATTGGCAGACAGAGAAAAAATCCGAAGGGAACTAAGGGGCAAAACAAAAGATCCAAAGAAAAGCCAACCCAAGAGAAACCCCACAAGAAATAAAGTCTGCGGGAGATAAAACCAAGGGGAAGCCAAAAAGTTTGAAAGAAATGAATATCCTTCGGACAAATTGTCTGAAGGATTCCTTCAAAAGCTTGGTCAAAGAAAGGAAAGTCTGAGGGCAGAGAGACAAAAGCGAAGTCCGAAGAGAATGAACATTAGATCGAAGGAATAAGTAAGAAGGGAAAGTCCGTGAAAAAAGAAACACAGACAGAGGTCAAGAAGCATAATTCTAAATTTAGCCAAGAGAAATCACGAACAATTACGCTGAGAGAAACCCATGCACAAACAAAAGATGGAGTTAACGTGGAATTACATGCAAGTAAAAGCTAATTACGATTGACTAGTCAAGGCTTCAGTTGACTGGTTGTTGAAGTCAAGTTTATCTCCAACGTCAACTCAGCGTTTCAAACATTCCAACTCGGCTTCCAACGGATCAAGTTGGGGTTCTAAAATTGGCATTGGCTTTGGATTTTATGCATGCTATTGTCATCTCGTACTTTCAAACGTTCCAGTAGCTCATGAAGAATGCCAAATTTGGAAGTGGACATAGCATTATTGCATGATAGAGAGGTTTAGCAGCCCAAAATTAGCCACTGTCCACTTCAACGTCAATGATTCTTCATACAAGACAAAAGACAAGAAAAAACAAATTTGGAAGACTCGTGCAATGCAATTTGGACTTGGGCTAATGAAGAGTTAACTTCCTCTCCTATTTTCAACGCCATTTCTTGGCTTTTGTATTTTTCTATAAGTTGGCTTTCAGCGTTGGAAAAGATGATCCCTCTTTTGGCAAGAAAACTTCAGCGAAAGATTGTGTTGTAACCTTTTTCAGAATCAATAAGAAGACGATTGTGTTTTTTTAATTTTCAGCAGCTGGTATAGTGTACTATTGTTATAGATTTGTTTTGTACTATTTTTATAGATTTGTTTAAGTGATAGATTTTCTTTCTTCTTTGTCAAATCTGGATTTGTACCTAGTTACTAGTTGGACATTTATGCAAGTCACGTTCTGTGTTTGAATGTCTTTTGCTGAGTTTACAGTGGATATTAGCAGTTGTTTAGTGTCTTTCATCAGACCTATTTTTCCCATTTCCCTCAAGCTTAGATCATTAGATTAAACCTTTTCGTGAAATACTCATGTGTATTGATCAATTGAAGTTGAATTTTTGTCTTTTCTTTCTCTGAATCAGTGTTCTCAGAAACTCGATTTGAGTGGATCAAACAAATTAGGTGTATCACCATTTTAACGAGGATTTCATTTTAAGTTCTTTCTGCCCTTTTCTCCAGAGAGTTTGTAGTGTATAAGTTGAGATCCTCATAGATACATCTTACAGGAATCAACCTTATTTGGAGGTTCTTCTCATCATTGAGGCACCCACCTTTGTGAGAAGATCCCATTATTTCAACTAGAGTGAGAATTAGCCATTTCACCACGTCTTCGATCAGGTTGCAACTCTAGGTTGACAACATGGCTTTTGCCCTATATTAGAAAACACAGTTTTCACAAAAAAAAGATTACACAGACCAGCCAGGGTAAACCAACATGATTGCAGAATACCAAATGCACCAAACAGTGACGAGGTCACAAACATAATTAACAATAAACCCTGAAACCATCCAAACACCAACATCAGACACAAAACCCATATTTAATGGGATGGTATTCTATATTTTTTTACCTAGTTGGTTGTGGTTTTTAATATATTTTTTTAGCGAAGATTCTTATTCTTCTCAACGTAGCTAAGTGTGGTGGTTGGTTTTGTGACTATCCATTGTTTTTTCTCTTATGGTTATTCTACCTTGCTTGACAATTTGATGTCTATTTACTATCCATTTTTTCCTGTTGTGCATCCCTTTTAAGTTTCTTCGCCTTCATATTAATTAAGCTTTGCATTGTTGTTCTTTTCGCTGTTATCCTTTGAAATGAAAATGAAATGAAATGAGTTTTAATGACGTCCACGAGACCAAAGAGTCTATGGGACCAAGTGTCAAGATCATTAGAGATTCTTCATATTCTTTTCGAAGTCATCTCGCCTCCTATGAATCTTTACCAACAACTAGGGTGTGTTGTGTAACCTTTTCTCCTCAAATAATTCACTGAAACTGCCCACATTCACACTATTATCCTGTTGCATACGAATATCCTTGTACGCATCACACTCCCTAATGAAGTGTCGTTCAGTTTCAACCACTCTATCATTGCAAAAAATGCAAGTTCTATCTTTCCATCTTTCCTTGGGGACCGTCCATCTTCCCGTTTCACACCTAAGATGGTGTGAACCGGTCCTCAATTGTGCCATTAGGATCCTAGCATTACTTTTAAGTCCAACACTTAGTTATGCTTTATCCCCGTGCTCCCAAGTGGGATTAAACTCTTTGATATAATGCATTTTTTTACGTCCAATCTGATTTGTCCACATGGCAGTCCTGAATTTTTCTAGTACAAACTTTTTTATTTCCTCTTTGGAGTTAGGGCACTCATGTAACTTAATGTTCCATTTATCCAGCCACTTGATGTTTTGCTTCATCCACGTCTTCTTCCTCCGATCTAGCACCTCGTTCACCACCATTTTGGGCCACCGGTGATTCCCCATGTTTTCAACTTTTTTTTATGTAGTTTAGTACCCGTGAAATCGCCACAGCGTCCATTGGGAAAGTACCGGCTTCCCCCAGGAGGATCTCATACGGAACAGTTGCTTTAACTTTAAGACTACTGGTGATAACATGTTTTTGAATTCTTTCCAATTGTCTCCATCTGTGATTTGACATGCTGCTTCCCCAAACCTCACACCCGTAGAGGACAACCGGTGTGACCAGCAAACCAAAAAGGGTTTTCTTGGTTTTCCAGTCCCAAAGTTCTGCTTTTCTGCATCTCTTCTGGAGAAGGTAAGAAGCTCTCCAACCTCCTTGAATCCTTTTTGCCCTGCAAATTTCCCAACTGAGTCTGTTATGAAAAACAATACCAAGATACTTGTATTCTTCGACGATTTCCAACGGGCTACCTTCGAACATAAAATTAGTTTGTTGTTGTTTCCTTTTTAGAGAGAAGATCATGACTTTAGTCTTGCTAATGTTCACTTGCATCCCGACATCTTGGCAAAATAGCTCTAAAGCCTTCAAATGGTCCCTCAAACCATGGGCAGTTTTTGCTATAAGAATAAGATCATCTGCATATAAAATTAGCTTTACTACAACACTGGTCAACTGAATGCCACCTCCTTCAGTTTTGTTTATCCATTCTTCAAGTTTGTCAATGTAAAGGCCAAACAAAGTGGGGGAGAGTGGGCACCCTTGCTTGACCCCTATGTTGCTGCCGAAGCATTCAGGAATGCCTTCTCTAGTTCTAATTTTTGCTCTAACACGCTCATAGAGTTTGTGGACAGCTGCTCTATACTCATTAGGAACTCCAAGTTCTTCCATCTTTTTTCAGAGTTTGTCTCTGGGTACTGTGTCAAAAGCTTTTTTAAAATCCACAAAACAGTAAGCTTCCCCACCTTGGGTGTTCCAAGCTTTTTCAATCAAATGCCTAAGAGTAATACAGTGATCAATGGTAGAGTGTTTTGGTCTAAAACCAACGTGTCCCTCTGCTCTTTTCCCTTCTTTTTCTGCCCAACTGTTGATTCTACGTTCGATCAAGCTCCCAAATAATTTTCCAAGAAGAGGGTTGACCATGATAGTACGATAGTTAGAGGGATTATTGATATCTCCACTCTTGAAGAGAGGGATAACGACACTATTCGTCCACTCCACTGGAAATCCCCATTGCGTGAATTCATTAAAAAATCTTTTGATGCGCGGAGCAAGGTGTTCAACGCCCCACTTTAAGAATTCAGCTTGCAGCCCATCAATGTCTTGTGCTTTACCATTTGCTAATTTATTTATACCTTGTTTGATCTCTTCATTCGAGAAGAGCTCAATTGACATGCTAACACTGGAAGGGAAAGTTTCCTCATGTTCACGCTCATAAAGCAACTTTGCATACTCTAACCATTGAGATTCTGTGATATTATTCTCTGTATGTTTCTTCTCTTGTTGTAGCTCCCTCCAAAAACCTTTGGGATTGTGCTTACCTAACTCTATTAGCTCCTTCCTTCTTAGTATAACAAATTTTTCTTTCTTGATTTTTAACAATTTCACATATTTTTTCTTATTTTCTTTGTTTGGCTCGCTCTCTTTGTGTGATTTTTTTGCTGCTTTGCACTCTTCATCATACCAGGGGTTAGCCGGGAACGTGTTAGAGACTCCTTTCCGAGGCTTGGATTTCTTGCAAACATTTAGAGCCTTGTGGATAAAGGGACCAACAAACTGCTGTCAATGTGATTCCTCGTGATATTGTTTTCTTTAAGCCCAACTTTGTTTTTGGTCATCTCAATGTGCTGCCCAAGGGCAGCAGTAAAGAGTTCCTGATTTGTTTTATTCAAAATGATTTTACCATGCGGATTAGCTGTCCTAACCTTGTGTTGAGTTTTCCTTTCACTTTGCTTGTTTGTGAGAAAGCCAAACTTAACCACGAGGGGCATATGGTCAGATTTCATTTCCATAGGGCATTCCCCTATAACAAACTCCAGTAATCTAGCAGTCGATTTTTTTAGAGCAGATGACATAATCAACCACACTTTGACCATTGTAGGTTTTGCATGTAATACCTCCAGATCTTGGTCAAGCTCTTGTCCCGTTACATATAACCATGTCATACAAACTACAAAGTCTCAAAAGTTTGGCACCGAAGTGTGTCACGCTGTGTTTTCCATCTTGTGACATTCTTTTCCAAAGTTGGTCTCCACTCTCTTTTAACCATAAGGGATTGTTATCCTCTCTATCTTCTCCTTCCATTTGAAGAGATTGATTGTTGGTCGTTCTAGCATTGAAGTCTCCTCTTAAAATAATTTCCCCTGATGTGCTAAAAATAGAGATATCTTTCTTTAACGCTGCATACGGGTCTTCCCTATCCAAGTTTCTCTTTTTGTAGAACGTTGACCCTTTCGGGGCAAAGTAACAAGCAGCCACCCTGATTATGTCCTTATTGTCTATTATTTTCAGCCAAATGTATTGTTTATTGGGATCCTCCTCTATTTTCACTGTTTCATCCCACCCTTCTTTTATTAACACGGTGACCCCCCCATGACCCTTACCTGTCTCCATCCCTTCGTTCCACACTGAGATTTTCTTGTACCTTACAAAGTCTGGGACTTTGCATCCATCATGCTCATGTGTTTCGGTTAAAATAATAATGTCTTTCCCTTCTGCTATGGGCCCCAACCCCGGTCCTCTTCTCCAAGGGTATCCTCTGCAATTCCAGCTTATCATATGCAGAGATTCTCTTGGGGCTCCGAATTCCTATTTTTTGTGAAAGGAGCGCTCGCTGATTTGAGCTTTTCCATTTTTCAGCCATGCCCATTTTCCATCCTCTCTTGCTTTTTTCACTTTTTCCCACTCCTTTCTTCATTCTTCTTGTTGTGCGAATGTTAAATCCTCATCAAGGAAAATGTGGGTGCCTCTGAGTAGCCCCCTATTCTTTAAAATTGTGCTCTTATCTTCTATGTTTTTCAAGATAACTCTTACATGTCTATTCCATCTTTCTTCTGTTTTCTTTTCGATCTTGTTTACCTGCTTGATAACACCCGTCCATTTCAATTCTTCTTTTAGAAAATCTCTTACTAAGATGTCAGTTCTTTCTTTCTCGCCAAAATCTCTCAAACCTTTGATGATAATATTAAACTCCTTGTCCTGTTTGTCTTTTTCTTCTTTTATGTGTCTCTTGATTTGTTTCTCGGTGTTTTCTTTTTGCTCATGAATTGGTTCTCTGACAACCTGAGCCCAGGTTTTTGTTTCTTCTAGTTGATCTCTCAACTTATTTTCCCTTAATTCCATGCTTGCCATCGCTGTTTGGATCTTTTTTAGCTGTGAAATGTCACTTTTTATCCCTGTTTCTGATATACTTTTTGTTGATTTTGTTTTCTCTAGCTCCAGTTTTAGATAGCCGAGCTCCTGCTGACCCCTTATCATCTTGCTTTGCAGAGTTAAAACTTGCTCTTTGAGCAACTTGTTTTCTCTTTCAAGGTTCGAGTTGGTTTCCAAAATTTCTTTAATTTTAGTGCTTTCATGTCGCCCTTTCTCTTCTATCTTCTCCAGCGTTTGTTTGAAGTTCATAAGCTCATTAACGTACAATTCTGATGACCACATCAGTGGTGTAGTCGTAGGGCTATACGGCCCTGTATGGTCTTGTGATCCATCTTCCCTTCCGTATTTGCTTATTAGAACAGTTTCTGTTTTATCTCAATTTGCTTCCTATTCTTTGTGACGCAGATGATTCTCAATCTCTTTCCCCCTGTCTTCACTTATCCCTGCAGGTTCTCTTTCCAAGTGATTCATTTTGATCATGGTGTTCGCAGTGATTCCATCTACCTTGGGTAAAATCTTAATGAGTTTTTTATTATGTTTTTGCCACTGTTTACGGATTTGTCTGCGTCTTATTATCCCCTTGTATTGCTTTGCGTTCACAAATATTAAATTTTCCTCCGTTTTGATAGCGTTATCACGAGGGTGTAATAATGATAAAGGGTCCTTTGTTTCCTTTATACTCTGGGCATGAGTGCTTGGATCATTAGGTCTGTTTGTTAACTGGAGAGTTTGGTTCCAAGGAGTGCTTAATCTTCTTTGATAAAGTACCCTAACCACAGATCCCGTTAACTACTCTTGGGGGCCCCCTGAGTCCCCTGTATGAAATGTGGAAAGCATCAAAAGTCCAAGAGTTTGCAAATTTTTGACACTTGATGAAGACCGTGTTTCTTCCGCCATATAACTCTGTGTGATCCACTGAGGGTTATCTTTTAACTGTTTTCTTTTGTTTACCATAGCTTGCTTTGCTTTGTGATCCTTGATGAGAGGTTCAAAAAAAAAAAAACAGCTTTGGGCGCTGCGGACGAAAAAGAAAAAGCGGACGGAGAAAGACGAACAAATTAAAAAGCGGACGGAGAGGGGGCGGCAAAAAGTGCCGACCGAGCAGGGGAAGAGAAAAAAGTTTGAAAATGTGCTTGAGCGGCTAAATTCGCCGAGCAAGGGAAGAAAAAAAAAGTTTGGAATTGTGCTTGAGCGGCTAAATTCGCCGCCGCTGCATATCAGGGGCGGCAAAAAGTGCCGACCAAGCAGAAAGAGGGCTAGAGCGGCTAAATTCGCCGACAAAGCTTAAAACAATGGAGATTTAAGGGTTTTTCAATTTGTACCTGCAAACGGTCCGCACCTCCAACTCAATTTGTTTGAGTGTCAGTGTTGGCAAGTCCACCGTTATCATTAACAAGCTATGTTATTTGTCTTACTTCTGCGTTAATGTTTTTGAGTTGGGTAGCGTAGCTTGTTAATTTGTCTCGTTTCTTTCTTAACTTGTGCATCCTTTCTTTACCATATAGTGCATTATTTATTGTTTTGCCCTGTATCTTTATCTTGGTGTATTTCTTTTTTAGCTTGCAACACTTTTGGCAAAAGTACTCTTAAGCTGAGCATACTTCGTTTATTTTCACATGTTTTTTGTTTGATTATCTTTGTTTCACTTTTTTTTTTAAATTACATTTCGTTTCATTAACATTTCACTTTCATTTTTCGCGAGTGCATTTTTTCATTTTTGTAGAGCATTTCATTCTTTTATTGCTCTTCTTTTCATTTAACGAACTTGGCACATGTTTAAAAATCCTTCGTTGTGTTGCAAATTAAAAAACAAACAAAAATTTGCCTTCATTTTTTTAATTCATGTTACTCTTTGTTTGGTTATTAAAATCATTAAAAACAAAAGCAAGTTTTTTTTTTTTTTTTTTTTGGGGTAATAAAATCTTTTTATTCATAATCAAAGCATTTGTTAAACATTTCAAATTTGTTTTTTTTTAAAACTTTCAAAGTTTTTTTAAGGAAAGCACTGGTGTTTTGGTGTAGACTTACATTTACAAGTTAAAAGTTTTTTATTTAAAAAAAAAAAAATCAAGTCTTTTTAATTTATACGATGTAAGTTTTTTTTTTTCTTTGCTTTAATAATAATAATAAATATTAATAAAACAATAGTTCACTATCTTCAATTCTTTCACTGAACCAGTTAATGTAAAACCTATTTGGGATCACCTGCCTCATCTTCCTCTTCAATTTTGGACTGAATCCAGCATGAAGGCTATTGGTGAATCACTTGGTGAGTATTTACAAATACATCCAGATATTGATCATTTCTACTACACTACTTTTGCTAGGGTTTTGGTAAATATTGACACTTCCAAAAATCTTTCTGAAGATATCACTTTGCAAGTTGGGGATTGATCTTGGTCCCAACCCTTAGACTATGAAGGTTTGTTGTTTCATTGTCATAGTTGTTTTAATACAAGATATTTGACCAAAAACTGCAGTTTTCTCAAGTAAAAGAAGGATTCCTCTTGGTGGAAAGACTCCCGTCTCGAACACCTACAAGTGCTTCCTGAAAATGATTCATATTCAGATTGTGATAGTGATGATTCTTCGTCACCTTTGGAGGATCTTGAGGACTACAAAAGTCCCCCTCATTCAGAAGATGTGTTATTGAATTATTTAATCTCTCCAAGGAAAGCTACGAACTCATTAGTTCCCTCCGCTTCAACCACCTCTTCCGAGAAGAACCCATAAATGGAATTGTCTAGGGCAGAAATCGAGGACCCAATAGTGAAAGATAAATTCCAACGATGTGTTTTTGAAGAAGTTAAAGAAGGATGGACAAAAGTTCAGAAAAAAGAAAAAAACTAAAAAAGCGGTGATTCAACCCTCTTGTATGTCCCTCTGCTCAGGTGGACCCCGAGCAGATTCGCAAAAGATAGTTGCTAAAGGCAGAAAGTAAGCAGAACCCTAATAAAATTATGCAAAAAGTCCTCTAGTTTTAAGGTTGTAAACAGTTTGGTTGGATTTTGTCTGTTGATGTTTGTGTGAAAGACTGACGGATGCTTCATTGAAGCATCTATGGTTGTTTCTTGGTTGTTTGAGGTAGTTTTGAACCTCTATTCATTTTAGCTCATTTTTTAATTTTTTGGCTTGTTGTCCATGTTTGTTTTGTCTATCCCATTGCTGTTGGTAGTGGCATTTCATTTGTGTGTCAATGCCACATTTTTCTCTCCTTTGTATTAAATTTTGAGATGTTCAAAACCCGTGACCTTTACCTAATCAAATAAAAATAATAATAATAAAACAATAGTTTTTTTCTTGATTTCTTAGTATTAAAGCTTTTTCACACAAATACAAAATATTTATGTTCTTCATTAATTCAAGGTTTTGCAATCTCATTTATAACCATCAAAACCTTAATTTTATTGTGTAACTAATTCAAACTTTTCAATCGATCCATTTGTTTTTATTTGCAAGCTTTTTTTTAAATTATTATTTGGCTTAAAGCGGATTTAATCATCATTTTTTTTACCTATTGATCCCTATACTACACTTTTTAAGTGTGTTGATGGGTTTTTGTTGAATTCTCAATTTTTGGGTTTGAGTAAGTTTTCATAGTATAATGAATTGTTGTCCGAATTTAAACTCAACCAATTACCATTTATGAAAATCACACATGCAAATATATTTTCACCTTTGAACACTTAGTGCACATCATACATTGTTAGGTATCCAAACATGATATAAAAGTTACTGCTGATGTTCAAGAAAAATGGTAAGCATAAAACGAAGATGCATTAAATTTGTCTGGTATGGCTATGATCCATGAATCACATGTGCACATTCATGGTTGTATTCTTGCATCCAATGTTTAGTTTACACTTAAATTTGTTTATGATGTGAATGAATCTAGAAAAATCTAAGTTTATGATCAACTTTTTGGTTTTAAAGTATGACTTCAAAAATATGGATGATTTTTTGATAAAAGTTCTCTATTTACATTCTCAATTGACTAGTTGTATTAAATTTTCAGACTTGAATTTAATTCATATTGTCATGAAAGAATGTTGTTTAGACCTTTTCACCAGGTTATTACAAATGTTTATTCGCAACTTGTTATTCCTTCTTTAGTTGTTCAATTGATGTTTTATTTGTTTTGTACTTTGTTGCGTCGTGAAGAACAAAAGTTAATTTAATTTGATAGTTTAAAAACCAATGGACATGTTTGTATTTAAACACCAACATGAGAATGACAAAGATCATGTTAAATCACACAACACAAATGACAAAAAAAATCAAAAATCTAACTTGAAACTGAAGAAAAAGTTGAATGCAACTAATGTGACAAAAATACTCATAATGAAGAGCATTGTTTTAACAAAACACATGATATAAAAAATGGGAAGCTTAAAGTCAAAGACACTTATAGCATTAGTAATATTAGGACTCAAAACAAACAGATGTTTAATATTATATTTGTTTTTACTTATGTTTTGTGTGCTTCTCTCGTTGAATGGATTGTTGATTTTGATGCTATTTAACCTATTATATCTAATGTTGATTTATTTATTTTTTTAGAGCCATCACTATTTACTAATCATTTAAGTTTTGTAAATCATGCTTCTTGCAATGTTGAAGCCATAAAAACTGTTAAAATTTTTAATGATGAATTACATGATATTTTGTTTTTTTCTTGATTTAAAGTTGAATTTGATTTTCGTTTCTCAATTATGTAAACATGACTAAAGCATAATTCTTGCATGACATTTTATGTTAAATCAACCAAGCAAGATTTTAAAATTGTTGTTATCGTCTATCTAGATAGTGATTAACTTGTTTAAATTTATTAAATTCTTTGCTTCCTCTTTTACTCATGCCTTGATTTAATTGATGGTAACTTATAACATGAAAGATTATGACATATTAATTACCAAAATATTTTACTTATGAATAGATTCAATATGATGCACGGTTTGTCCACAATTTCTCCTACTAATTCTATTTATAGTGCATGTATTGTTGGTAAAATACATATAGAATCTTTTCTTAAAAATAAATCTTGGAGTGCAATTGAAAAAAATCATTTAGTTTATAGTGATTTTTAAGGTGCTATGAAAACTCCTTATATTAATGGTGCAAAATATGTTTTAACCATTGATGATTGCATTAGACGAGTTTGGATTTATTTCTTAAAAATTAAAGATCAAGTTCTAAATATTTTCATTGAATTTTTTTATAAAAAAAATTAGTTTGGTTGTTTTGTGTATCTTGTGAACTGATAATTGTACTGAATATGTTAATAATGACTTTATTGTATATTTTAAGTAACATGGTATTAAACATGAAAAAAATATTTTTTACAACCCTAAATAAAATAGTGTTACCAAACATAAACATAGGACTATCATTGAAATGACTAGGTGTATGTTGCATTCTAAAAATATGCTCTATAAATGTTGGTCTAAAACTATGTATTGTGTGGTTTATCTCATTAATAAGACTCACACTAAAATTATTTTAAACCTAACCCATGAAGAAGTTTAGAGTGACTGAAAACCTAACTTACAACATTTACGTGTTTTTTGGTGTGATGCATTTAGCCATATTCGTAAGGAAAAATGTAAGAAGTTAGATTAAAAAATTTAAAAAATATCTTTGTTGGTTATGATAAATCATCTAAAGGCTTATAGAGTTTCAATCCTCAAATTAACAAAATAAAGATTATAAGAGATGTTAGAATTTTTGAAAATGGTGAACTTGATTGTGTTTCTAATTTAGATTCTTTTGGTATTGTTTTTGCTTATTTTCCTTTCCATTCAAATGATGATAAAATTGATGTCTTGCATTGTGATATTGTTCAACTCATTCTTATACTCTTGCTCTACCTAAAGTTATGCTTAAGTGAACCAAAATAATTTTTAATTTTTTTGAAATTTTTTGAAATTGATGTAGATCTCAATGATACTCATAGAACCAGGTAACAATTTTCCAACTATGTTTTGATGTCTAAGCTTGTACACAATAATGACCCTCAAACACTTAAACAAGCTTAAGGTCACCCTCATTGAGAAAAAACAATGCATGATTAATACAACTCTTTGATCTCTAATCATACTTGAGACTTAGTCCCTCTCTCTAAAGGTCACAAGTTGGTGAGTTGTAAATGGTTGTTTAAAATTAAGTTCAATTTTTATAATTGCATGTAAAAATACAAAGCTAGATTAGTTACTAGAAGTTTTTTCTCAAATTGAAGGAATTTATTATAATGAAACTTTTGCATTCATAGTTAAGATGGCCACAATTAAAGTTGTTTTAAATTTCACTGCTCACATGAATTGATTTTTTTTTATCAAATGGATGTTAAAAGTGATTTCTTGGATGATGATTTGTATGAATAAATTTACATCTCAACCTATTGGTTTTATTAAGAAAGGTAATGAGAATATTGTTTGCAAGTTAAACAAAGTTATTTATGGTTTTAAACAAACAATTAGAGAATGGTACTCCAAAATATATCATTTTTTAATAACTCAAAGCTTTACTCATAACTCTAACGATCTTAATATTTTTGTTAAACACACTCCAAATGTCATATTTATCATAGTTTTATATGTTGATGACTTGATCATAACTGATAGTAATAGTTCCATAGTTTTTTGCACTAAAAATGTTTTAAAGAATACCTTTGAAATGATAGATTTAGGTTACATTACATTTTAAGCTTTCAAGTTTGGTAAGAAATAAATAGCATTTCTATTACTCAATCTAAATATGTATATGACTTGTTAGCTAGATTTAATAGGTTGGATTATGAACTTGTTGGTACTCTATGTGAACTTAGTGTAAAATTGCTTAGTGACATAAAAACTGAAAATGTTGATATTATTTTATACATGTAATTAATTATAAGTTTGAACTATCTTACTCATACTCGTCCTGACATTTTTTTTTCAATTGGATTGGTTTATCATTTAATGTCAAAACTTTAAACTTCTCATTTTAAAGATACTAACATAATTATTTGTTGTATTAAAGGTACTTTAACTTTTGGCATTGAGTATATCTTGAATAGCTCCTTTTCTTTGGTAGACTATTTCGATTTTGATTGAGTTGGTGATCCTAATGATCATAGATCCACAAGTGGCTATTGTTTCTCTTTGAGTTATAACACAATTTTATGGAATACTAAAAAACAAAGTACTGTATCATTGTCTCCCACTGAAGCTGAGTATTAAACTTGTAATCATGTTATCATAGAAGCCATTTGGCTTCAAAGACTTCTTGCATATTTGGGCCACCCTTAAACTTTTCGTACTCTGATTTTTTATGATAATCAAAGTGGCATTGCCTTAACAAATAATATGGTTTTCCATGTAAGATCCAATCACATTGAGATTCAACATCACTTTCAACGTGAGCTTCTTGAAGACAATAAAATTATTCTCTCTTTTTCTTCTATTCAAGAGCAAGTGGATAATATTTTCCCTAAACCATTATGTAAAGACTTGAATTGGCAATCTTTTGTAACATGTTAGGATTGAAGGAATTTTTTTATCAATGGGGAGAGTTAGTAATGTTTCCTTCTTTCTTATTTATTTGTAAACCCTTAAAAAAGTTTAGGGGGGAGTGTTAGAATTAGCCTTTATTTAGGATAATATTTTTATCCTAAGTTTTTAGATGTGTAGGTTTTGTATTTAGGTGAATTTTTGATTTACATAAATTTGGATTTATTTGGTATCTCTCACCTCTTTTGTCATTTTGTATTTTTTTTGAGTTACTTGCACAAGTAACTCCCCCTTACACATACCACACATTTCCTTTCGTTGTTTTGGGGAATAATATATTTGATACACACTTAAAAGGTCTTGTAAGATCATGATGAAATTCTTTGTTACTCCTCATCCTTCCTCTTGATCTATTTAAAGAGCCATCTCATCCTCTCTTTTTCATTTGATACTTAAAGTTCTCTCTTCTTCTCTAATTTTCTTGCTTCTAAATCTTATATTATGAAGATATTTTTAGAAAGGTCTTAATATTCACATGGGGTTTTTTTAAGATTAGTTCAATTTTCCATTTCAAAACTTGCTTCTTGTATTTTGTGGCTTGCTCCTTTGTGAGGTAATTTTGATTTATGTTTATGCTTTATTTATTTATTTCAATGTTATTTAATGAATATCTTGGCATAACTCCTTCAATAGTGGGTGTACGACATTAGAAGAGTAGTTGAATGAGTCAGAAGTATAGAAAACAAGGTTAATGTTGGATGTATTGGTAACAATTGTTGGATGGAGTGTATGGTGGGTAGTGGACGTACATGGTTTAGTTTTTGGATGGAGCATATGGTAGGCAACAAAAGAGGACGTACAATGAGAAACAACCATATGGTGAGCAACTACTATATAGTGAACAACAATGGTTTTGGCACAAGAGGATGTACATTGAGTAGCAATTGTATGTGGAGCGATGACAAGTCTAGTTGTACGGTGAACAATTGTATCCACTCAATGTAGGGTGTATATTTATGCTTGATTGGGTAGCTTGTATGTTGTGAGTTGATTAAGTAGATCACATGATGGGTTTTGTTGAGCACATTGTACAATGGGTGTTCATTGAGAACATGTTTCAATAACCCAAGGGGGCATATGGTGGGGAGTGACATATGTAAGTAGATTTATTTTATCCCTTACAATCTTCTATCTTGGATTTATAGCCGACTGCATTTTTTTTAAGGGTAAACACTTTTGTCAAGTCTATATAATTTTAATTTAGAGTAGTTCACTGTACCTTTAACCAATGTTCCATATGGGGTTTCTACTTGAACAACACCATTACTAAATTATTTTAAAATTTTAAAGTGTTTGAACCATAATATTTCTAAAAATTTAAAGGGTTCATCATGCCAATACTTTCTTATTTTGTGTGTGACTTCCTTTGCTCATTTTTCCATCACTTGATCCATATTTGTCATATCCGATCATACTTCAAAATTAGTATGTACTTGAGGTTGTTGTACAACACCTTTTATTGAATTTGTATTGTTATATTCCATGTATAGTCTCATTTGTGTTTGTTCCTTAGACCACATGTCCACTACCTAATCAAAGTGGTGGGCCCACTTATCATCAAGCTTTGCGTCCCTAAAATTGACTATTCTCATAACTCTAATGGGTAAGCCAACATTGACATTAGTGACATTGTCAGTTTGGAAGGACTTGGCATCATTGCATCAAATTCTTCCCTTCCCACCATATATCTTTCCCATCTTTAATCTACTTAATCTTGATGATATTGCAACTCGATTGGGACACTTCATAGTCTTCCATCCACCAATAGAAAAAATTGTTTAAATTTTTCTTCTCATCTTTGGAGTAAAATTGTAATTCCAAGAGCCATTTATCATTCGACTCCATCATACCTATGTTATCATTAACTGAGCATTCTTATTCAAAAACTAAATCTGAGGAGTTTGATGAGGTTGTTTCCTCATTAACTACATGATTCTTTAAGTTTATGACATACTTCCATCATTTGTTTTCAATGGAGATTAGATTCTTTTTCCAATTATGATGGGTTTTGGCTAGTACCAACCAACCCTATCTCAAGTGTGCATGATAGGCCTTTTTATTCAATGAGATGACTACATAATTGAAAACAAAGGTTGGGCTCCAATAATTACCATTTGACCCATTAATACACCCAATACCTTAATGCTTTGTTTATTCATTGCTAATAGTTGGAATGTTGGAGGAGACATAGTTGGCTTCCCAAGACTCTTCCAAGTCTCCTTTGGAAGAACAATCACACCTGAACCATTGTTGATAATGGTTTTTGTCAAATCCTTACCCAAAAATTCCATATGTGCAATTGTTAATTTCTAGACTAGGTTCATCGACATATGATTGATAACTTGATCACTTGACAAGGGGGGATAAATTATGAGTTTATTCTTCTACTTTTGATTTCCCCATCACCTGTTAGGTGCACCATTGTATGTTATGTTTGAGTTAATGTCTTCTTTTGTAGTAGTGAGAACATACTTAGAGTTTTAGAATGTTTTGAAATAAGTCATGTATTATCATAGGTCTAGTGGTTTGTAAGACTTGTCATGCAATAGCTTTGTCAAACTCCTATCTACTCATTGCTATGCTTGTATGCTCATTCGATGGATGCCAATTTTTGACCATGGCCCTTAGATACATCAATCATATTAATGATGCTTGCTTTGGATAATTGCCATCATTATGGTTCTCAGGCCTACACAATCTTTAGAGAGGTCTAGTCTCATTTTTGTTGGGGAAGTCTCTGGTGAAATGGCCCTTCTCATTGCACTCCTAACACTATATAATTGGTCATCCTTTAGAGTGGTACTAATTTTGAATCTTTCATCCATTATTATTCTATCTTTAATGGTTCCTTAACAGTGTGGTGGTTGGCGTTGATGGCTTTCTTTGTGTGAATAATTATTGGTCGCTCTTATTTTGCAAATTATATGGGTAATCCTTGACTGAATGCCCTGTAAATTAACAAATCTCACATAAAGGATTCTTACTTTTATTCCTATTGTCTCCCTTTAGTTCCTTCATCATATGGAACATGCCTTTTCTCAAGCCTCGTATTGATCCCAGTTCATTGTCATCACTAGAGTTAGGGTCATATTCTTCTCATCCTTTCGAGTGTGACAAAAAAAATTTCTCACTTTCAATGTCCATTGTTTAGTTGTATGCATATTTGTAAGATGAGGGTGGGACCACTTTCATCATCTTCCATAATGAGGGTACCGACCCTTTAATGAATTGTCATTTTTTCAATCTGTCAGCAAGTTCCTTTTTAAGCTTGCCAAAAAGTTCTTTGAGTTTTGTATTATATGGATAAAAATTATCGTGTTTACCTTGTTAGGTATTATATATTTATACAACAATCTCATTGTCATTCTTAGGGGTTTGAAATCTTTGTCAAAGAATTTTGTGAGTGTTTTCCATGTTGATTTCTTTGAGCATGGTGCATCTACATACTAGTCAATAGCCATTCCATGAAGGGTGGCTGAGAAACATCTTAACCACATATGTTCTTATGTATGTCCATTGGTAGTTTAGATGGTGATACACATTTTATAGTGTTAGACAAGATTATTCGATCCATCATCAGTGAACTTTGTCGACGTCTACTTTTATGGAGATGGAGTTAATGGGATAACTATGGATCTACTGTCTTATTTCAAATACAAGTCTCCCCCCTAAGGAGATCAACATCAAATGTTCCTTTGATTACTTAGCACTATGGGACATGTCCCTATTCTTGACCCTTCCTTTGGTATGGATCCGTCGAATATATTACACATTTTCGGGTCCCTTTTCGTGTGCTCAAACTTGTCATTCTAGTTTCCATAGAATTTCCCACAATTCACTTGTAGCACCCATTGATCCAAACTAGTCGGCAAGGTCCACACTTCCTTCAAAAGGGGATATGGAAATCTCTACCTGATTCTACTATGAGTGGCATAAGGTCCACTAGATTCCATTGAACACTTCGATCTTGGCTAACAATTTCGCTTCATGTTTCGGTCTCGTGCTTTGGCCTCACACTTCATACTTCCATTGATATAATTTTTGAATTTGCTGCTTGTCATTATTATTGTCATATTTCTTGTTGGTCCATGAATCAAATTGAACATTTTACTTCCTTGTCCCCTCCCTTATTATGTCTCTTTCCACCTTTGCTTAGATTCAATAGCATGAATTATTTCTCATACTCATTAGTCTTCTTCTTCTTGAACTCTTCGTATCATTTATATATATTTTGTCAATGTGTTTCCAGGTTATGTTTGACACATTGATTTGTGAATTGAATATAAGTTGACCCAATTTTTTTAAGGCAACGGAATAAAAATGTAATATAATTAATATATACTAATGAAGATAAAATGAATTATAAACTAATACAAGAGAAACAATACTAACATAATTTTTATGTTAAAATTGAACAACAAAAATTATGCATACATAATATTACACAATACACAATATTTCACTTGGAAAACCCTTACGAAAAAAACTAGCACAATAACATATTTAATATTATATTAACTTAACTATCTTGCAATAAATAATGTGCTTCTTAGTTCAACTTTTCTCCACTACATGTGTGAGTATATATAGTCACATCAAAAGGTGACTATCTAAGGAGTGTTATAATACCTCATATTATTACTATAGGTAATAATATCAATGGGATCACCAAAATGTGAATTTGCTCTCTCTCTCTCTCTCTCTCTCTCTCTCTCTCTCTCTCTCTCTCTCTCTCCCTCTCTCTCCCTACTTTGGGGATATCGCCCTTGAAACCCCAATTTCGTGCTTGGGTATATAATACCTAAGGGGTGTAACACATTAAAAGCATACAACAAATATATAATTGAGATACTAGACTTAACTATAAAAACATTCATAAAATGGTAATTGCATAACATACAATGAGAAATCAAAGTTTTTGAACATTAGAAACTTTGTATTCCTTAATGATAAGTCTCAATCTAATTTACATGGAGGCTGTGATGCCAATGCCCATATCCTGAGGTAGAATATGTTATTTGAATATCAAAACCCAATGGTTGTTGATTAAATCAACCATCACAACTAAAATAACTAAGGGTCTTGCTACACCACTAACAAAGTATTAACATGTCTTGATAATTAATGGTTCTACAACATTGAAACCCATACATAATTTTATTTGAGTAATTTACATGTCTGGGGAGATTCTTGTCTTTATTAAAAGGAGAAATAGTCATACTGGCATCCATAAAAACTTGTGTCGTCATGACATTAGTATGTGTTCTTACACACCCATTTAAAATAATTTAAATTATTTCATCAACTAATGACCAATGTAGGCTAATAGGATTCAAGTACATGGTGAGGAATAAGAGCATAGGGAATCACCTAAAAGGGGAGGGGAGAAGTGTAGGGAGAAAATCTAGAAATTAAGGAGAGAAAATAAAGTGAAGGAAAAGTACAAGCACAAAGTTCCAATCACACAAAAAACATCTCAAGTACATGTATTGCTCTTTGGAAGACACTTATAAAGATGTTATTATGTGATTATGTGACACTTTACATCAATAGGCATAACCTAAAATGTTAGTTGGGGGTGGTGATGGATTTTAATGTCTATGGGATGTTAATAATTAATGGGTTTTCTTTAAATTTAATATCCATTTGATTGTAATAGAAAATTTCAACCTTAAATTTGACATCAATTTTACCATCATATAGATTCTCCCCCTCCCATCCCCTTCATTGGATAAGTTGATCGAACAATAGTAATATATTGGGCATATGGTAGAGTTTGGATTTTTTTTCTTGAGAAAGAGTTTTTCGAGCTAGACACAATGTTACAGTTGGATCGAGGCTATATATAATCAATAAGGGAGATTTTTTTGGAGAAAATGATAGTGTTAAATTAATCAATGTGGTATTTGACAAATCCAAGATAGGTGCCTCAATATTGATATTTCTTGATATTTTTTAGATTTAAGTATTCAAGATATCTCTACTAGTCTAGTTGTAATTCCATGAATAAATCTCTTTTCATCAGCCACATAAGTTATGATTTCATAATATAGACGTACATTTTGTGGGCCCTAGCACTTTGAGTGCATTCAGGGTTATTGAACCTGATTCAAAGGGTTTCCTTTTCCTTAGATTTTATTTTGCTTGGAACATTGTTCTGTTTTATTCAATTAATTCATTTCTCAACTTTGGGATTTTGTTTTAAAACATCGACAACAAGACAATTGAATAGATGTGGCACATCAACATTAATCTTTAAAATTGAGTTTATTTGCAATTGGTTTCATACTGTTTAAAGATGTACTTGGATATTAATGATTGCAAACCATCTTAGACTAGAATATAGGTATAAAGTTATTACATCTAAGAAATAATTATTTTTTAAAGTATTTAAAAGAGATATCTTCAATTAGTAATATTTGAGGTTTTATGTATTTGAATCTCCCTTGTCTTCTAATTAATGTAGGAAATAAGTGAGATCACTTGGAAAAAACATTATATTAGGTAGATTCGCACGCACCCGCGCGCGCGCGCATGCACACACACACACACACCAATTCTTTTCACATATGGAATTTTATATTGATTATATTTTTATAGGTTAAGTCAAGCTTGATATTCTAGGAAGCTAGTTAGAAGAATATGAAATTGACATTATATTAGTGTTTGTTAGTGCTTAAAGTTTATTAACAAAAATGAACTACATGATTTATTATAACATGAAAGAACACCCAAAACAAGGTAAATTAACAAATAAAAGGAAAATAAATAAAATAATGAGTAAAAAAATTATAAATATATGTTATTATATGACCATGCAAGGATTAAATTAGTCATCTTTATTTTTGTAGACAAGAGTTGAGAACTTGGGATTCTTACAGTCATTACAATGGAATCACATTTAGATTTGTATTTGATTATTTGGGAACAAACTACATATATATCAACAATAAATTGATTGAACGGATAAATAAAATGAGCTGTAATTTCAATCAAGCCCAATCCTATTTTAGAATTGTAACATTTATTTACATGATAATAAAACTTTTTTTTTTTTTTTGAGTCTATTAATTATACTAACTAGGATTTGTTCCATGTGGAACTTCAATTAATGCAATTATGCTTAGAAAACATATTAATAGACTCACTATGTCCTTTAAAACTAATATAAACTTGCCAGAATTGGATTATTCACCCATCTTGCAAGAGTATTAATATTAATAACTACTATAATGTATTAAAGGTATTGAGCTATATGTTCCATAAGAATAACAATATATTAATATTTAAAAAATATTGAGTAGACCATTATAAACTTGCATGTCTTTATCCATATATTCGTACATAAAATGGAAGAAATTAGGCTAAACACTTATTTTATTGCTCTTACAATTTCAAAAAAACATTTTTGTTTTGTGTTTTATGGAATAAATATACTCAAAACATGAAGTGACCTAGCTTACAATCAATGAACAATTTTAAGGTTTTACTTTAATGATGAATAGGTACAATAAGTGATATTACATGTCATGTTTTTTTATTTTATATTAGGTTTAGGGTTAATATAATTTTTAATAATTAATAGACCTTAACGTTACATTAATATAATGTAAATGTATTATAAATATTGCTTTTCATGTTTAAAAATTGACACAACAAAAACACACAAAAATAAGGTTTTTTTTTTATGAATTTTATTATTATCTCTCTTATTATTTTTTGAAAGAATTATTTATAAAAATTGTGCTATGTTGTAATAATTTTAAGGTAACTTTCAACATAAGATTTTATTTTGATATACCAATTTTTTCACTTGACAAATCTAGTATTTTAACATTTTCAAGGTGAATATTAATTTAATTCAATGCTCTTTATTTATGATGTATTATTTTAATAGTTGATCTTAAAATTATTTATTTCATAGTATAGATTTGTACTACCAAACATTGTATCAAGTGTGTAGGTGGTTTGGTAGAAGAGCAAGAAAAATATTGCATTTAAAGACACCATTATTATTATTTTTTATTTACAAAGGCTAACACCATTATAAGCACTTTTACTAAATTTTATTGTTTTATTTTAAATTGTTTTTTTTTTTTGCATGCTATTTATTTGCAAGGTGCATATAACATACATTTTTTTTTGACTTAAATACTGAAATCCTTATTTTCTAGCAATATTATTATATTTTTCTTAAATCAAATTTGATTATTATTTTTCGTTAGTTTAGAGTTTTTTATTACATTTATTTGATTTATATTTTAAAAAAAGAAATGTATTATTTTTACATATATGTATATAGATATATATATATATTCTAATTTCTTAGCTTTATATTTTGGCAATATTATAAATTGATTAAAACAACAATCAGTTGAGCATTGAACTGCTCTTTGAATTTCAAAAACTCTTTAAATTATTTTTTGGGTTTATTTTCTTCTGTGTAAGTTTTACAAAATATTTTAAACCTTAAATTTTCAAAAAATAGTGAAAAAGTTATTATTATTTCAAAATAATTATCATGTGCTTTATTTTTTATAATTATTTTTAACGTGTTTAAGTTAACAAAAATTACATTTTTTTCCAATATACAAAGGTAATCATGTTTGTTACAATATTTTAATCATAATTATTCATGTTTTAAAAGATAAGTGCTTTAAATTTAAAGCTTAAAAGATAAGTGCTTTTAAAATTAAAACTTAAATTATAATAAAAAGAATTGGGTAATCAATTTTTATTAAAAGTAATGTTTTTTTAATATAAAAACATCTCATGAAAACTCCAAACTTTATATATTAACCATTATCTTAAAAAAAAAATGTCTTTTCATTTAGGAAGGATTTAATTATTTTAAATAAAGTAATTTTTTTTTCACCCCTATCCTTTTATGCTTAAAAAAACCTTTGCGAGAGATATTTTCATTTTTATATAGTTTTTAAAATTAAAATTAAAGAATTATAAAATATTGAGATTTTACCAAGATTATTTATTTAACATTAATCTTTCTTTGTAGGATTTCAAGTAAAATATTTTTTATTTTAACTATTTTATTTTATTTTAAGTAAAATATTTTTTATTTTAGCTATTTTGGTATTGCTTTTGGTCATTTAAACTATTAGATAACTTTTTAGAAAAGGAAAGACTTTTTTGGCTTTGAAATGTTAAGTTTAATGTTAAAAATTAATATTATTGCATTGAAAAAACTCACATAACGAGAAATTAGAGAATATGCATAATTTGATTGATTATTTTAATAAAAAAAGGTATTTTATTAGCATAAAAAAAATTCTATTATTATATTCCATGTGATTTAGTTTTTTTTATTAAAGTAAGGAATGTATTTATTTGTAGAATCATTTTTTTAAAAGCTAGTTTAAAATAATAACATTGATAGGTTATAATGGAGATGGACTTGGTAAAAGAGAAAATAGTATTGTTGAGCCAATTTTCTTTTTAAATATCTAAATTTCAAAGAGAATGGTTTTGATGACTCTAAAATTAATATGAAACCATATTACCCTTCTCATCATAAAACATTGCACCACATTTCTTTTGAATTTAATAATAAATATAGAGTTTTTTTTTTTACTAATATTTTAACTAAGACTTATGAACATTATGGTAGATATAACCATGATATTGATAAATATTAGAAACTACATCCTAATAAAACTTATGGTGAAAAAAAATTACAACTTTTCTCATTGTTGGAAAACAAGTCAATCTATTGTTTTTTTTTTGGATCTCTAAAGTTATTATATCTTCAAAAGATAATGGTGTTTCTTCTTTAAATGAATCTTCATTTAAAAAATGTAATATAACTTTTGTTAAAGGTTAAACGTCATTTTTATCTCATTTCTTTGACACACACACACACACACACACACACACACACACACACACACACACACACACACACACACACACACACACACACACACATATTCCAAGATAACCTTTAGTATGTTTTTAATATATCTATGATGTTTTATAGACTCATAATATTATTGTACATGTGATTAATGCTTTAATTTAGATGTATATATATTTTAAAATCGATAAATAATTCTAATTCTTTTAAGTGTGTGTCCATACACACACACATTGGCATTTTGATACCTTTTTCTTTTCAAAATTTTATTATTATGAGCTTTGGTTATATTAGAGCTACGAACTTTTAATAAATTTTATGTGTATTCTTCATTGTAATTCGTTAAGAAAAAATAATTGTTATTTTGTAGCTAATTCATCTCTCTCTCTCTCTCTCTCTCTCTCTCTCTCTCTCTCTCTCTCTCTCTCTCTCTCTCTCTCTCTCTCTCTCTCTCTCTCTCTCTCTCTCTCTCTCTCTCTCTCTCTCTCTCTCTCTCTCTCTCTCTCTACTCTCTCACACTCTCTCAATTATGATCTCTACTCTCATAATCTCTGATCTCTCTAAATACACACACACACACACACACACAATTATGATTCTACATGTTTTGTGACATACTTCCATAACATAGGGTTCTCTTTTAGTGCATCAATTTTTCCCATTTAACAAATCTAACTTTTTAACACTTTTATGATATGTCCTTTATGGTGAATATTAATTTAATTTCATATTCTTTATATAAAATTTATTATTTTAGTAACTGATATTGAAATTATTTCTTTCACAATATGACCTCTATGAGTTCTCATTATTCTAATGATTTTTTTTCATGTATTTTTGATAATAATTGCAGGGAAAGGGGACCCACTAAGTACACAAACACTTTGAAGCAGTTTTTAATAATGAATGTACACCACTTCGGGATTTTTACCTTATAGTCTTTTTTCCCATTTTCAAAGATTTTAGAGCATGTAATACCTTATAAGTCATAGTTATCTCAAAAATCTTATCAATGTAAGATCAACCTAATTTCAACTCAATTAGATAGTTATGTTAAGTAATTTAAATCTTCAATTGCATAACAAAAATAACAATCATATCAAATCGAAATTTGGTTTCAATTATTTCAAAGAGTTTCTCTTTCTAATTTTAAAGAACTAATTTTTATTTGGAATAGTTTAAAGGATTTCCCTTTCAATAATTGAAATTTATTCTAAAACAATAATGATACTTGTGAATGTGGATAAGTTTGGTTTTAGACATTTTAAATTTGTAATAGCTTACAAAATCCATAGCGATATCAACAAGCACATTGTGAGGTCCAAGTGTATTTCCCCCATGTTTATTATTATATTATTGTATTTGAGAAAATTATATTATGTTTTGGGACACGAGATACTGATATTGTTATTTCATTATCTAGTCAGGACTTGACTAACTCATTTTTGTTGTTTTTTACACATTGAACATCTTAAGGCACATCAATCACACATACAATTTATCAAGGCAAAACATATATATACACATAAAATATTACAAAAAGAGTAAGAGATTCAATTGCAAAGTCAAAATCATGCTCAACCAACAAGCATCTTCAAAACAAGTATTTTAGCAAAAGAGCCTCCACAACACCATATGTTTACAATAAGCATAGTTTCAAAGGAAAAAATCACAATCAATATGCCAATTCACAATTCAGAATGGTCTACTCTATAGTATGAGATAGTTCCCTCCAAGACACTAGGCTATTAAGATTTTGATGATGAACAATACTTAGATTCCTACTACAACAACATTCCACTACAACATAGTAATCACACTAAATGAGATATTATCATTCTTATATTTGACATAGGCCACGATGATAGTGAATCTCCCATGAGACTCATTGGTTAGTATGGTTCCTACCCTTGTACATACTTCCTTCTCTCTCTCACTCCTTGTACATAGTTTATTTTCATAGACTTGTACATAGATTATACTCAGAAAACACAAAAGTAATATAATATGTCAAAATATAACAACATTCAAATATTTTAAAAATATAAAATTTTATAGATTGTATGCATTGTTATGTTTACATTTCTACTACTTGCTAGATATTACATATTGCTAGATACCCTAGTATAGTTGGTTTTATCATACACATACGCTTCACTTGTTCTTGTCAAGTGCTTGTAGATTCCAGATAGGACTCTAGTCTACTACATTGATCCAAAATTTTTATCATCTACCAATTGAGGGCATTTACAACAATCCAAATTTACACATTGATACATATGCCCACTTAGGGGCATCTCCTACACAAGTGCTCTAACCAAGTTTTATCTTACATATTATAAATTCTTGTTTACACATTGACTTATCTTGATATTGATTATTGCTCAGATTTTTCCAACTATCACTAGTTATACTCTATATATATGCACCCTAACATCTACATAGATTTGTATCACACATTTATACATGCTTTCATTTTTAGTTCCTAGATTATACTTGATTGTGTTTCATATGCTTATTCTATCTTCAAGAGCATTTGAATATGCCATTATTCCTTGGTTTCTATGCCACTTCTTTGCTTACATGCCTTGGACATGTGCCCATATCCCTCGTGTGTTCTCTTTCATGTTTCTATATGCAGACATTTGAACATGTCCTTCTCTATGGATTTATGCCAAATTGCTTGTTGTTTGCGTATGTGGACTTTGAACATGTCCTTGTATGTTTTCATTATCAGATTTAGTGATATGTGCCCATTTACCTTGTTTTTTTTCCCCTTAGACTACCTTTTGCATGCCTCATGTACTTGTATGTTTACTTCTTTATATGCTTCTACACACACTTGTGTTTTCTTGTTACACACACACACACACACACACACACACACACACACACACACACACACACACACACACACACACACACACACACACACACACACACACACACGTTTTTGATGCCATGAGAGATGTCATGCATCTACATATCCTACTTAGGAGCCTTGATGGACATCATTCCCCATCCCCCTCAGTAGTTACTTAGATTTTACTGATGTTATATATTTATTACATCTAGTTTGACACCCTTTTCTAATGCTAGATTACAACATATATCTTACATTTATTACTATTTCTCAAATACATTTACATTTTGATGTTATTTTTGTACATTATATTGGAATATTATGCTCTAGGTAACACATTTTATAGAGCTACTTCTTAGAGGGAAATTATTCCATAGATTTAAAAACTACCCTCAAAAGAGGGGGCATGTATGGGGGTTGTCATAGATATTAGGATCCTATTTTTTATTTTCATAGATACATTTTAGCACACATGCTTAGCTATAGAGATCAGACTCAATGTAGACATAGAACATAATAGAGTTTTAACAGTCAGTTCAGACCACATAGAGATCATATGAGGAAGTCATTAGCACCTAGATTGGGACATTAACACCATAAGGTGTTATTGTACATTACAAGGTATTACTATTTAATATCCCTAACTTTAAGATAATACAGATAATTTAGAATAATAAACCATGTATAATAATAATTTGCATAGATACAGTCACAAGTTTGGTAGTTATGTTCAAATTTATCTCAGATTTAGTCATTTCAATTCAGATTCATACTAGTTATGCAAATTTTGGGGATTAATACATGGCATGATCACTTATACATATAGATTAGTACACATATTCAATTATTACATACTTGATTTAGATTCAGTATACTCAGATACCAGATTGGGGGCATGCGTGTGACACATTGATTTCCATTTACTTAGTTATAGATAGGTTGATTAGATGAAATAGAAAACTCCATGTCATTCTCTATGATGTATACACTTAATATCACATTCTAGGTTGTCACCATATACATGCCGTTATCCATCTATAGTGATTGGCATTTCTGAGTGGCCCAGAGTCACCTAATATACCTAAGTGGTTGTACAACCGAATACATATTTAAATTACTCAGTTAAATACTTTCATCACTTTGTGTAGTAAAATTACAGATGCATCTACTTCACATAGGGGGAAATGATGGAGTCATGGAATACTTGAGTTCTTGAGCCACCTAAATGAGAGGGTTTGAAACACATACAATATTATCCATGCTATTCAAAAAGATCAAGATCCACCAAGTAGGGGTGAACAATGATGGAGTCAAAACTGAATTGAGTTCTTGAGCCACCCATATGAGGATTGAGAAATCCATCATCTCAGTTCAAGTTATTTAATGATATGATCATGATGCACTTTCACACATGTAAGTTATCCCCAGGTTTATGTATTGGTTCACTTACCCAATGAGGTGTATTTATTATTGACATTAGAGATTGTACTCGGTGGCAGGAAAACAAGTTCCTGCCTTCTCGCAACATGGAAACTCTCCTCTCGCCTGTGGGACCAGAGAAGCTGGAGGAGAGAGTCTCTAGATAAGGGCTAGCTCCCTTTGATGCATCGTGTTGTTTCCAACAAGTGCAAAACACACACACACACACACACACAGATATATAGATATATATAAAAGGCGGGGATGAAAAGGGAGAAAGATGCAGGAAAACAAACTACTCTAAAGAGGTGATGCACCAAAATAAGGTGACTTTCACACACTCACACTGAAACCAGACAAACACATACATACACTACACATTTGGCAGAAGGACCAGGCTACTAGAAACTGGCAGGGAGGCCTTAATGGAAGATACAAAAAAAAAGAAAGAGATCACCAAAGGTGCTGTGAGACGCACACTTATGTAGCAACTTCCTCTATTTCACACTTCTCAAATACTGCTCTTCTCCTTTCAGCTGTAGAGATGGCACCTTGTAGATAACAGGTCTATTGGTGTTGAACCTGTGAGAGCATCAAGAAACAATGACTGGACATAGACAAAACACTCGAGGCACACTCAGCAATATCTATCCAAATGGAGGTAAAATTGCATTTTATTTGATTCAGGTGAAATTTTAGTAGGGCTATGCCTGGCTAAAACTGTGAAAAGATGATTACAAAATGACCAAGTTTGCAATATATATAGGAAGCAAAGAGGCCCATTTGGCGCTCCTGCTCTTACAAGTGGCATACGTGTCCTTTCATAAAGAGAACAAGTCGCTCAAAATATTAATGAGCTGTTCATTTGTCTGCTCAAAATCTACATTTCTTGCTTGGATGACTTACACGGTTTGCCTTCCAATTTAATGTGAAACAGAGAAAGCGATTGCACTGCTGGCCTGCTATCATTCCAAATGATCAATTTGCTGGCACTATTTCACCTGTCAAAGATGCTTCTCCAATCTGTGCCATTTAGACTTAACTGCTCACTCATTCTTTACTTATCGCTCTGTCCATTTGCTCTTTATGCCATCAGGCAATAAATTGCCTTGTTTATGCCACTTGGATCACTCAACTGCTCCTTGCCCTGTCATCTCTGCTTGTTACTTGGAATTTGTTTTTTTTGCTTACTCGGTCCCTTAAGCAAATTCCTTGGCAGGTCGCTACATTTCTAGCTCTTTTTGGTTAGCGCTTCTTTGTTTTAAACACAATGATTATTTCCTTTGGTCAAACTTGACGTCCTCAAGGACATCATCAGGCTTGCTGGCTTTTCTACGATAGCTACACCTTAGCACCCAGTCGGGCACTTTTCCTTTGAAGTGCGGCCTCTTTGAACCAAGCCGTTAAACTCTTTAAACTAGAAGCTGTCGAAACACTTGAACCAGGCCATGAACCAAACATATTGAACTTGCTGAACCCAAAAATGACTGGCATTAAGACAACAGGGGAGAAGTTGATCGAGATTTTGCCTGTGGGAAAAATTGGTCAACATATTGGTGACTCACAGGGGAAGCATGCCTACTATGCTTAGAATCTAGTTGCCTTGCAGTCCATTGGGCATGGAGTCAGATTGTAACTTTAAAATAGCAACAGCTCTGATAAATTCTAGAATCAATCACGCAGATTCACCTCCACGAAATGAAAATACACGTAAGACTAAGAAAACTATTTGTGCAACAACACTTAGGGGAAACAGGGAAAGAAAATTGAAAGCAACCTACTATATACAGTTAACCAGGTATTTTTGATTCCCTCCTAGATCAAAGGGAAAGCTTCTAGCGTCTCTTTCATGTGACACATCCAGTATCGATAATGGATCCCATAAGGAAATATTTATGTGCAGCTCCTTCACCTGGTCTGCCATGTTGATATGAGGATCACTCCCTTCTATATTTTCTTTGGGGTCACTTGCAGCCTTCTGAGGCATAGGTTAGGGAGCTGGATTTATGACTAGCGGCCTAAAATTTGGGAAATCTTGGTTCACATGTGGTGGAAGAGATGGTGTGGACATTTGAACAACTACTTGAGTTTCTTCTATAGCTCTCCCTTTGGATCTTGTGTTGGCTGCAACACAGTCAACCTGATTGTCTACAGCACCCACATAATTGATTACATAGAACTCACCTTCTAAGTGGTTCATAAGAGTAGAGTCAGGCTGACTCTGACTACTGCTTGTGTTGGGTTGAGTTGGAGCCTCAAAAAATTGGGAAAGGGTAGCAGCCTAATTTTTTGTATTCTGGAAATAATTCATCATCTCATTTGTGTGAACAGCCTGTTCTTGACCATATCCCATGGTCGAACAGCTTGGTTGTTCCTGTACAAGATTATTCTGGACATGCATCATGACCTTAAATGATGAGGGGGGCCTGTATTGTAATTTTGAAATGGCCTGGTTGTAGTGAGTTGCCTCTGACCTTGATTATAATTTTGAAAGGGGGGTCTAGGGGTTTGACCATAATTTTGGTATCCTTGATTTAGTCTGTTGCCTTGAGCTTGCTGCCTTTTAATGGCAACAAGTTCGTTGGACATGATCTGCAACATACTCTTAACCTCATGAAGCTCATTTGATGAAACAATTGGTTTTTTGATGGCAGGCATAGGAGCCAATGTGGGAGCAACAGTCTGAGCTGGGGGCAGCATGTCTGGGAAAAGTGGCATGTGAGTCCTAGGGGCAATTTTTCCAGCTTGTAACAAGTAATTCTCAGTGGTTATGGCAATGTCATAAGTAGTAGGCAATATATGCCCTCCCATAGATTGTATCATTACTACAATGTCATTGTTTAATGCTTTCAAATAGTACAAAAAAGCATAGCTGGGAGTCAGCCTTACCAGGATGGGAATTCTATCCCAAGTCTTTTGAAATCGCGTGTTGAAGTCTTGCATATACTCGTGCAGAGCTCTCTTTATGGTCGTCAGCTGCTCAGCAAGTGAGAGGGCATCGCTCTTTTCCCCAAAATGATATGTTAGTTGAATACCTAGTTCATTCTAGGAATGGATTGAATTTGCAGGTAAAGTCCCGTACCAGTCAAGAGCCTTGCCCTTAAGAGACAAAGCCAACAATCTGACTGTAACATTTTCCTTTTTGATATTATGAATATTGACAAGGTTAGAATTGTTCCTGATGTGCTCAACAACTGTAATGGGTCCCAATCCATCGAAAGAAGGTATATTTTTTAGAGCTACCCCTGGAATTGGGTCATACTGTGGGAGGTTCAAGGGGCTCTCACCATGAAAGGCTGTAAATGACAAAGCCATAGCTGGGATGGGGCATAATTGAGGCTCTGCTATAACTATGTCTCTTATAATAGGTCTAGGAGGATGACTTGTTGGATAAGGATGAGTCTTCCTAAACCTTAATCTTTTAGCAAAATTTAGAGGTAGTTCAATGAATTCAAAAGGAATCCTTTTTGAAGCAGACCTAGTGGTGACTTTAGGCATAGAAAATTTAAGACACTGGTCTTAGTATGGAAAATGAAACTCTTACCAATGGATTCGCTAGATGCTGGAAAATATTGAAATGGCTGTGACAGGACCAATATCAATCCTGATATCTTACTGCATTATCAAACTGTGGGTCCCACTGGGCGTGCTAGAACTGTTGACATTGGAGATTGCACCCAGTGGCAGGAAAACAAGTTCTTGCCTTCTCCTCACATCATGGAAACTCTCCTCTCACTTGTGGGACTGGCGAAGCTAGAGGAGAGAGTCTCTAGATAAGGGCTAGCTCTGTTTGATGCATCGTGTTGTTTTCAGCAAGTGCAAAACACATATATATAGATAGGGATGAAAAGGGAGAAAGATGCAAGAAAAAAACTACTCTAAAGAGGTGATGCACCAAAATAAGGTGACCTTCACACACTCACACTAAAACCAGACAAACACATACATACACTACACATTTGGCAGAAGGACCAGGTTGCTGAAAACTGGCAGGGAGGCCTTAATGGAACATACAAAAAAAAGAAAGAGATCACCAAAGGTGCTATGAGACGCACACTTATGTAGCAACTTCCTCTATTTTTTACTTCTCAAATACTGCTCTTCTCCTTTTAACTACAGAGATGGCGCCTTGTAGATAACAAGTATGCTGGTGTTGAACCTGTGAGAGCATCAAGAAACAATGACTGGACACAGACAAAACACTCAAAGCACACTCAGCAATATCTATCCAAATGGAGGTAAAACTACATTTTATTTGATTCAGGTGAAATTTTAGCAGGGTTGTGCCTGGCTAAAACCGTGAAAAGATGATTACAAAATGACCAAGTTTGCAATATATATAAGAAGCAAAGAGGCCCATTTGGCGCTTCTGCTCTTACAAGTGGCATACGTGTCCTTTCATAAAGAGAACAAGTCACTCAAAATATTAATGAGTTGTTCATTTGTTTGCTCAAAATCTGCATTTCTTGCTGGATGACTTACACAGTTTGCCTTCCAATTTAATGTGAAACAGAGAAAGCGGTTGCACTGCTGGCTACTATCATTCCAAATGATCAATTTGCTGGCACTATTTCACTTGTCAAAGACGCTTCTCCAATTTGTGCCATTTGGACTTAACTGCTCACTCATTCTTTACTTATCGCTCTGTCCATTTGCTCTTTATGCCATCAAGCAATAAATTGCCTTGTTTATGCCACTTGGATCGCTCAACTGCTCCCTGCCCTGTCATCTCCGCTTGTTACTTGGAATTTGTTTTTTCTACTTACTCGGTCCCTTAAGCAAATTTCTTGGCAGGTCGCTACATTTATAGCTCTTTCTGGTTAGTGCTTCTTTGTTTTGAACACAATGGTTATTTCCTTTGGTCAAACTTGACGTCCTCAAGGATGTCATCGGGCCTGTTAGCTTTTTTGCAGCTACTGCACCTTAGCGCCCAGTCAGGCACTTTTACTTTGAAGTGTGTCCTCCTTGAACCAGGCCGTTAAACTCTTTAAACCAAAAGTTGCTGAAACACTTGAACTAGGCCATGAACTAAACATATTGAAGTTGCTAAACTTGAAAATGACTGGCATTAAGACAGCAGGGGAGAAGTTGACTGAGATTTTGCCTGTGGGCAAAATTGGTCAACATTTATTCCTCTTCTCTCTTTTTACTTAGTTATTTCATTTCAGCATAGTCTTTTACTTTTCATTATCTCATTAGTAAGGATTGATTTTTGCATGTTTCATTGCAAGACATTACTTTGGATCATGTTTCTCATACAAAGACCCAAATTCAGACATTCAAACTCAACTACATGGGCTTCACGTCTAAGGTAAGGTCAAGTATGCTTCTTTTTCATTTATACTAGTCTTTTCACTTTGATTCATTACAAACATAAATGGGGGGCAAACGTAATCACCTAAAAGTGTTAATTAGATGCTAAGAGTGTTGTTTGAGTTACCCTATCCCTAGGCTTGTCATATACCTATTATAGAGCCTTATACTTACATTTATAGCCATTTAGTAGACCTTGTTCACTTAAAACTAGTCAAGACATAGTTCTTGAACTATCACCTTTGACTCCAATTCAAATTTCCTAGAATTATACCAAAAGGAAATTAACACCACATTTGGTACACTATAGCCACATGGTGCTAGTTTCCCTAACTAGGCACTACTATCTTTAACCCTAACTCCTCCAAAAAAATACTTTTTCAAATATGTGCCCCTCCTAAGTTTGGTTAAGCTCATTTTCTTATCTACACTAGCAACAAAACCCTATAAATACAAGCTTAATCCACCTCTATTGATTGGATGGAAGATAGATGCAAAAACCATTCAAACCAAAGATAAAGTTATGCAAAGTCAAGGAACATTATCCCTATTCTACCCTACTTTATACATACTACCATCTAAATCAACCATAATTCCAATTTTTAAGTATTCTAAAGATCAAACACATTCAAGGCATCTAAGGCCACTCTCATTATAGCATTCACTTACACATACATCAAACACTAGGTCGGAGAACTACATAGGACTTGGTCCCTCTTCGAAGTATTGGTATGTAGGAAACTCTCTAAATAGCAGGGTGTTGAGGATGTCCAGTCCATCCTACTAACACACTCAAATCTTTTTCATAACACATATGTAAAGAGAACTAGGGTTTGCACACAAAATTGAGCTTTTCAATTAAAATACACATCTACATGTTTCAGTCTTAGAGGAACACAATACACAAACATAGGTGCAGGTGCTCCTAAAAAATAGGAATAGTCCCACAAAGAGGAGATTAGTGCCACATATTGAACACTACACATAGATGTCACTACTATCCAAATTGGGTGCTATTGTCTAGTAAACAAACAAATATCATAAACCTAATTTCGACACTCAAAGCTACTTAGCTCTCTAGTTTTAGAACCCAAATTATCTGCGACAGTCTATTTTTAGGTGAATTTATAATTATCCATATTTATTATTATTATTATTAGAGATTTAATCAAGGTTAGATTCATTTACAAATTAGTAGGTTAATTATTGTGAATTATTTCACTAATTTAGACATCTCAACCCCTTAAGCAAACATATGTATATACACTTGTAAAACCTAAAATGTTAAATCATTATGCAAGATATAATATGTTATTTAGGAATTTCAAATGATTACAAGGGTTTCAATTTATCACATGTACCAAGAGAAGGCTTAAGATAATTTTTATGTAACCGTATTTGATTATCTAAGAAGAGGAGGCGAAGTCCTATTTGACATCTTGCATTGGGATTCACTCAAAAGAACTAGAAGTACAATGATCCATGATTATAAATGTTTATGATATGTATATGTAACTCCCAAGTGGGTACCTAGGCCACTAATAAGCAATTAACATAATTATAATAGTGGGACACAATTCACCACACCACGATTATGTCTATCATAATTAGTTATTTGTCAATTTTGTTCCTCTATCCAAATCAATCCCAAATCGCTATATCTTAGTTTGAATATATTTTGATGTCTCTTCTTAGCATATTTATTGTCTATCAAAATCTAGGTGTGATTTTTTCAGCCTTATTTCTATCTTTACCTTTTGCATTTATTATATTTGCTTGATCAACTATCATATATACCTTTTGTTAATTATTATATGTACACTATGTTACATCTATTTGTTTATTATTTTATTAGATTAGATATTTATTATTACCTTATTTAAACCTATTATGCATAGTGTAAACTATATACAAAGGGAAATGTAATTTATCAATTAATTAATCCTAGTTTGGAGAAGATAAATCCTACTTACACTTCTGATTGTTGATACATTAGATATTTAGGGTCATGACTAAGATGCTTCTATTAGACCTAAATAAGGGATCTCTTACCATAATAACATCACTAGAGAGGGTTATAAAGCCTCTAGTCAAGTAACACCATGCAATAACCCTAGCTAGGTCCTATGTTTTCATATTCACAAAGTATATGCAAAGGAAAGTAAAGTCTAATCTAGTGCTCACCAAAGCTTGTACCACAAAGTGGGGGTGATAAACATAGAAAGTAAACATGCATAAGAGAATACTAATTAAGATATGTATAGGTAAAACCCTAATACATGTGAGATAAGTACAAATGCAAATTTGTCTACTCTTATAAAGGAGTAACAAAGTTAGGAATACTTACCTTTGAAGATGAACCGACTGAGCCTAAATCTCTCCCTTGGCCAAGATGCTTTGAAAGAGGTATTTATGGTATGTAAGGATAATAGGTATATGTTAGCTCTAGGATACATGGCTTATCTATGTATCCAAAAAGACTTCTTCATAAGATAAGATTTGTATCTCCAAAGAAATTATTTAAACCTTAAGCTATGCTCCTCAAGTAGAATGGTGGATAAGCACATGTGAAATGTAATATTATTCTTATTCTCTTCTCTATAAATGATGGAAATGGATGTTTATATATAGATGAATCTAACCTTAAACCTTTCTAAAAGATTAACCAATAGGGTTGGCTCAATCAACTCTGTATCATTAATTGATAAAAACAAATTAGGTCTTAGTTTAGGTCAGCTCTAACCATAATGTGATTTTAACAATTTCAATATAGGGTTGGTATAATTGAATATATATTGTAAACTACTAAACTATCAGAACAGAGTTGGCCAGGCCTACTTAATCTTTTAGAGGGTAAAATAAGGTTTTGGCTTAGGCAAGGGCTAAAAATAGGCAATATAAATATAAAATAAACATTTAAGTATGAGTTGACAATTAGACATAGATATATAGTTTCACTTATACTTTAAGTTATATTTTATATTTATACTTTCAAGATGTTTGAGAGTGGTTTCAGACCTCTAGGATCTATAATGCAAATTTTAGATTTTGGAGGGTCTTATTGGATTTTAGACTTAGCTACATTTTGGGGTTCTAAGATTTTACACTTAGCCATATTTTAGGATTTTAGGGTTACATAATAGGAAAAAAATGGATAGATATTATAAGGAAGTTGGACAAATGGTAGGAATGATAAAAATCCATAATAATCTTGTGAAGCACCAATGGTCTATCCACACCTTTCTTGGTGCACCGTTTAAGGTGTGCACTTAGAGAGATTGAAACACAACAGGTTCCTGTAATAGAGGAAGTGTTAGTAAGTGGTAACGTTAATAAAAATATTGTGTGTATACATAAACCTTAATATGCAATAAATAGTTATCTCTGCACCCATTAGAAAATAAACAAATTCCTTGTTCAAATGAATAAATATGGCTTAAGATTTATCTCTGTACCCACTAGAAAATAATAACACATAATGATAAAACTATATCTATAAGATGAATTATATGAGTCATCCCTCCCTTGTAATTATCATATGGAAATTTATTATGACATTTGTGGTAGTCAAGTTGATTTTCATTTGTAAACACTCAACACTATTGACATGTCTTATATATATAGATATGTTTTTTAGCGAAATATCCATGAGTATATTAATCTCATGGTTACCTTTATGCTTGTAATTTACTAACTTTTTTTCTTGGAGCACCATGTCTTAGGGTTGGTTTGATTGGGTCCAAGATCATATTATAAATTTTTTGATTTCATTTGTGTATTGAAAATTAGGTTGAAGCATTTTTATATCAAGGCACAATTCAGTTGGCATCGTGTCATTTTAGATGACAAAGGCCTTGTAAGAATGTGGGTTAACTAAAGTTGAATTGAATTCATAAATTGACATAGATATGTAATTTCCTTCCACACAATATTCAAATCCCATTTGGTCCACCTAAACCATCTACCAAGTTGAATTTAATCTCTATGCATGTGGGTGCACCCATTTCTCTACATATGGAAGCTTTAGTCTTTAACTAGATACAAGAACTACTAGTGGCCTAATTATTATAATATGCTCATAATTATACAAATTTATAAGCATGTTGATGATCTAAACCCCATTTTCAATCTCTTGAGTAAATTGATATAAGTATTTGTACATATGGTCCATCATACATCGACCCTAACTATAAAATTTTCCATTATTTTCCATATCTTGGATTATAGGTCTCAGACTTCATGTAATAATGTAGCCTCTAATGTCCATTGCTATGAACATTGATATCACATTACACAAATACTTCCATAGTCATGGAGCAATGTGCAATAACCTCTATTTTTAGATACTAAAAAAATGCTCTACTTTTTTCATGTGTAGTTCTGATTATCCTTCCAAAGGTTATTTAGCTAATCCCAACTTTCTATGTTTATAAATAATATAATATAATTAATTTGAAGGAAAGTAAAAAAATGTAAGTAATTTTACATATTTCTAATACATCCATAATAACTTATTAAGTTCAACAATATTTCCAAATTAATTTATATGATATCAAAGTATAAATTCACATAAACATTCATTTATTTCATAATCAAACTAGCTATCCATTTACAACAAGAAGATAAATCATCCATAAATTAATATTCATATTCATTCATTTCCAAAGGTATGATCATACAATCAATATCTAATTTGTCAAAATTTCATAGATTCATCATGTCCATGGTCTTCATAATTAAATCATTAAAAATTAAAATAAATGTTTTATTTATTTTGGACTAATGTCATTTAAAATAAAGTAAAACTATGAATTTTAAGATTTTATAAAATATAGTTGTTGACAAGTTTAACCACACAAGTCAAATTGTCACCCTTACAATTTGAAACTTTGATCATCATGCTTGTTTACCCTATGGATCATGGTTTTTGTCTTGTTATGTCCTTGAAATGTTTGTTTGAAACCTTAGTTAGCAGAGTTTAAAATAAATTTGATGAGTTTAAGGTTTTAGTCATCATAGTTATGTGCTTGTTTAGCCACTTCTGAACCTATTTTAGTAGGTTTCAATTGTTTAAAGGAGTCTAGAGGGTATTTATAGGTCTCATAGTAGGTGCAAAATTCAAGACATGCTCTACAAAATATAAAACATGTTAGTGATAATCTTGGCTAACTTCATAACTCGATTGCATTTTAGATCACTTTATGGCTTCTAGAGAAATTTTTGCATGATAATGGTATTTTAATATTATAAAAGGGTCATTATGTACCTATTCAAACATGAAAAGGTCTAATGAACATATTTTACATTAGTTTCATCAGGTTCTTTAAGTGATCATGGTAGTTTTAGTGCCAAAAAAGGCTCTTTTGAGGTTGTTCATACAAATTTTCAAGGTAAAATTGTTTCCAATAATATTAAAGAATTTATTTATTCCTTTCAAGATCAAATCCATGATTTTTAAGGAGTTTTAGGTGCCAAAATGTAGAAAACCTATTTATCTCTTTTATCGATTTCTTTAACAGCTCATAGAAGGTCATTAGTTTTTGATTAGTATAACCAATAGAGATAGAGTCAGGTCCAAAGATATTATAAAATTATAAGGACCATAATTACTTTTAATTTAGTGGCATTGGTTTTTATATTCATCTCCTTGTATTTATGAACAATCTCTAAGGAGCTAGTGTGGTCAAAAAGTCTAGTAAACCCCATAGGCTTGTGTTTTTCAACATTTTATTATAGGTTGAAGATTTTTTAAGAATGAAAAGTGTTGTATAATGTTTGAATAGTAATTAAAAACCATTTTATGCTCACCTTCACCAAGTTGGCACATGTGAACCTTTATAGTGCCAAGAGGATCCTTCATACCAAATGTGTCACTATTTGCAATTGAAAATTTGTAGGAGTTTGATAGTATCAATACATTAAAAAGAGTTTTAATATGTATTAATTCATCCTCCAAATCAATTAAAGTCTTTAAAACATATCTTGTTATCTTATACCAGCCTCTCCAAGTAGTCTACAAATAAAATGTGAGGCTAAGTAGAGATTGTGTGTTGATATATGACTATGTGGGTTTTAAGGGCTTGTTCCAAGAAGTTTATTTTTTTAAAAATGATATTAAAAATTTAATATTAATCCTAAATTAATTAAAAGAGGGAAAGAGAATCAAATGTATTCAAACAAAGACCTACGACCTATATAGGCATCTACAGACTTAATGGAGACAATCATGCTTATAGATGGAATATTTTGTATTAGAGTTGGGTTGAGATGAGGAAAAATCATGTGTGAAAATCCTCATGAGTTATAATGTGTATAAAATGTCACTATCTAATTGATAAGGCCAAGTTTATAAGTCAACTTTCAATATTCCTATCAAACCACTACCTACAACCAAGCTCAACAGACCTACAAGTTTGTATATGTGAATAAGAAATTTTGAGATGTCATGGTACTTATTTAAAGTTTAAACACCATTAAAACAATTCAAATTGGAATTAGACAATATTTTATACACCTTCAAGCTTCAAGACTTATGACATTGACTATCTTAATAAGCCTATGCAAGCAAAATGAAGACCTATAGGTGGAAGACCTGTAGGTCCTCATTTTGGACTAAAAAAAATTATCTTTGTAAGAGGATTTGGTTATAAACATAATTTAATATAGAATAATAATGACACAAAATCATGTAGACACTTAAGCCATTTGGAAGCCAATAGGAGAGTTAAGATGACCAAGTCTATAGCCCTAATGCCATACACAAGTCTAAGTTTCAAGATAAGTAGGTAGAGTCTGAAATACTATATAAGGGTAATGGAACTTGAATTAAAATAAGGATAAACCTAAAATGATTATTAGTCACATTCAGGTTGTTAATAACCTAATTGAGGAGGTCACATTCAATAGACTTAGCACTACAATCATCACAATGACCACCTACACCTGTATATGTTCAAACATGGAAAAGAGGGTAATGGTTATTAACATGCAAGTATTGAATGTGTCAAAGAAAGGTTTTAATACTATAATAAAATATTAGTTACCTTTGAGTGTTCAATGAATTATGTTTTAACCAAAACTTAAAAATTGTAGTCAAATTCCATGACCACCTATAGGGTGGTCTAGATAACTCAGTCTGGTTCTAAGTTTAGATAGAAGATAAAGTGCACTTGAAGAGCATTGGAGTTTATCTCAAGTAGGTGGAAAACGTAAGAGTTAATTGGAAGGTTCAATAAACCTAAAAGAGTTTAGAGGAAGATGACCAAAAAACTATCTAAACCTTGTAGTCACCTACAACTCAGTCATGGCAATCAATAAATACCATACATGTTTGTGTGTATCAAGATGGTGAAAATTTGGTTTGTTGAAGATGATACAAGAACATGAGAGACCTAAGAAGGTGATAGGAACTTCCAAAAATATTTTAACTCTAATAACCAATAAAGGAGGTAAACACAATAGCTAGGGTCAATGTGATATACTTGACTTCAAACTCTTAATTTATGAAACATAGGTGGCAAGACTTATGGAGGGTAAATGACCATTAATGGTGATTTAAAAAACTCACATGAGGTGTCTTATATTTAAACCAATCATTGGAAACTTGAATTAAGTTTCAAGCATCACCTACATGATTCATATCTCTCTCGACCTTCATAAATGCATAGTTTTCCATTCGAGAAGCTACCAAATTTCATTTAGAACTCTCATGAGATTGTCAATGGAACCAAATGGTGTTTAGAGGTGGTGGAGAAGTACCCCCACTTCTACCTTGTGGTATTAGGAAAAATATGTTAAATAATTTAAAGACTTAATTGCATATTAGTTAAGTCCAATTGATAACCTTTTTAACTACCATAACCATGACTATTGTAACCAATTTTGGATTGGATAAATAAGATGGATGCATTAATAAAAAAATTAAGTGATTTAAAACATATCTCTTAATTTAATAATAGTGGTATCAGAGCCACCACTTGAGGAATCCAACAAAGGTATGAGTGCATAATGTTCAAGGAAACCCTAGTTTTTAGGGTATGAATGGGAGGAAGGGAAGATCAAAGTTGGCAATTTGAAGGGGAATGAAGAGTTAGTGGAAGAAGACAATAAAAAAATCATGGAATGGTTCATGAGATAACATATAAAGATCATGAAAAATGTGTTTCATTCACAAAGGAAGGCACAGATGTGGAAAACAAAGGAGGGAATTGATGCATAAATAAATCACAAGTTGTTGATGTTGTAAGAAAAAAATAAATCACAATAATTTGAGTAGAAATGAAGGCCATGGAGGTGAAGAATGTTAGGTTGTGGAGCTAAAAGCTTCACTAGGATGCGAACAGGAGAAGTTAGGGAGGTTGCAGAGTGTTTGCTGAGTGTTGCAGTCACTGGTGTCGGTCAGGACAACCGATGTCGGTCTTAGATCAGCCGGCATCGGCACCCCCAGGCAGATAGGGACCGACGTCGGTCACCTGTGGTTCAAGTTGCGAGTATATTACATGCAGTTGGTTGACGAACCAAGTGTTTGCATGTTTAGAGCTAATTTTAGACTGAGAGCTGTGGATCTAATTATTGTATTAGATGTCTAATTATTGTTTGGATGAGATCTATATAATAGACTCATGGTTGTATTGTAAAAGTGTGCTAGAAAGCCATAGAGCTTTTAGAGAGAGCTAGTGTAGCTCCTCCTAGTTCCAAAGGGGTGCTGAGTGTGTATGATTAGGGAGAGTTGTAGGGTTTGCAAGGTCTAGGAGCTGATCCACCATGGTACTGGTTGAAGAATCATAAGGACTTGGTGAGGCAAGGACAAGGGTTCTTCAGGGTGTAGAGATATCTACATGGTGAGTAAGGTCTAGTGATTTTGAGGTAGCAATAGAGAGCAGGAGATCTACTTGGAGTATGGTTGTGTACTTGACGTACTGGCAGCGTGTTACTGACTGGTTGGAGAGGTGAACATCAATTCTATATTGGAGTTGATTGTTGTGACCGAGAGAGAGAGGGAAGAAGGTCTTGAGGTGTGGTGAACCTTTGAGGTGGAGGAAGAAGTGGCATCTTCCTTATTGTATATTCTTCTGAGTGATTATTAATACAATTGTGTATTGTCTCTCAAATTCCTGTGTTGCTTCATATTTCTAGTTACTTATTGATTCTGGTTAAATTCCGTGTTTAGTTGCTAATACAAAAAGTAATCATATGTGCTCTAATTGGTAGAGCAAGATCCTGACTAAGTAGGCATCAGAGCATGTTTATTGTTCTAGGTTCCTGACAAGTTGGTATCAGAGCTTTTGGTTGGGTTACTAACAGGTGGTTTTAGATCTGGTAGTGTTTGTTGATTATGAGATTGTCAGGTTACTCACAGGGGTTTTTGATTGAGTGGGAGTATAGCAATGGCAGAAGAAAGTAAGCTACGAATGGAGAAACTGAATAGCATAAATGGTCTGATTGATGGAAAGAAAGAGAAGGTAAATAAAGATTGTTGGTTGGTTGCAGATCAACAGGGAGGAGCAGATGTTATAGGGGATGTTGCACAGGATGTTCTGGATAAAGTGGAATCTTGGTTCACAGATTCTTTTGCCTCTTTCCATGCAGTTTGAAATAGAGCATCTTTTCATGGGTATGTCTTTGGAGACTTTGGAGAGATTTATTTAGGAGCTGGAGAGCCTTGTCAGATGATTGATGAAGGGGAAGTGAAGCTGAAATTACAGACAGATGACACACAGTGGTTGAAGGAAGTCATGCAGGTACCAGTCTTGGAGATGAGTCTAATTTCTTCAGAAAAGTTAGGTGATGGGAGATGCACAATAACTCTCATAGCGGATGCACTTGAATTAGACGGTGGTAAGAAAGTAGGTATCCTTTATCTATCTACTTATATTACTGATTCATCTTCTGTTATAGAGATGTGGCTTTGTAGGCTTGGTTACATATGTAGGAGGGGAATGCATGTTTTGAAGTGGAAGACAGATGTTTTTGACAAGCTAAAGAACTGGAAAGCCTTGGTGTTCATGGAGGAGATGACAGACAGAGATCAGTGGGGTGGACTGAATTATTTTGAGCAGGGCTATGCTAATTTGAATAGGGTTTTGATCCATGGAGAGCTCACAGGTAAAAATTTATCACTCACAGGTGAACATAGATACCAACATTGGTCATCAGGAATTGACGTCGAATAAACAGGCATCGACGTCGATCATGTGCAGATTAATAGAGTCAGTGGTGTCGAGAAGCAAGAACCGACGTCGGTCATACAGTGACCAACGTCAGCAACAGGTACACTAGTGTTGATAATGGGACCGATGTCGGTAGACAGGGTCAGTCACAGAAAATTGACGTCGATCGAGAGTAGATTGGGAGATGGCTGACATCGGTTACTGGAATGGATAGTGGGCGGATAACAAGCTATCAACAAGTCTCAAACGCTCATATGGAGGTTAGAAAGGGTAAGTGAACCTCATATTCGTTGTTCACCTTCTTTATATTGCTTACTGATGGTCGAGAACCAGGAAGATGTGAAGAGGCAATGCAGGTAAAATCTAGATACAGTGGGAGCTTGGCATGGATGAGGAGTGTGAGTCCTTGGAGAAGAACCAAATAGGTATTTGTTGGTAGAGTTGTCAGCTGGAAGAAAGCACTGAGAGATGGATGGATTCCCATAGTTAAAGAAGAGAGTGTATGGATACGTGAGATGGAAGGCCAAGGTATAAGGTCTTGAAGAAGCTGCAGGATAGTGGTACAAGTTTTGACATGTGGATGACTAAGCATGGCTTCAGTCAATGTCAGTGTAACTATTGTGGTTTTATTCTTACCAAGTGGATGATGAGTCATGACATTATCCAGTTACTGTATGTGGATGGTTTGCTAGCAGGTTTTGTACATACAGGGATTTACTGAGCTAAAAGGTAAGGTTAGTTCAGAGGTATGTCAGGGAGAATTTGGAGCAACAAAATTCTTTGGCATGAGAGACATGGAGATTTGGTCTCTAGTGGGAGCTGATGTGAATCAGGTGTTGGTGAGGTTCATTACACAAGATGCAGAATTGGTAAGCACACCAAGGGCTGGACAATTCAAGCTTAGGTTGAAACAGGGTTTGAAATCACATGAGGTCTAGTGTAGACACGAGTTTTCCCAATCAGTGGGAGTTGTCAGAGAGTTTGGAGCCAATTCAGGGAAGGTAGATTCTTAGGTATCTGAGAGGGATCAGTAGCAGGTTGACATGCGATGTAGGGTCAAGGTCTTCACTACATGGATATGTAGGTTCAGATATGGTAGGTTACTTGAATGACAGGTATAGCATCACAGATTGTGTGGTGGTTGGTCTTCAGGATTGATCTTGAAGAGGGATACAAGCCAGAAAATAGATTAGATGGGCTACAAATACAGGTACAGGTGCAGCTATTTATCTCCAAGTGAGAGATTGTTAGGTTGTGGAGCTAAAAACTTCACCAGGATGCGAATAGGAGAAGTTAGGGAGGTTGCAGAGTGTTTGCTGAGTGTTGCAGTCACCGGCATTGGTCATGACAACCGATGTCGACAGAGTACAGATAGAAGGCAACCGACGTTGGTCTTAGATCGGCCAGTGTCGGCACCCCTAGGCAGACAGGGACCAATGTCGGTCACCTGTGGTTCGAGTTGCGAGTATATTACGGGCAATTGGTTGTCGAACCAAGTGTTTGCATGTTTAGAGCTAATTTTAGACTGAGAGCTGCGGATCTAATTATTGTATTAGATGCCTAATTATTGTTTGGATGAGATATATATAATAGACTCATGGTTGTATTGTAAAAGTGTGCTAGAAAGCCATAGAGCTTTTAGAGAGAACTAGTGTAGCTCCTCCTAGTTCCAAAGGGGTGCTGAGTGTGTATGATCAGGGAGAGTTGTAGGGTCTGCAAGGTCTAGGAGCTGATCCACTGGGGTACTGGTTGAAGAATCATAAGGACTTGGTGAGGCAAGGACAAGGGTTCTTCAAGGGTGTAGAGATATCTACATGGTAAGGTCTAGTGATTTGTAGGTAGCAGCAGAGAGTAGGAGATCTACTTGGAGTACAGTTGTGTACTTGATGTACTGGTAGCGTGTTACTAACTGGTTGGAGAGGTGAACATCAATTCTATATTGGAGTTGATTATTGTGACTGAGAGAGAGAGGGAAGAAGGTCTTGAGGTGTGGTGAACCTTTGAGGTGGAGGAAGAAGTGGCATCTTCCTTATTGTATATTCTTCTGAGTGATTATTAATACAATTGTGTATTGTCTCTCAAATTCCTGTGTTGCTTCATATTTCTAGTTACTTATTGATTCTGGTTAAATTTCATGTTTAGTTGCTAATACAAGAAGTAATCATATGTGCTCTAATTGGTAGAACAAGATCCTGACTAAGTAGGCATCGGAGCATGTTTATTGTTCTAGGTTCCTGACAAAGAAGGGCACGTAGGGCACATGAGTAGTCATGATGAAAGAGACATGAAATACATAGTCACTAAAGGGAGACATGAGAAAAATGCTAAGGTAGGCATGAATGCCAAGGCATAAAACATGCATAGTTAGGAAGAAAGTCAATGTAGTTGTCAAAGAAAAACATTGATATTGTAGGAAGGGCATGTCATTCAAAGGGCACAAGAGAAAAGAATAAAATTTATATTAGTAGAATTATGGAAAAGTACAACACATAAGATCAAAAAATTTCTAAAACACATCAATAGTCAAGGAAGACCAACAAAAATTCCCATGAGTTTTTAATAATTTTTTGGATTTTTTGAAAATATCTTTATCTAAATAGTTGAAAGTTGAATTGAATGGAAATAAAGATATATATATATATATATATATATATATATATATATAGTTTAATTTTTTTATAATTTAGTTTATTGGTTAAAAAATTACTTTTTGAAGTGAAGACCAATATTCAAAACCTTGTCCTTCCTGAGGCCCAAAAATTTATTAGGAAAAATTGGAATGTATGGAGTCATAAAATCTTGATGATTGTGGAATTATGTGATTAAGATAAGATAATACTTGACATAGAACACTGATCAATAATGAATTTTATATATTATGAAAAACATCATAAAGAAGCCCTTTTATTGTTGAAACTTTCTATGTCAGATGACATGATT